>CM056052.1:508595954-509053454 GCA_029574335.1 Rana kukunoris
ATGGGGGCTGTAATAAAGTGCATTTTATGATTTTACAGTCACTTTTAACTTCGTTCCAGGAGATGGGGAGAGAAGACAGCACATGGCAAGCCCTACCCCGAAAATAAGCCCTACTGGGTCTTTTGTCTAAAAAATTCATATAAGACCCAGGCTTATTTTCGGGGAAACACGGTAGGGAAAGGTAATCAGTGACATCACACGTCCAGCCCCACCCACCTACAGTTAGAAACACATATGAGGGCACACATAACCCCTACAGCGCCCCCTAGTGGTTAACTCCTAAACTGCAATTGTCATTTTCACAGTAAACAATGCAGTTTTATAGTACTTTTTTGCTGTGAAAATGACAATGGTCCCAAAAATGTGTCAAAATTGTCCGATGCGTCCGCTATAATGCCGCAGTCACAAAAAAAATCGATGATCGCCGCCATTAGTAGTAAAAAAAATATATTAATAAAAATGCCATAAAACTATCCCCAATGTTGTAAATGCTATGGGCCAGATTCAGGTAGAGTTAGGCTGGAGTATCCATTGATCCGCCAGCCTAACTGTCACTTTAAGCCGGCGTTTTTGTTTTCTGTAACCAGAAAACAAGAAACGCCGGGTTGGAGTTCCGATGCGATCGGCGCAATTGAATTTCGCCATCGCATCGTTACTTCAACTTAAAAATGGTGCCGGGGGCGTTCCCGCTGATTAACGCTGAAAAAATATGTTAATCAGCGGGAGTCGGAAATTCACGATCTTTTTCGGGCGCGACGCAGTGACTTTACGACGTTTCCGGAAGCGATACGCGAGGTAAAGATAAAGCAGCTCCCTAGTGGAGTATCCTATGTTAAGTATAGGCGTCGTCATCGCGTCGGAAAAAAAATAATCGCGTCGCTTGCGTAAAACGTTCATGAATGGGGATGTGACGTCATTGACGTTCACTGACAGAATTTGGAGCATGCGCACTGGGATGCATTGACACTCGACGCATGCGCAGTACGTTCGCCGCGGGATCGCGCATAGTTTAAATAATACACGCCCCGTATCCGCCCAATTTGAATTCCGCCGGCTCATTTGCGATGCGCTGCCGCAACTTTAGGAGCCAGTGCTTCATGAATAACAGCACTTGCTCCTAAAATTTCGGCAGAGTAACGTAAATGAGAAGCGTTACTCCAGAGCAAAGATGCTCTCATCTACCTGAATCTGGCCCTATAAATTTTGTGCAAACCAATCGATAAACGCTTATTTTTTTTATTTTATTTTTTACCAAAAATAGGTAGAATAATACGTATCGGCCTAAACTGAGAAAAAAATAGTTTTTTTATATATTTTTTGGGGGTATTTATTATAGCAAAAAGTAAAAAAAAATATATATTTTTTTTTAAATTGTCACTCTATTTTTGTTTATAGCGCAAAAAATAAAAAACGCAGACGTGATCAAATACCACCAAAAGAAAGCTCTATTTGTGGGAAAAAAGGACGCAAATTTTGTTTGGGAGTCACATCGCACGACCGTGCAATTGTCAGTTAAAGAGACGCAGTGACGAATCACAAAAACTGGCCAGGTACTTTACCTGCATAATGGTCCGGGTCTTAAGTGGTTAATATTAGGGCTGTGCAAATTAACTTTTAATTAATCGATTAATCTTTAATTTTTTTGATCGATCAAAATCTTTTTGATCGATTAAAATTCTTTTGATTTGTACTCACCTCTCTGCCGGCTTCTGGGCCTTCAAGGAGTTCCGTCGGAGATCCGGTGATGTCACGGACACCGGCAGGGCTTGCCGTGTCCATCTGAAGGGCTCCTTTGCTGTGCCTTCATATCTGCATGCCGGCGGGACCTTACTATCTGCCACACGCAAGGGCTGTTACACTTCCCTCTGTCAACCTGGGATTCTGCAACCATCCACTGGGAGTTGTGATAGTTCCCTTCATGGGACATCTACATGCCGATGGACTGATGTTAACATCTCATCTGGATTCAGCAGTGGTATCGTTGTACACATTTTTATACCAGTATCATACTTGGCTACATGTTTTTATGACTGCGTTTGGTACCGTTTGGTATTTCTCGCACCATTTTTACAGTTTATGTAGCTACATCGATTTTATCTCCAGTACAATATTTATTTTGTTACCTACTTGAAGACTATAAAAGTTTTAATGCTATTCCCTTTGAGCGCTGCCTTTGTGTGTTTTTTGTATCCTGCTATCCATTTTTCCAGTGGTTGGAGCTGCACTGGGAATCAGCCTGCAAGGAGATCAGCTAACAGTAGTTGGATCTGTATGTGCGTTATAATTAATCGAAATTAGTCAATTAATCGATTAAAAAACAAAACGATTAATCGAACACAAAAATTTTGATCAGTAACAGCCCTAGTTAATATCCTTTTCCATCTTTGTAAAGTTTAATTACCTTGTTACGCACGTTTTTTAACTGTTCTGTTCAACCTCCTCGTGGCTCATTGTCTAGACTGCTTGTTGCATCCATGTGAGAGCTTACAAACTCATTGACTATTTATACACAGACACTAATTGTGATTTAAAAATGCACAAATGTGGGAAATTAACCTTTAATATCCATTTTAAACCGTGTGTGCCACCTTCTGTGTCTATACCAAGGGCAAGCATTCCAGGTTATGTGAACTTTTTATCGGGGCCATTTGGGTGATTTCTGTTATTATGATGTAAAAAGGATCCAAAAAACGTTGTGATAATAAATGGCTTCATGTGATTGCTATCCTTATATAAAAGACAGTTTTTTGGCTCGCTCGCATGAAGGTGGAAATCTCTTGTGGAGGGGGAGCCTTGACAGCTGCCGAGGGACCCCAGAAGATGTGGATCGGGGTCACTGTGTGCACAAAGAGCCACACAGTGGAGGTAAGTATAACATGTTTGTTATTTAACCCCTTCCTTACCAGCCCATAGGGGAATAACGGCATGGTCATCCCCTCGCCGATGAGACTGGACATTGCACAACGTCCAGTCTTCACGGTGTTCTTGGGCGCGTGCCTGACGGCTGCGATTGCCGCCGGGCACCCACGATTTCCGGCAATCACGTCAGGAGTGTGGATCTGTGTGTGTAAACACACAGATCCACCTCCTGTCAGCGGTGAGGAGATCGATGTGTGTTCCCAGTACAGAGGAACACACATCGATCTCCTCCCCCTGTGAGTCCCCCTCCCCCTACAGTTAGAACATACTTTAGGACACATTTTAACCCCTTCAGCGCCCCCTAGTGTTAACCCCTTCCCTGCCAGTCACATTTACACAGTAATCAGTGCAGTTTTATAGCAATAATCGCTGTGTAAATGTGAATGGTCCCAAAAACGTGTCAAAAGTGTCCGATATGTCCGCCGCAACGTCGCAGTCACACAAAAAAAACGCAGATCGCCGCCATTACTAGTAAAAAAAATAAAATAAAAATGCCATAAATCTATCACCTATTTTGTAGACACTATGGCCCAGATTCACAGAGCAATTACGCCTGTCTAACTGGTGTTAGACAGGAGTAATTTCAAATTTCGCGCGCCGTATCACTAGTTTGAATCCTCAAACCATGATACGGCGGCTTCGGGCTTCGATCCGAGAGGCTTACGTCCTCGTAAGCCTTCGGATCTACGCTGCGATATATTTGCGGCCGCTGGGAGGAGTTCGCGTCGTTTTCATGCGTCCGGATATGCAAATGACTTTTTACGGCGATCCACGAAGGTACGAGTGTCCCTCGCAATCGCCTACGTCATTTTTTGGCTACGTAAGGTTAGAGGAGCTTTTTGCTGGTCTAACAGTGCGTAACCCATGTAAAGTATGGCCGTCGTTCCCGCGTCGATTTTAAAATATATATTTTTTTTTAACGTAACTCGTTCGGGAATAGGAATGTACGTAAACGACGCTACTACGACGTGACAACGTGTTTACGCGCAATGCACGGCGGGAAATTTGGAACGGAGCATGCGCAGTTCGATTGCCGCGGGAACGCGCCTATTTTAAATGCTTCACGCCCCCTACTCGCGCAGATGGATTGCGACGGGAGAAATACACTATGCCGCCGTCGTTTACTGGACAAAATCTACCTGAATTCCACGTAGAGCCAGGTAAAAAACGGCAGCATAGTGTATTTCTGATACTCTACGAGAATCTAATTCTCTGTGAATCTGCCCCCATAACTTTTGCGCAAACCAATCAATATACGATTATTGCGTTTTTTTTTTACCAAAAATACGTAGAATACGTATCGGTCTAAACTGAGGGGAAAAAACGTTTTTAAAAAAAAAATATTGTGATATGTATTAAATAAAAAGGAAAAAATATTGTGTTTTTTTTTTAAATTGTCGCTCTTCTTTTGTTTATAGCGCAAAAAATAAAAACCGCAGAGATGATCAAATACCACTAAAAGAAATCTCTATTTGTGTGGGGAAAAAATATAACGATTTAATTTGGGTACAGTGTTGCCTGACCGCGCAATTGTCATTCAAAGTGCAACAGCGCTGAAAACTAAAAATTGGTCTGGGCAGGAAGGGGGTGAAAATGCCCTGTATGGAAGGGGTTAAAAAAAATGTTAACTTTAGTGTCGCTTTAAGTGGTTAAGCAAAAACGTAATGAGTGAAAAAAAGAATTTCCCCTTTGCCGATGGTAAAATTGGTAATTTTGCAACAAAATCAATCTCACCAAATCATTCCTCACATCCTTTCGTTGAATGCTTTCCTACAAACCGACATCGGATATTTAACCTGGGAGGCTATAGGACGATTTAACAATCCTTTCATACTTTTCTTCTGTCTGTCGCCATGGCTTAGCACTCGGCAGCAGCAGCAGCGGCGATATATACCCTCTGCATAAATTTCTCCCCGCCTTTCATTCCTTCATACCGCAGCAAATTAGACAAAGTTCTTGTTGCACAGCCAATTAAAAATGTATTGTGAATACACTTTAACAAAACAAAAGGGAATCAGCTGAAGAGCTGGATAATCAGAGACAGGCATTCAGTCACATCATTGATAATGCTAATAGGCATCCAGCCAGCCAGGCTCTGTTGTAAACAGAACATCTTAGCTGTCTCTGTGTCTCACAAACTGATTATTTGCTAGGAATCACCCGGCGCTTTAAACTGATGGACTCTGATTTGCAGCAAATTAAGCAATCAAACTTTGCTGTCAGCGGGAGAAGTTGTTCTTATAACAGTGAGTGACTGTTATTATTTTTTTTTCTTTAATAAAAGAAAGAATGGAATATATTTTAGAGAACGTATGGCTAGGTAAATGCTCTGTTGCAGTAAATGTCTAGCGTTTAAAGTTTATATAAATCCAGAAACATAATTGTACATTTTTGCAGCTTATCAGTTCTTAGATGTTGTGACTGCTTTAGCTTTCTAGTTTTTTTTTTTTACCTTTTATTTTCACCTGGGGATCCTATCAGTAACACACTTCTTGTCCTAGGGTGCCATAACTCACTCATTATACTGTATCTGCAGAGAAGAGATGTCACCCTATGAAAGGACTACAGGATACCCTCTATTCTGAGTTCTGTAGCCCACATGGGTAGCTCAGAACAATGTAACTGATATGAGTGCAACACATGCAGAGTATACGAGATGTTATCAGCTCAGGAGGTTTGTGGCAGGACCAGCTTTAACCAGTTACTGCCTGCGCTATAGCCAAGGCTTACTTTGCCCGTAGGACATCTACGGAAGTCCTCCTATGATCCTTAGGACACAGCTGATCACAGATCGGGGTAAAAGGCCAATCACAGCAGCCCTTTACTCTAGGGATGAGCCAAACACCCCCCCTTGTTTGGTTCACACCAGAACCTGCGAACGGACCGAAAATTTGTGCGAACTTTAGAACCCCATTAAAGTCTATGGGACTTGAACGTTCAAAATCAAAATTGCTCATTTTAAAGGCTAATATGTTTTTTTCGAGAGCAGTGATTTTAATGATGCTTAAAGTGAAAAAAAAAAAAACTTGAAATATTCCTTTAAATATCGTACCTGCTGGGTGTCTATAGTATGCCTATGAAGTGGCACATGTTTCTAGTGTTTAGAACTGTCCTTGCACAAAATGATATTTCAATAGGAAAGAAAGTCATTTAAAACTGCTTGCGGCTTTAATGTAATGTCTGGTCCTGTGCAAAGGAAACAAAATACTGGAGGTCCCTGCCTGTATTTGTATGAGAACACCAGCAATTGTATTCAGGTAAGCTTTAGGTGCACACTGTGCAAAGGACACAGTACACTAAGTGAAAATACTGCAGCTAGCACAATTACCTGCCTCCCTGTCAGTATATTATGAAGAGAATGAACAGGAACGGATCTAGCTAAACTGAATACAGTGTATAAATATATATACAACACCTGGGATGCATATATATCCTCTACATACTGTAACTGAAGCTAACTGACTCGCCTGCCTGCCTACTCTATCTAACTCAAAATTAATGACACAGTCTCTCTCTCTCTTTTTCTTTAACCACCACCGCAACACACTACACAAGGCTGCCATGCAGGCGGCCTTATATAGTGTGGGGCGTGTACTAAATCCCCTGAGACATAATTGGCCAAAGCCACCCTGGCTTTGGCCAATTATGGCTCTCCGTTTTTTCTGCTCCATGATTGGCCAAAGCATGCGGGTCATAGTGCATGCTTGGGCGAATGTTCGAAATTCGGCGAATGGTCGAACAGCCGATGTTCGAGTCGAACATGGGTTTGGCTTGAAGTCAAAGCTCATCCCTACCCTTTACCACATGCCCAATCAAAGCTGATCACGATGTAAACACAAGCCAGTTATCAGCATTCCTTTCCTCACGCTCACAGCATGAGGAGAGAAAGGAGAGACGACAATTTGGCTTGTGTTAAAGGGACATTTACACTGATAATTAGGGCACTGATTATCAGTGCAGTCCCAACACTGCCCACCAGTCCTGCCAATCAGTGCTCACCGCTGCTGCCAATCAGTGCCACCTAATGTCACCTATTAGTGCACCTATCAGTGCTGCCTATCGGTTCCACCTATCACTGCCACCTATCAGTGTCCATCAGTGCCACCTACCAGTGCCGCCTATCAGTGCAGCCTCCTCATTAGTGCCCACCAGTGCTGCCTCATTAGTGACCATCAGTGCCACCTCATCAGTACAGCCTATCAGTGCTGCCTAATCAGCGCACATTAGTGAAGAAGAAAAATTACCTGTTTGCAAAATTCTATAACAAACTATGAAAAACGTTTGTTTTCAAAATTTTCGGGCTTTATTTTATTTTTTTGTAAAAAAAAACAAAAAACAAAAACAATGGTGATTAAATGCCACCAAAAGAAATCTCTATTTGTGTGAGGAAAAATATAACAATTTAATATGGATACAGTGTAACATGACTGCGCAATTGTCATCTAAAGTGTGACAATGCTGAAAGCTGAAAATTGGCCTGGGCAGGAAAGGGGTAAAAGTGCCCTTTAGGCAAGTGGTTAAGTTAGATATTTAACAGACCAAAGGAGAGCAAATAAAAGAACTGCATTGCTAGGTTTAACATATAGTACAAAGCCTAAGTTACATATATATTACAAAAAAGCCCATCTGCAGGTTGGTTAGAGCCACACTGAAGCACCTAGGAGTGTCTTCTTTTTGCCCCACTAGGTTCATTTTCTTTCTCAAAACTTTGCAGGTCTACTTCCCTTTTGCCCTCTCCCCCTTCCCCCACACTCACACCCTTCATAAGCCAACTGTCTTTCTCCAGCCGCTATTGCGAATAAACCCTTCTATATTTTACAGCCGAGGAAGCGGCCATCTTAGCTTCTGTTTGATCTTAATGGCGCTGCATATGTGATCACCACCCATTTTATGACTTGACAGTTTGGTTGAAAGAACAAGCAGCTTTAACAGTTATGATCAACAGCATACCTTGAATGTTAAGGGAAACTGTAATGGGTTTAGTTCCGCTTTAGTTCAACTTGTTTCTTCCTACTTCCCTAGGCCCACTTTCCGCTTCCTGCTTCCTTTCTCAACTTACCTTTTCTTCAACTGCCTCCATCTGCCAACAGCACTGGCATCTTCTTCTAGGTACTGTTTTTTGGTCATCTTCATATTTTTCTAGGTGTGGTCATCTTCATCTTCTTCTAGGTGTTGGTCTTTAGTCATCTTCATCTTCTTCTAGGTACTGTTTTTTGGTCATCTTCATCTTCTTCTAGGTGTTGGTCTTTGGTCATCTTCATCTTCTTCTAGGTGTTGGTCTTTGGTCATCTTCTTCTAGGTACTGTTTTTTGGTCATCTTCATCTTCTTCTAGGTGTTGGTCTTTGGTCATCTTCATCTTCTTCTAGGTGTTGGTCTTTGGTCATCTTCTTCTAGGTACTGTTTTTTGGTCATCTTCATCTTCTAGGTGTTGGTCTTTGGTCATCTTCATCTTCTTCTAGGTGTTTGTCTTCGGTCATCTTCATCTTCTTCTAGGTGTTGGTCTTTGGCCATCTTCTTCTAGGTACTGTTTTTTGGTCATCTTTATCTTCTTCTAGGTGTTGGTCTTTGGTCATCTTCATTGGCCAGCCAGAATGAAGTCACTCCTGTCCGGGCTGGTAGGTGTATTTTATGACTTATTCATTCCATGTCTTATTGGCAATAAAGAGCTGCCTGCTAGCAGTTTGTGACAACTGAAGTTGTGTTGCATGTTAAGCTATTTGTCCTCTTCCTGTCCCTCTAAGCTACCTGTCTTCTTCCACTCTCCCAGACCACTGGCTTATTTTTACATCTCAAGACATTGTCTTCCATCCATCACTTAAGATAATGTATTTTTCCTGCTTTCCAGGTAGAGGCCACAGTCATATTCCTGCTCTTCATAGGCCAGCTGTTTTCTTACCCCCTCCTGGGACCATAGTGTCCTTTCTAACTGTACTCTCCCTGCATCCTGTAGGCTACTCTGGTACTACTGCCCCACTAGGCTTTTGTGTGGTTTCCCTCCTACCGTAATTGATTGGAAAGCCTTATCACATGAACCAGATCAGACTTCATAGCCGCACTGTACACTATCCAAACAACAAAAGTGAAAATCTTCTGCAGGGACAGCAAACATGACAGGATTGAATTACTCCAGCATCTATTGAACCAGTCTTGGACCATTTTCTTTACATAGACACTGGGCTTTTTTCAGCTGGAACTTGGTGGAAGTCTGGCTCAGGTCCTCTTTTTCCTGCTGACCACTATTACTTAAAAAGACAAAAGTCCGGCTTCTATGCTTACAAGTGACAGCTTGTTCCACAACAGCTCCCACAGATCAGATCTCTTAAGCGGCTCCCACTGATTAAAGGATGAGGGCAAGGGAGATGCAGGTACATGGGGTGCAGTGCAAATGCCAACATCACCGCTGGATGATATCCCTGCAAGTGAGGGAGGTGGAGCCAACTACAGTATGCAGGGAGGTACTAGAGCTGTCTGGATGCTTCAGCTTAGTATAACAACACAAATAAGACATGTGGAAGATGGTGGAGCTTTTAAGGAGATGGGGAGAAGATGGGGGCAGTAGAGGGGGGTTGCATGCAGAGTTCAGAGCTGAAGAGGGGTAAACGTGAGATGTGGATTGGGGATGCAGAGGTAAGCAGCTGTGGGAGAAGGCTGAATTCTTCACACTGTATGTAGCGCACACCTGAATTCTGCACTATTTACGTAGCACACGCTGAACTCTGCAGTCTGTGTGTAACCCCCTCCCTGAACTTTGCACTCTGTACATAATGCAATCCTGGTATTTAAGGACCCTGTTACGACCCTCCCACTGTAAGTAAAATTTGACCACACCCACTATTTTATGTGGTTTGGAGTGTGTGTGTAAGGGGGGAGGGGGAGGAGCACCGTGATTGAGCTCCTGTACCTATTTTCTGAGAAAAAAAAGCCCTGCATAGACATATACGTTCCTGAGAGTAGGCAACATAATATGTTGATCACATGCAAATGGAAAGTGTAGACCTATATCTGGTGCAGGGCAAAAGTTTCTATATTTCTAGCCACAAAGCTTCTAGCCGCAGAGGTGAACCTAAACTCCGGGACACAGACCTTCCTTCCAAGAGCCTTTTTTTTTAGCAATGCTGCGGAAGATACAGTTAATTCTACACATTCCCATTTTACTTAGTGCTCACATCCCGAACGGTCCTCCATTTGTAAGGTCACATTTGCATGAAGATTTAATGATGGCAGGCATAGATTAGCACAATTTAGCCTAATTCTTCATCAGTACGACGTACGTTCGGCAAGTGTGAACGGGCCAGTCGCAGTCCACTAACTTTACAAAAATTCCCAGACGCAGACTGAATTTCTTAGATAGATTATATATATTATAATCTTGTTATTGCTTCTGATAGATGGCAATTATGATTAATTCTTCCCGACAGCACTAAAAACTGTCAGATTTGGAAAAGGCCATAGGAGGAATAACGCTTCTGCCCATGGGTAGCATTTCAAACGTATTAATAAAAGGTGACGCTTGAATCAAACTGACATATAGATAGAAGCCCAGATTGGGTAAGTGTATCTTTATTACTTAACTAAAATGGCTTCAGCCTTGCCTAGCGCAATTAATAGCGAACAAATCCTCAGATATAGTAAACTTCTCTTTTTTATGCCTAATACCGCGATACAGTATGCGGCAATAAAAACGACACTTCTCGCTCACACGAGGGACAGTCATCGGCCTTGCAAATTTAATTTTTAGCTTCACTAGGCCAGTGTATTGAGCCAAAAAAAAAAGTATTATAGCCTAGTTTAAATTTAAATTTAATGACATTGATGTATTCTAAATATTCAATGAAAACGGTCAGACACAGATGCAGGACGCCAAGGGGCCGGGAGAAAATGGAACTTTGGAAAAGGCAAGAGTTCTAGCTGACAGCACACACAAATGACTGCGGGGGTGTTGTTGGAAATTAGACAGTGTTATATGACAGAGCCTGTTTGCTGGTCAGTAAGTATATACGGTTTTTCAGTGCTTACTGAGCACTTCTGTCAATGCTTCCTATATGGATGCTACCATTTACCACATTGCTAAGACTTATTTACCTCCTTTTTCTACCTGGTAAATTTATGAGTCCCTACGAAGCAATCAAATGCACTCCAAAACTTTACCAGTGGGGTTTACATGCATTTTATGAGGGTTTGGTCAAAAGCGCAAAAACCCAATTTTACTTCTAGGATACACAATATAGTTGCCAAACACAAGCACATTTTCTTTATTGTTCATTGTGGAAAACCAGAAAATATTAATTCTTAGAAATTTGGGTTATACGACCACCCTCAGGAGGTTTGGACACTGGCAAACAAGAGATGTTAGGCTAGCCCTCCTTATAACCAAACTTCCAACTGTCATGCCTGAGTTTTTTTCTAGAGCCCTAGAGGGTTGGGTGCCTTTTTCTCATCACTGCTGGAGTTAAATTTGAATTCAATTTTTAATAAACCTTACATTGCTGCGCTGCACTGAGGATGGACACTCCAGCGTCAGTTCCACCCCCTTTTCCTCCCTTTTTTACCAGCCACGTCAGTTGACCTCATTGATGGCATGGCCTCTGGTGTGACCCAGTCTCTAAAGCCTCACACCGTGTGCACTAACTTTATAGTTTTGAGGGTCTCCAAATTGAGAACATATATTAATGGATAAATGAAAGTATTTTTATTTTTTTAATTAAGATAACAAACATCTTATACTTACCTGCTCTGTGCAATGGTTTTACACATAGAAGCCCCATCCAACATTTCTGGGATCCCTTGCCGGCACTTCAGGCCCTTGCTCTTCAGTTAGTGCCCCCCATTGTCCATGGGGGCAGCCGTGCAGGCTTACTCCTGAGACATCTTGTTTGTGTCTATTGACGCAGATAAGGCAACTTTGCCCAACTCCCTCGCCACAGCATTTGATTGACAGCAGCGGGAGCCAATCTATCAATTTGCCCAATGAGGAGGGAGACTGCAGCGAGAGCCTCTGCTCTCATGTACGTCACTGGGTCGGATCAGGCTCATGTAAGAATAAAGGGGGCTGGGTTGGATCCTGCAGCAGAGAAGTTTTTTTTACCCTAATGCATATAATTCATTAAGGTAAAAAAAACTAAGGCTTCAGAACCACTTTAAGGGTAGGTTTGCTTGGAGGGAGCCCACTCCTCCTTTAAGTGGTTTTAAACCCTAAAAATGTTTTACCTTAATGCATTGCTTGCATTACAGCAAAAAAGGTTTAGTATCCCCTTTATACTTACCTGAGCTCTGTTTCGATCCATTGCTGTGCACATCGGCAGCTTTTCTCACCCCTCACTTCCTGGTCTCACTGGCTTTTCTGGGGCACCAGGAGCCATCAACTCGGGAGCGAGCACGTGTCCCCATGGGAATTGGCTTTCTATAAATATATTAGCAAAGCCCTGAACGATTCAAGGAACAGTGCTGAATGTATAGCTATGTGGAGTGGGGGGTGTGCCTTTCCTCCAAATTAGCTGTCTTGGCTGTATGCCTAGGCTTCACTGCAGTGCTTACCAGGAAGAGAAAATCTCCTAACAGGATCTGAACTTTCTAAACTGTATATAAAGCTGAAGACAACAGATATACAAGTAAAACTTATGTAAGGAGATGTGTTTCATCCCTGTGTATCATCTAAAGCTGTTCACTTCACTGAGTATATGTGAGGGTTCACGTCCACTTTAGGGATTAATTGCCTTGTGTGTGGTTTCCTGCAGTCAAAGTCAAGGCAAAGCTTTTTACAGACACCAGTAGAGATTTTTTCATATTAAAACAATGTATACTACCCTTTATTAGTAATTTTGCAACATAACACTCTTTTTTCCAAATAGTAAAGTTTAGTTCATTGCCACTGGGTTTCTTTCAGGTTTTCATTAAAAACCATATAAATCTATTGCGCTAATGTCATGTTAAAAACAGCAACTAACATCACAATCCGACAGAATATTTGGAGGCGACTTCAGCGTGACTTTGAGCAAGTCTCCAGGACAGTCAGCTTTGGCTGTAGCCAATCACAGAATAATCAGCTCTGTGGGAGGGAGGGGTTTGCCTGGGTAAACTATTTTCTTTTCCTGTAAAGTTACTTCAATCAAGATGGAGATCCGACTTGGAGGCAACTTCCATTGAAAACTATGGGTACAAGTTGCCTAAAAGTCGCCTTGAGGTAGTACAGGAACCTTTTTTTAAGTCGGAGCAACTTCAGTAGTGTACATTAAGATGGCTCTCATTCACTTCAATGGAATTTGTTATGTCCAGCGACTTGGGGCAACTTGAGGTCTGACATGTCGGATCCCAAGTTGCTGTAGTGTGAACCGGCACTTACCAGAATATATGGACTCAGAGGCCAGTGGCAACGAGTGAAACATGCATATAGATGGAAATTCCAGAACGATGGTCAAGGGAATAATCGTCGAGGATTTAAAACCGTAATTCTCCACATCGACCAGCCCTCTTGTAACTCTCCACACCGATCAGCCCTCTTGTAACTCTCCACATCCACCAGCCCTCTTGTAACTCTCCACATCGACCAGCCTTCTTGTAACTCTCCACACCGACCAGCCCTCTTGTAACTCTCCACACCTTTAAGCCCTCTTGTAACTCTCCATATCGACCAGACCTCTTGTAACTCTCCACATCGACCAGCCCTCTTGTAACTCTCCACATCGACCAGCCCTCTTGTAACTCTCCACATCGACTAGCCCTCTTGTAACTCTCCACATCAACCAGCCCTCTTGTAACTCTCCACATCAACCAGCCCTCTTGTAACTCTCCACACCAACCAGCCCTCTTGTAACTCTCCATACCGACCAGCCCTCTTGTAACTCTCCACATCAACCAGCCCTCTTGTAACTCTCCACATTGACCAGCCCTCTTGTAACTCTTCATACCGACCAGCCCTCTTGTAACTCTCAACACCGACCAGCCCTCTTGTAACTCTCCATACCGACCAGCCCTCTTGTAACTCTCCACATCGACCAGCCCTCTTGTAACTCTCCACACCGACCAGCCCTCTTGTAACTCTCCATACCGACCAGCCCTCTTGTAACTCTCCACACCGACCAGCCCTCTTGTAACTCTCCACACTGATCAGCTGCTCCCACCAGCAGATTCGTAGCGCTGTCCTCAATCACGCCTCTAGAGGGCTTCTGCTTTTTCATCTTTACGTGTTGTCATTCCTTTCCCTGGTCTGTTGCCCTCTCTGCCTTTTTAGAATGACTTTCACCTCTTGTCAAAATGGACCACTATACTATATCTACATTGTAAAGAATACTCTCCAGTCAAAGAACAGGACTTTGGTTACAAATATGGAGAAAGAGAAAAGACCCACTACAGCTGGATAGACAGGGCCAAATATTGTAAGGACTCCTTACATGGTGTTGTCTAATTGCATTGTGGGAGACATAGTTTTCCTAGGTAATCCCTTGATGAAAAACATTCAGTGTGAGAAAGCGGCAACAAGCTAATTTTCAGCTACCATGTGCTTCTTAAATCTGTTAATCACATCCACATTTAACCACTTCAATATCAGGCACTTTTTGCCCCTTCCTGCCCAGGACAATTTTTAGCTTTCAGCGCTGTTACATTTTGAATGACAATTGCGCAGTCATGTTACACTGTACGCAAACTAAATTCTTATAATTTTCTTCCCACAAATAGTGCTTTATTTTGGTGGTATTTGATCACCTCTGGGTTTTTTTTTTTTTTGCTAAACAAACTAAAAAATGTGTCTTTCTTAGTTTCTGTCATAAACTTTTGTTTTCCCCTTCACTGACGGGCAATAATGAGGCGTCACTGATGTGTTGGCACTAATAAGGTGACAGGTGACAGTTGGCACTGATATTCGGCCTTGATGGGCACTGATAGGCGGCTGTGATGGGTGCTGACAGGCGGCTGTGATGGGCACTGACAGGCGGCTGTGATGGGCACTGACAGGCGAGCCTGATTGGCACTGATGGGTGGTACTGATTGGCACTGACAGGTGGCACTGATGGGCAGCACTAATGATGAGGTATTGATATGTTACTGACAGGTGTTACTGCTGGGCCCTGATTGGCACTGTAATGGGCACTAATCGTCACTGTGGTGGGCTCTGGTTGGGACTGTAGTGGGCACTGATTGGTACTTTGGTGGGCACTTGCAGACTTTATTATTGGGGCACTGCTGGGCACTGCTTTGTATCTTATTGGCACATCTGTGGGGGCTGTGCTGATAATAAATATGCTGATTATCTGCACAGACCCCCCCCCCCCCAACAGGGAGAGCCGTCGATCGACTCTCCCTGTCAGCGCGAACAGAGGAATGCCGTTTATGGGCACTTCCTGGTTTACACGTTGATCAGCTGTGATTTGTCACAGCTGATCACATGGCAAAAAGCCTCTGACAGAGGCTCCTTATCTTTATTGGAGATGTGGCGTGTCATGCCATGACTAAGCACTGTTGAGAGTGTGAAACGCGTGAGCTTTTTATTCAGTACCCTCCTGTGGGTTGTACTTTTGTTATTTTGAACAATAAAGGTGTTTTTATTGGAGTGCAGCTGTCCAGACCTTCCCTCTTCTAAATTACTCTAGAAAAATCTCTGCATTCACACCTGAGCGTAGCGACTTTCAGGCGTTTCTATTTGAGACTTTTTAGAAGTGTTTTACAAGCTCTTTTCAGCTTCAGCCAATTTTTTTTACCCAATAGAAAGCAAAAGGGGAAGGAGAGGCAGAAGGAAATTAAAGGGGGAGAAGTGCTGTTCATGCGTTTTAAGGCTTTTCTATTGAAAAGCTGCTTCTTCATATAATACATTGGTTCACCTTTAGTTAGCGCAGATATTTGTTTACATTGTTTTCTATTGAAGTCTATGGGGCCAAAAATGCTTGTAATCTCCCAAAAAGAAGTTCATATACTTTTTTGAGCTTTAGTCGTTTTGCTCCAGACAACAGAACGCTCATGTGAACCGGAACCATTGAAATAAATGGGATTTGGCTTGTTGAGGGTTTTAAAGCTACAAGCTTCAAGCAGAAAATCTCTCAGGTGTGAAGGGGCCTAAGGAGCCAATACATTGGAAACCTATTAGATTGTTTTAGAAAATAAAAATAAAAACAGGTTTTGGAAGTGTTATTGTGCAGTAAGGTTTTATTTATTCTTTAGGTTTATTATGGCTTGATTACATTTGTTTCTCCTGCAGGTGATTTTGAAAATTATTATTTTAGAATCACTGAATTTTCAAGCTAATTTTGTATGTTTTAATTATTTTCTACAGATATTGCATTACGTCATCTACGTACATAGTAACCAAAGGTAAGACACTTTAAAGTACTTTATTTTGCTTATATAAAGTGAAATATTTGTGGGTGGGTATTTAGTATCTCTAGCAATGAGAAAGGGTAAAGTCTCTCTTGTACATTAACTCACCTATAGGACTGTATCTGCATTGGTAACTGCCACAGATCACATGTTTTTTTCTTGTAAATTGATTAGTTGCCTTAGTAATGTCACCAGTAGACAAGATGCACTCTCAACAATGTCATTGGTTCCAAATGAAAGGAGAGACTACATTGTTAATAATGTCCCTGGCGTCTAGTAAATTAATAAGCCGCATTCTAAGTGATGTCACTGGCCTCCAGTGAATGGATAGACTACATTCCCAATGATGTCCTTGGTCTCTAGTGAATTGATAGGCTACATTCCCAATGACGTCCTTGGTCTCTAGTGAATTGATAGGCTACATTCCCAATGACGTTCCTGGTCTCTACATTCCCAATGATGTCCACGGTCTATAGAGAATGGTTAGACTTCATTCCCAATTATGTTCCTAAACTCTAGTGAATGCATAGGCTACATTCCCAATGATGTTCTTGGTCTCTAGTGAATGGATTGACTACATTCCCAATGACGTCCCTGGTTTCTAGTGAATGGGTAGGCTACATTCCCAATGATATCTATGGTCTATAGAGACCGGTTCGGCTTCATTCCCAATTATATCCCTGGACTCTAGTGAATGGATAGGCTACATTCCCAATGATGTCTCTGGTCTCGAGTGAATGGATAAGCTACATTCAAAATTATGTCCCTGGTCTCTAGTGAATGGATAGGTCATATTATCACTGATAATACAAGCCTCTAGTGAATGAAAAATCTGCACTTTTAGTGATGTCACTGACCTCTAGTGAATGAATGGGCTACATTCTCAATGATGTCCCTGGTTTCCAGTGAATGGATAGGCTATATTCCCAATGAAAAAATGCTTAATCTACATAGTGATTGGCCTCATTTAACCTCCCCGGCAGTATGATTATTTCAGATTTTAGGTGCTGAAAGCGGTACCATTATTTTGCAAGGAAATTTGGTGTTTTATATTGTAGGTCTGTAATCCTTATGAATAACTTAACTTAATAACTTAATAACTTAAATCTGTCCAAACAAGAGTCTAGTGCATGCAGAACACTGGGCAGACCACTAGGGGCAAAGGGGGTGTGTATTTAGATAAGATTACAGTATAATGTATGTAATGTGTTTATTTACTTTTTTGAATTTGGCACCGTTCTCCGCCCCCATGCATTGTAACTTCGCAGGGAATGGAGATCGGCAGCACACAGGGACACTGTGTGAATTCGAGCGAGGACCTGCTCGCTCACACAGCGGGAAGGCATCGCAGGATCCAGGGACATAGTAAGTAACCATGTCTGTGGCTGCTGCGAGGCGAGCACGAGTCTGGCTCGGGGGTACCGCTTTTGGTACAGAAATCTTACCCGAGCCAGACTCGGGAATACCGCCAGGGGGTTAAAGTCCCCCTGACCAAACTCTCCTTTTCCATTCCCAATGATGTCCATTGTTTCTAGTAAATGGATAGGCTACATTCCTAATGATTTCATTGGTCTATAGTGAATGGATAGGCTACATTTCTAATGATGTCCCTGATCTCTAGTGAATGGACAGTCTACATTCTCTATGATGTCCCTGGCCTCTAGTCGACGGATAGGCTACTCTTTGAGTTATGTCACTGGTCACTAGTCAATGGATGTCAATGACTTAACTGACAACCCTTCGGATAGAAGTGAATATGGTAGTAAATTGGTAGACCTTTCATTTGCTAGTCAATTTACCAGTATGTGTTTTCCGCCCAGTCAGACCAAGAGAATCATATGCTATGTAGATAAAAGTGTGTATATATATATATATATATATATATTTATACAGTATATACAGTACAGACCAAAAGTTTGGACACACCTTCTCATTCAAAGAGTTTTCTTTATTTTCATGACTATTAAAATTGTAGATTCCCACTGAAGGCATCAAAACTATGAATTAACACATGTGGAATTATATACATAACAAAAAAGTGTGAAACAACTGAAAATATGTCATATTCTAGGTTTTTTCAAAGTAGCCACCTTTTGCTTTGATTGCTGCTTTGCACACTCTTTGCATTCTCTTGATGAGCTTCAAGAGGTAGTCACCTGAAATGGTCTTCCAACAGTCTTGAAGGAGTTCCCAGAGATGCTTAGCACTTGTTGGCCCTTTTGCCTTCACTCTGCGGTCCAGCTCACCCCAAACCATCTCGATTGGGTTCAGGTCCGGTGACTGTGGAGGCCAGGTCATCTGGCGCAGCACCCCATCACTCTCCTTCTTGGTCAAATAGCCCTTCCCCCGCCTGGAGGTGTGTTTGGGGTCATTGTCCTGTTGAAAAATAAATGATGGTCCAACTAAACGCAAACCAGATGGAATAGCATGCCACTGCAAGATGCTGTGGTAGCCATGCTGGTTCAGTATGCCTTCAATTTTGAATAAATCATTTTGAATAAATCCCCAACAGTGTCACCAGCAAAGCACCCCCAAACCATCACACCTCCTCCTCCATGCTTCACGGTGAGAACCAGGCATGTAGAGTCCATCCGTTCACCTTTTCTGCGTCGCACAAAGACACGGTGGTTGGAACCAAAGATCTCGAGTTTGGACTCATCAGATTTCCACTGGTCTAATGTCCATTCCTTGTGTTCTTTACCCCAAAGTCTCTTCTGCTTGTTGCCTTTCTTTAGCAGTGGTTTCCTAGCAGATATTCTACCATGAAGGCCTGATTCACACAATCTCCTTCTAACAGTTGTTCTAGAGATCTGTCTGCTGCAAAAGGTGGCTACTTTGAAGAACCTAGAATATGACATACATTTTCAGTTGTTTCACACTTTTTTGTTATGTATAATTTCACATGTGTTAATTCATAGTTTTGATGCCTTCAGTGTGACTCTACAATTTTCATAGTCATGAAAATAAAGAAAACTCTTTGAATGAGAAGGTGTGTCCAAACTTTTGGTCTGTACTGTATATATATATATATATATATATATATATATATATATATATATATATATATATATATAGATATATATATATACACATCTATATCTATATATATATAGATATATATCTATATCTATATATATATATATATATCTATATATCTATATATATATATATATATATATATATATATATATATATATAGATCTATGGATCTATATAGATCTATAAATACTTTTTACCCAGGATCCCTGAGCTGTGAGACTAGAATTCCAATCACAATCACAGCCTCTAATGGTCACATTTTAATTCAGCCTAAAGCCAACGTATACATAAAGAAAATGTTCTAGCACTTCGTAACCCCCGTTGCTGTATTGAACTCTATCTAGAACTCTCTTAACAACTCAGCCATCATCGCTGTCATTGTACTGAATGACATTCTGACAATCACAGCCCAATGATTTTCACTTGTGACAGCCTGCAGTTTGCGGATTGACTTTTATGATGTTATCAAAGTATATTTTGAATTTTATGTTATATTTTATTTAATAACATAAACATCGACACATCCTTTCATTGCAGCATAAAAGCCGCCACGGAACGCTTCCATTGTGCAGCAGTAAGTGTCTTGCAGGACACTGCCGCAGTCTGGTTATTGCGCTCTGTTGGTGGCAGTGTGCTCACTGCTGTCTGCTATACAATATATATGAAATTACAGTAGAACAGGGTTTAATTTATTATGGGCATGTTTAGGAGGAAAAGAACAAAAAAGGCAAAATGTTAAAGTGAATGTCCCTTTATACCAAAGTGTTTTCAACTGTAAAGCTGTAAAGTGTATTTCCAAATTTGCAGTTGAAGTTGTGCAACCTCCATTACATGTCTGTTACGTGTTTCCATTCAAACAGCATACCTAAAAAATAAATAAAATAAAAAAATATTTCCCCAAAAATAGTAGGAAATGGATACCAAGCGCCTTGAGGCGATTCAGTTTGCATGTGTAGGGCTATACAAGTTTCTCACTCACTCACTCACTCACTCACTCACTCACTCACTCACTCACTCACTCACTCACCTTTTTCGTTTTTTCATTGAAGCAAGTTAATACAAAGGACACTATAAGAAGCATATTTTGGTTTAAAACTAAATTACCTAAGCTTTGAGATCTTTAACCCTTTGTTAGGACAGACAGTGTGCACATCTAGTTTACAACTGATAATAAAGATCTGCCTGCACAGGGGTAATTATGGTAAACGTAACTCCCCACCCTCTTCTTAACATTACAAAGAAGGGAAAAGCTAAGCAAATATTTTCAGCAAGGAAAAGAGGTAAGCAGCAATTTTTAAATACTGGTACTTTTAAAGATATACTGTACTATGTGAATGGGAACATTTAGCACCCTGCCCCAGGCTAAATACATTTAGTTTTTGACTCTGCTGTACTAACTGTGCAGCAATTTATTAATAGGTCTGGTCTATCCCTAATCCTGGTGGTTGATTGCCTCTGCCTGGCTCTGGAACAAGCTTCCAAAACTAGAGTTGGAGGGTCATCCACTGAGTTATGAATATGTATCTGGTCTCAGCCAATCCCTGGCGGGTGGGTCTAAAAGATATGGCTGGGGAAAAGATACATATTGGGGAAGGTCTGTTCAGAGCTCTCTCTCTCCTGGGGCCTCTGCTCCTGGGAGGCAGCCTGTGTTATCGAAGAGCTGTTAGTTGTCATAAAAGAACTTGCTGGAAGACACTGCCTGAGAAAGCTTGGCTTGTATAGGGAACCCTTTCACTGAAGAGCATCACAGAGAAGCAGGTTGGGAACTGTTCCTGGACATTGTGAGTAAGACCTCGTCTAGACCTCCAGGGATCCTTGTTCTTTGAGGAACCTGAGAAGATGATAGCAGAAGATACAATGCTCTGCCTCAGTTGCTTGTATACTAACATGCTAAAAAATATTAAAGTAGGGAAGTGGCATTGGTACCTTTAAAAACTAACATGGAAACCTGTAAGGCGGCGTACACACGATCGGATATATCCGATGAAAACGGTCCGCGGACCATTTCCATCGGATATGTCCGATCGGGAGTTTGATCCGATGGCGTGTACACACCATCGGATTAAATTCCCCGCCGCCGGACGGCGCGGTGACGTAGTGGTGACGCGGCGGTGACGTTGACGCCGCCGCGTCACCGCCACGTCACCGCACCAGGAAGTAAAACACTTCCGCGCATGCGCCGAATCCATTCGGCAGCGGCGCGGCGGCGGTGGGGGCCGACATGTCTGCTGGTAAGTGTACTAACCAGCAGACATGTCCGGACAGATTCCCACCGGATAGATAAAGCATGCTTTGTCTGTCGGGTGGAGATCTGTCCGCTACCCAGAGCGGAGATAAACGGTCCAACCGTTTTCAGCGGAATAACTGCAACATAGTAGTGGAATATATTGCAAATTTTGTTTAAAGCATTAAAGGGGTTGTAAAGGTTAGTTTTTTATTTTCTAAATAGGTTCCTTTAGGTAGTGCATTGTTGGTTCACTTACCTTTTAATTCGATTTCCCTTCTAAATGTTTTTTTTCTTTGTCTGAATTTCTCACTTCCTGTTCCTCCTCAGTAAGCTTGCCCCCATCATCCGAGCCGTTCAGGCTGGGAGTTAGTCAGCATGCTTGCCCCCTCCCTTGGGACTACATCCCTGCGGGGAGACGCTGCACAGCGCTTCCCCGCAGAGATGTAGTCCCAAAGGATGGGGCGATTTATTCTCTCTAGAACATGGTGAGATAAGGCCCTAGGCCAGAGGGTCAAACATTGGCCCTTGTTTGTTCTACCCATTAGGCACCCCGACAAAATGTCACCTTGATGGTCCAGAAATAAATAGTTTACATCAATCATTTTATGATTTTCCTCTGCACAACCCAGCCCCTTATTTTACTAGCTGACACGACTCCTACTTGTTTTTTGAAAGAATTCCCCTGGATATTTCACTGTAACAAAACTATCACGCTGACATAATAAAAGGCTTTGAGTCTCTGCTGGTTAAAAATTGGATTTCAGGCTGCATCTGACTCATGTGGTCTTTTATTTTGAGGGGATAATGATTACTGGGGTTAAATTTTTGTTTCTGACTTGAAGCTGTAATTCCAGTTTAATGGTGTAGTTTGTGGCTCTCTGCATGCAGTTTAAGTCTCTGCATAAGTACTAAAATCTATTATTTGTCTCCATTTGTAGACGACATAATCGTGTTGGTAAATGACAGGAGCAATTAAGTGTGTAACATTATGAAGAAATAAGGGTTCCAGGCTTTAGGATTTCACTTTATTTCCAATTACAAACCTGATGGAATGCGAGCATAAAAATTCTAGGTTCCGCTCAGCTTCTTAGTGACCCTTTTGTCTCCCATAAAAGATCACTAATGTAGAAGAAAATACACAGGCATAGAATGTTTGTTCAGATTGCATTTCTTGTTTACAGAGAAAAAGAGGAGAAGGACAAATGTGGTTGTGCCTTTCGTATCTCACTCTTTTTTTTTCTTTTTATAAAAGACTGTTAAAGGGAATGGGAAAACCCAAATAAAAGGTCAGTGGGAAGACAGTAATTATTACTCTTAATACCTTTGTGTAGCTCTATCATATGTGCACTCCAGTCGGACTAAATCATTTATAATCGAAGTGCGGTTGAGAAAAAAGACTGGATTTACACAAGCAGTCAAAGGTGGAGCTTGGTAGGACCCTTGCCAAGTGCCCTTAATGCATAAGACCCATGGGGTCCCATCAAGAGATCAAAAGTTAGTAAAACTTTTCCCCAACAGTACAGGTCTTGGATGCTGTTCTGCATCTACTGTACATTTCATTGAGATATAACTCATGAACGGTACTGGTAAGAGTAAAGTCTAGCAATACTTCACAGCACAGTTGAGAACTGCAGATGAACGGGGCCATACATTGCAACTCGTTTATAAGAATCTTGTTTTCTGGCAGTTGGTTGCTAAAATAGTGCTGCCCCCGGAGATGCCACTGGTAAGATGAGTCCCTGTGTTTCATATATAGATGACCCACCCTAGCTGAACCAAATCTCACCAACAAAACCTGTGGTTTTAAGAAGGCCTTTATTACACAGCTTTAGCCCTAGAAGCAAAAACAAAATGTGGCAACAAATCATATGAAGGTAACAGATTAAATTAGCACAGGTTGATTATAGGCACTAATGTATATAGGTCAACTGGCAAATGTAGGACCTATCTAGCATGCAAAAACTCTAGCTAGAGCACTGGCCAATGTGCTATAAAGTCTGCTTTAGCATTGGGGCTCTTATTCTTTGGGTGGAGCACGTCCACTGAGTGTGATTTATTCTCACAGGGCAGCAACGTGTACCCAAGCCAAGCAAACAAAGAACATGGGTGCCATAATGAGGCTTCCTCCTACCACTGGTTCACCTCAGTACCTTGAAGGGCAGGCAACAGGTGTTTTTTTTGGCAACTTTACCATGTGGTTTTGTCCATGGAAGCTGGCTCTATTTCAGAGCCAGGAACAGGAGCAGTCTCTCTCATGGAGTCAGGCATAGCAGCATTCTCTTTCTGTGTCATATATAATATTTTTATTTCACACATTCCTGGATGTGGCAGAGGAGGCAGGTACTGTAGAAACTACCAACTAAAATTCCATGGACCTTGAAAATGCTGTCCAAATGTTTATTCAGGTGATCATATCACAGCGGTAAAGTGGCGCATCAGCATTGTCTAGGAAAAAAAAAATACAGTTTCTGGGGGGAACAGGGTATTAGCTCTACTCACAGCTTCCTGCACACATGGTCCCATGAACTCTGCAACAAACAAATATGCTAAGCTTTCTAACTGCTCAGCCTGTTCTCTGCCTTGCCCCCAGGGTTTACAGCTCACCTCCTCGGGCATGCTGCTCTCCTACAGCAGTCCACATGGCTCTATCGTTTCATACCCTGCCCATTGGGTGGTAGGCAGGGTTACAGTGCCTGGCTACTCCTCAGCTAATCGGGGTCCTCCCTCGTGTTGTTAGAGGCATGCTACCTCCTTGTCTGTAGTGGCAGCCAATTAAAGTTCCCAGACCGGTTTTGGTCTCCACCAAAATGGCCACCAATCCTCCATGCTGGGGAACACTTTCCCCTCTCTGTACAATCTACCATCACCAGAGGGGAATAACAAGATGCAGGAAAGAACATACTACATGGTGGCTAAAGGAGTCACAGCCTAAGCTACACTAATATCTGCTTGTGTTCTTCCCAACTGTCCCCATTCAAAATAAAAGGAGTGGTTTGTAAGCAGGGTTCTAACATCTGGAATATGATAAAGTACCCAGCAACCATAAATTGCAGGTTTTTCCACTATTTTTAAATCCTATCAGACACTGGTTACCAGACTCTTAATAACTACTTAACCACTTTCGGCCCGCGCTATAGCCGAATGACGGCTACAGCGTGGACCTGAATATTCAAGCCGCCGTCAATTGACGGCTGCCCCTTAAGGCGTTCCCCGCGTGCGCTCCAGAGCGCGCAGCGGGGAAGCTCTGTGTTGGCCGTGTCCCTTGGACACAGCCAATCACAGATCGCGGCGAACGGCCAATCAGAGTGGCCGTTCGCTATGCGATCTGCGCGGCCAATGAGAGATGATCTCATATGTAAACATATGAGATCATCTCTCATTGCCTTTTTACACAGAGACAGCGTCCTGTCTCTGGAGAGGAGGAGACCGATCTGTGTTCCTTGTACATAGGGACACAGATCGGTCCCCCCCCCTAGTCACCCCCCTACCCCCACAGTTAGAACACACCTAGGATACACATTTAACCCCTTCATCACCCCCTAGTGTTAACCCCTTCACTGCCAGTCACATTTATACAGTAATTAGTGCATATTTATAGCACTGATCGCAGTATAAATGTGAATGGCACCAAAAATGTGTCAAAAGTGTCTGATGTGTCCGCCATAACGTCGCAGTCCCAATAAAAAGTGCAGATCGCCGCCATTTCTAGTAAAAAAAAAAAATAATAATAATTATGTCCCCTATTTTGTAGGTGCTATAACTTTTGCGCAAACAAGTCGCTTATTGCGATTTTTTTTTTTTACCAAATATATGTAGAAGAATACGTATCGGCCTAAACTGAGAAAATTGTATTTATTTTTTAATTAGGCTATTTACTATAGCAACAAGTAAAAAATATTGTATTTTTTTTTAAATTGTCGCTCTTTTTAGTTTATAGCGCAAAAAATAAAAACCGCACAGGCGATCAAATACCACCAAAAGAAAGCTCTACTTGTGGGGAAAAAAGGACATCAATTTTGTTTGGGAGCCACGTCGCACGACCGCGCAATTGTCAGTTAAATCGACGCAGTGCCGGAAGCTGAAATTTCATCTGGGCAGGAGGGGGGTATATGTGCCCAGTAAGCAAGTGGTTAAAGCATTGAATACATTAAAACCTTATGCATTAAAATAATGCCACATTGGCATATAAGGTAATTTTAGGGGGAATTGGTTTTGTATCTACTACATTTTATGTGATTTTATCTGACTTCTTACAAATCCTTATACTGCTATAAGCAATGGATTTTGTACCCGCAGACATCAGGGTATCATCCTAAAAGGAAGAAGTCACAACTTTATGTAAAGTCACAAGACATGGTTTTGTTTTAGTTAAGCGATTTGATGTTCAGTTAAAAAAAATGACTCTGATCCTTTCTTAAACATACAATGTGCACCTCGGTCAACAGCTTTTTTACTTACCTGATTCAGCAACCGCCTGAGAACCCTGCAGAGGACCCAGGACTGGGATCCCCATGACCTTTCCATTTCTGCTTAAAGACCATGCATTCTCAACTGTGCTAATGGAAGTTTGTGTGTTTCTACCCTACTGGGTCCCCGCAATTTTAGCAGATATAAGTGATTATTTTTTTATTTTGATAGAAAAACTATTTTGAGGTATTGTTTATATTTCTCAACCTTTTCAACACAGAGGAACTGGTCTCGGGGAACCCCTGCTAAAATTTAGAAATCTACAACTCCTGATACATTGGTGTGACGGTCAGTTCGAAGAATTGTCATTACACTTTTGGCCATTGGAAAGAATTACCTTCTTACAGATAGCTAAACAGATTAATGATGACAGTGGAAACTTATCTGAGAGGCAGAAATTGCCCAATGCTGAAGGAACCCCTAGCAACCTGTGGAGGAACTCTGGTTGAAAATCACTGCTATAAGGGCTCTCTTTAGCCTCCCTCTTCTTTTTCTTTACAAGTGGACACTCTGGGCCTCCCTTCGGTTTGCAACCAACCTTTTGTGGCTTAACGCCGTGGACCTTAGGACCACCACAGCCTAAAATCTCAAATGCTTAGTTAAGTTTTAATTAAAATGACTAGATTTTCTCAGCTGCATATCTTTCTAAGGCCCTAATGTTTGGAGAGCATTCACATCTCTGGTCGGAGCCATAACGATTCCTTACTGATCTATTTGAAAACTTCTGATAAATTATCAAAACTCCATAAAACATCCTGATATTCTCTGAAACATCACTTTTTACAGCAGATTCAGAAGTTAATGCTGTTAATACTAAACTGTTCTTTTAGGGCTGTTATTCCCTGAGGTGGGTTCACTAGAAAGGACACATGTATTTATAGCATTGAGATAAAATCTGAAGGCTGTTAGTGAAAAAACGAGTCTAAAAATCTACAGAGTAAACTTCTATACCCTAACAAGAGCTTGCAATGAGCTAACTTACATATCAGTATTGTATTGGAGGGACATGGTATCACCTTGGTTCTTTCCATCTCATTCTTCAGTCTCCTCTGATATACAGTGCCTTGCAAAAGTATTCACCCCCTTGGCTTTTTACCAATTGTGTTACATTACAGCCTTTAGTTCAATGTTTTTTTAATCTGAATTATATGTGATGGATCACAAGACAATAGTCTAAGTTGGTAAAGTAAAATTAGAAAAATATAAACATAAAACAATTTTTCAGAAATAAAAACTGATAATTGGCATGTGCGTATGTAATACCCTTTGTTATGAAGACCATAACATGCTCTGATGCAACCAATTACATTCAGAAGTTACATAATTAGTGAAATTATGTCCAAATTAGTGAAATTATGTCCACCTGTGTGCAATCTAAGGCCGTGTACACGCGATCAGACCGGTCCGATGAAACTGGTCTGCAGACCAGTTTCATCGGACCAGTTCGATGGTGTGTACGGCCCATCGGACCGTTGTCCGTCGGACCAAAGTTTTAAAACCTGCTTTAAAATCTGTCTGATGGACACCTGTCCGTCGGACAGGTTCGATGGTTAGTACGCAAAAGCATCGGACCAAAAACCCGCGCATGCTTAGAATCAAGTTGACGCATGCTTGGAAGCATTGAACTTAGTTTTTTCAGCACGTCATTGTGTTCTACGTCACCGCGTTCTGGTCTGATCGGATTTTGGTCCGATGGTGTGTACACACATCAGACCATCAGACCACTTCAGCCTGGTCCGATGAAAACGGTCTGTCGGACCAGTTTCATCAGACCGGTCTGATCGTGTGTACGCGGCCTAAGTGTCACGTGACCTGTCATTACATATAAACACCTTCAAAGTTGTGGGCATGTTCTGTAAATGTAATTATGTAAATCCTCAAACAATCCATGTTGATTCCAGGTTGTGAGGCAACAAAAATGCTATGGGGGTGAATACCTTTGCAAGGCACTGTAAGTATTTCCTAAATACAATGGGCTTCTGCGAGTAGAAACATCCTCATACACATCACTAGTCTCATGAAGAATCAATTAAAATGGTCAAGCAGACATTTTTTATCAGATTTCAAACTGCGATCTACATTTTCAGGTAGATTTGGAAAACAAAAACACACTGGGGTTATTTATTCCCTAAGAATATACAACTGTAGCAGTAAAAATTAAGTCTCACCTGCAGGGATTGTAGCACCCTCTTACTGTAGTTAGGTGCAAGGATGTAAGGTAAATGTACAGTAGTTATTTTTGGCTTCTCTGTGATCAGTAGAACATTTGTTGATTGCTTTGGGCTCATCTTTGTCTAACAGACTGCAGGTTTTATTACTTCTCCCTGCCTTCTGTAAAGTTCAAGAACAAGTGAGTGGAGCAAGTCAAATGAGTAGTCTGAATAGTGATGTAGTCTCAGCCAATCCCTGGGAGATGTGCCCATAGGTGGCAGTAAGGCACATATATAGTCTGAGGCCTGGTGCAGCTGGTCTTGTCCTGGAAGAGAAGTCTTCAGCCTGAGGGGCCCTGTCCCTCTAGGCAGATTACTGAAATTTCAATGAGGTCCTGGCTGTGGCATAGCTGGGGGGGCCTACTTCCAAATTCATTGCTAAGCTAGGATCTGAACAGTGTCTGGTGGAAGTCAAAAGGTCGAAAGGAGTTCAGCTGTCCTGGGGCATTGTGGCATTAACCACTCCCTCACTAGAAAGTGTCTGGTGGATACTAGAAGGAGGTGTTTGGTTATCGTGTGACATTGTGAGTACTGACCCAAGCTCCAGGTCCTAGTGACTGTATTCTTGTAAATGAAAGTGCCAGTGGCAGCTCTAATTGAGACAGTCCAGTTACTATAAGGTATCAATTCTGGACCCTTCCTCCCTCTGCTCTTGGCATAGAGACTATTGGGGGAAGCTTAGGACAAGTGTGTCCTGTTGTTACTGTTAATGAAATTAACATATTCCATTTGACTGGATGGCTTCAGGTCAGTAGTCCTTACAATCACTAAAATTGTGTCTTAATTACTCCTTAATGCAGTCCAGCCAATGGTGGCTTGTATTAGGATATATTTTAATGGGAACGTGGCAATAGGGACCACCCTTCATCCTGCCATGTTTCCAGCATGCTTAATGATTCAAGGGGCCTTTCACTCAGAAATCACACTTGAAACATCCCAGCCTAGCTCAGCTATTCTTCATACTTTTCTCATCCCAATATCCATTATCCAGGTGTGTATTGTTCTAGCAGCCTGTGCTCATTAAGGAGGTTAATTAATATCTGAAAAAAGTGTCCACAAAAACCCCATTGACTTGAATTAGAGTGCCCAGCTGTTTTGGATATCTCATTAAGTGGGTTGATGGCATAGAAATAAGCCATGTCTTCCGCTTGGACACCAATCATTACTTGGCTTCTGCCGCGCTGCACCGCAAGCCTTAGCGCGCATATCCATCATGCTGGGATGTACCCTGTTGCCTCTGTCTATATGACTGACTGCGGCAGCTTTGCTGTGGAGTCGCACGCATTGAGAAACCAATTTGCAGTAATGCATAATCAGAGCAGTTGAAAGCAATATCCATTAATAAATGTGGGAGTCTTGATTTGCAATATATATATATTTTTTTTTTTGTGCAAGCGGTATTACCCAGCGAGCAGCTTGCTATTTGCATATTTGAAGCACCTCATAACAATTCCTGGAAGTGATTTGTTAATGATGAAGTTCTCGAAACAGATTTTCAAGCTGTAAGTGATGCCAGGCTGAGAACAACAGCAAGCCCTGAGCCCTGCGTCGTCTGCAGGCCATTGTTTGGCACGCTTAATGGCACAAGGCAAACCGGCCATCAGAATGCAATTTAGGACAGCTGGGACGCTGTGCAGTGAAGGATTCTGGCACCACGCTGGGTAGAAGCACAACAATAGTGGCTTAATTTCGCTTTTGGCTTGATAAGTTTGGCAACATACAATTAAAAATAATTATTTCATGGCCTGCTTGTTTGTCCTACCACCAATAAACCATGACCCATTAAGGTCCATAAAAATAAGACACCGCAGAGATACCTGGAAATAACATATCTGCTGTGGTTTTCAGGAATGGAACACTCTTGCCAGGAGACTGGATCTATCTATCTATCTATCTATCTATCTATCTATCTATCTATCTATCTATCTATCTATCTATCTATCTATCTATCTATCTATCTATCTATCTATCTATCTATCTATCTATCTATCTATCTATCTATCTATCCGTTATATCAGTCATCTTCTATCATTTACAGTGCATTCATAAAGTATTCAGACCTCTTCACTTTTTTCAATTTTGTTATGTTGCACTCAGTACAGGCATACCCCACCTTTAAGTACAGAATGGGGTTTATTTACTAAAGCTGGAAAGTGCAAAATCAGGCTCACTTCTGCATAGAAACCAATGAGCTTCCAGGTTTTATTACCAAAGCTTAATTGAACAAGCCAGGGTTAGAAGCTCATTGGTTTCTACACAGAAGTGAGCCTGATTTTGCACTTTCCAGCTTTAGTAAATAAACTCCATTGTGTACTTAAAAGTGGGGTATGCCTGTACTCCATAATGACAACGTAAAAAAAACATTTTAGAAATGTCTTTGAATTTATGAAAAAAATTAATATCGCATGTACCCTTTACTTTGTTGAAGCATCTTTGGCATCAATTACAGCCTCAAGTCATTTTGGGTATGATGTGACAAGCTTTGCACACCTTGATTGGGGGATTTTCTGACATTCTTCTTTGCAAATCATCTTAAGCTCAGTCTGGTTGGATGGAGAACTGTTGGTGGGCAGCCATTTTCAGGTCTCTCCAGAGATGTTCAATAAGGTTCAAGTCTTGGCTCTGGCTGGGCCACTCTAGGATATTCAAAGAGTTGTCTCTAATCCCCTTCTGTGTTGTCTTGCCGTGTGCTTAGGATCATTATCATGTACTGTAGATGAACCTTCGGCCTAGTCTGAAGTCCTGAGTGCTGTGGAACATGTTTTCATTGAGGATATCTCTGTACTTTCCACCATTTAGCTTTCCCTCAACCCCAACACATTTCCCAGTCCCTGCTGCTGAAAGGTGGAAGAACATGCAAGTAGGAGCAGAATGGACATGCGCCCAAAACTGAAGAAATTGTCTCTCTGCTCCGACCAGCATATGGTCGACAGAAAGGGACACATTTAATTAAAAATGTACACCTCCCTAAGCTAGTAGGAGTGGCTGAGCAGGGGGTGTGTAATTTTTTTTTTATTCTGCACTGACTGTTTTTGAAATTGCATGGGTTCCTGTTCAAATTCAATACAGTGATAAAACCAGGGACAGTGTCCTCAGTCCAGGGACTGTCCCCGGAATGAGCCAGAATAAGATGCCGCTCAGTTGTGGAAATCCTCAAAATAATTGCTTCTCCCAGAACCACGGGTGCAGGCAATGCATGTGAGATTGCAAAACAAAATAAAAAAATTCTTCTGGACAGCCGCACTCCGAATAAAATTCCTTTATTGTAAAATCCAAATAGAAAAACAGCACTACATGTCACAGCACACCAGCAGAACTGACGCGTTTCACACTATACTTAATGTTTAATCATAGCTTGATTAGCTATGTGTAGCTATTATTAAACACTACATGTCACAGCACACCAGCAGAGCTGACGCGTTTCACACTATACTTAATGTTTAATCATAGCTTGATTAGCTATGTGTAGCTATTATTAAACACTAAGTATAGTGTGAAATGCGTGCTGTGACATGTAGTGCGGCTGTCCAGAAGAATTTGTTCTTTTGTTTTGCAAACTGTCCCTGGAAACTGGGGACATCTGGTCACCCTACCTAAGACAGTTCCTCTTCTTCCAGTGTGGCCCAGGAAGGTCAAAAGGTTGGACACACCTGCTTTGAAGGTTATGAAGTTCCAGTTTTTATATTGCAGAGAGAAACCATTACTGGGCATTCATTCCATGTGCAATATTTCTGGTATAATATTTAGACATGATACATTCAAGATCTGCAGACATAATTCCGAGCATGCGTCGACCTGATTCTGAGCATGCGTGGATTTTTGACCGATGGATTTCCCCACAGATAATCGTTTTTTAACCATCAGAAATTTTTAAAACGGATTCTATTATTTTTTTCACCCATGGGGAAAAAAAAACGATGGGGCCCACACACGATCTCGGTTCGTCCGATGAAAACGGTTCATCGGACCGTTTTCATCAGACAAACCAAACGTGTGTACAGGGCATAAGACTTTAGGAGGGCCAAACTTTGGCAAGTAAAAGAAAATTCCCTGAAGTCAGTGGGAGAAAACGATGACTCAGGTTTGATTGTCAGGGGGAGTAAATAAATGACATAGTGACTTTGGTCAGTAGGAGATAAAATAGTGTCCCATCATTGGTATTGTTGGAAGAAATAGTGCCAGATGTAGGTATCAGTGGGAGAAATCAAACCCCATCCCCAGTGCTAGAGGGAGAAATAATGCCCCATCGTTAGTGTCAGTGGGAGGCAAGGTGCACAATCGTTGGTGTCAGTGGGAGGAACGGTGCCCCATCTATGGTGTCAGTGGGAGAAATGATGCCTCATCGTTGGTGTCAGTGGGAGGAATGGTGCCACATCAATGGTATCGGTGGAAATAATAAGTGCTGCTTCGTTGGTGTCAGTGGAAGGAATAATTCCCTCATCATTGGTGTCGGTGATAGAACTAAGTGCCCCTTTGGTGTCAGTGGGAGGAATAATGCCACATCAACGTTGTCAGTGAAAGGAATAAGTGCCCCTTCGTTGGTGTCAGTGGGAGGAATAGTGCCCCATCATTGGTGTCAATGAGAGAAATAGTGTGCCAAGAACTGGAGAAAGGCAAGCAAAGGGCTGCATTTGGCCCGTGGGCCGCAGTTTGCAGACCACTGCTGTAGATGAAAGCACAACAAATATGCCAATTATATGTAAAATGGTGTATAGATTATTTTGCCAAACGTTTTGGCTAAAGTTACAATTCGAATATGGGAAACGCACTGATGAGGTCATCTGTCTGCTCGCTCCAGTCATCACATGTGTATGCCTTGGTGTCTGATTGGCTTTCAGTGTTGGTACTTCCCTTCCCAGGTTATATGTTGTTATGCATTTAATTACAGGAGATTGATAAAAAAAGACAGATTCAAGTACTTACACTAGCTGCATATAATTTTTCTTTATAATTTTTTTCCTGAGCATTTAACAGCATTAATTGGTGTTTTCCTTCTATATATCTTCATGGAGTTCAGTTTCAAGCTTTGCTACAGTCCCCTAATCAATTCACAAATATGTTAATACTGTCTGAGTTGGACGGTTTGATCTACGACCTTAAATTGGGGGAGCATTCAGCGCTCACTCCGGCAGCCCTTTAGATGACACCCTGTTTTATCTAGCGGGCTAAAAATAGTCTGCTTCTTATTTATTTATTTGTATGGTGCAATCTGTCCTCTCTTAGACACCTCATTTACATTTTCCGCACTTTGGTCAGGCAGTAAGAGTGATAGCTTCAACCCCGCCCATCCTTATGTATTCTTATTAAAGCTTTCCTCCCATCCCCAAACCGCTGCTTGTTGCTGTGTGGGTTTTAAAACATTCTCTTTTTATTAATTTTTTCTATTTCATGCACATAGACACAACCGCTTTAAAATATGATTCCTACAGCAAGAACAAGAAAAGTAAAATATAAAACTAATACATAGCCAATGAAAAGGGTTAATAATCCTTATAGATATATGAAGATTTTTGCATAAAATATAATAAATTAGAAGATACACTCTTTATTTTCCACTACCAAGGGTCAATACAAGAAATAAACAAATGAATTTGACATCTCTGCGCGACTTCATTGCTGCTTGCATTAGCCTTCTTCAACCTCTTAACGCTGGCGCTTCCTGGCCCTTTAAGAGGTTCATGATGCCGGGAGGCGGGGTTTAAGAGCATGTGACCACTGTGATTGACTGTCATAGTGGTCACGTGAAAGCCGAAAACTCTTAATCGCAAGGAGAGATCAGGAGCTTTCAGTTAGGCGCCGGACATAACAGCTGTATGCACAGCAATTCAAGCAAATATGTGGCCCCTCAGCACCAAGGAACAGGCGCCAAGAGGCCACATATTTGCATGAGGCCTGTTCCAAAGGGTTAACAGAAGCCAAAGCAAGTTGTATTGAAGTCACAACACAAGTAGAGTAGGAACTTTTTTCTAAGTAAGAGCAACTTAAAGGGGTTGTAAAGATCAAATTTTTGTTCCCAAATAGCTTCCTTTACCTTAGTGCAGTCCTCCTTCACTTACCTCATCCTTCCATTTTGCTTTTAAATGTCCTTATTTCTTCTGAGAAATCCTCACTTCCTGTTCTTCTGCCTGTAACTCCACACAGTGATGCAAGGCTTTCTCCCTGGTGTGGAGTGTCATGCTCGCCCCCTCCCTTGGACTACTTTTTGTGGCTCATTCTTCTATGTTTCTAACTATGGGCTTGATTTACTAAACGTAAATAGACTGTGTACTCCGCAAGTGCAGTTACTCCAAAGCTTAGTAAATGAGGTGAATCTTCACTTTACAAAGAATACCCAATCACATTCAAGGAAATAGAAAAAAAAAAAATATTTTTTGCTTGCACATAATTGGACATGGGAAGTCAGCAGAACCCCCCCCCCCCCATTTACTAAGCTCTGGAGCAACTGCACTTGCAAAGAGCATAGTCTACTTGCTTTTAGCCACTTCCGGACCGGCTCACGCCGATATACGTTGGCACTTTGAAGAGGGATATCATTGTTATGGCAGCAGCTAGCTCCCATAACCCCGGTATCCTCTTCTTCAGTGAGCAGTCCGGTTTCAGATAAAAGTGGTCCCTGCGGCAGATTCACCGCAAGATCACTTTTATCCCGCCGCTCTCCGGGGGCCCTCCGCCACTTACCGGAACCGTCAGTAGAGGAGGAGGCGATCAAGTTCTCTTACTGGCTTGGTATGGGGACGAGTGAGGGGAAGATGGCCCCCACCCATCTCCATACCATTGCAGGGCAGAAGCAACGTCAAAATGTCACTTCCGCCCATAGCTCTTAACCACTTCCCCACTGAGCCATAGTGAAATGACGTCGGTGGGGACCCTTCATCCTTCACACTGGATGTCATATGACGTCCTTGCATTTTCCAGCCGCTAGGGGGCGCGCGCACGCCGCCGACGGCGCGCGCGCCCCTGCCGCATTCCTCGGGACCCGGTTTGCGCGTGCCCGGCGGTCGCGATGACCGCCGGGCACCCGCGATTGTCCGCAATCACGGCAGGACCATGGATCTGTGAGTGTAAACACACAGATCCATGTCCTGTCAGCGGTGAGGAGACTGATGTGTGTTCCCAGTACAGAGGAACACACATCGATCTCCTCCCCTTGTCAGTCCCCCTCCCCCTAACAGTTAGAACACACTTTAGGTAACATATTTAACCCCTTCAGCGCCCCCCTAGTGTTAACCCCTTCCCTACCAGTCACATTTACACAGTAATCAGTGCAGTTTTATAGCACAAATCGCTGTGTAAATGTGAATGGCCCCAAAAATGTTTCAAAAGTGTCCGATGTGTGCGCTGCAATGTCACGGTCACAATAAAAAAAATCGCAGATCGCCGCCATTACTTTATTGTAAAAAAATGCACATGCTTAAACACTCACAGGGCGGAACGTGCAGTACATCGGTATCACCCCCCTGGATTGCTTGGTTTCCCTGTGGATGGGTCGTCTGTATGTGTCCGGCCGGGACATCAGACTACAAGGCTCTTTTTCACTGCAAAATTGTGAGTGTTTAAGCATGTGCATTTTTTACAATAAAGTTTTAAAAAGGTTTTACACTATCGAGGCCCTCCCTCTTTTTCTTTTTCCAACCTATGGATCATGAACACCTATGTTTTGGATTAATAGAACAAGGTGATGATCCCCAATAGATCGTTTTCATCCAGCGTGTGTCTTCGTAACCCTTTATACCTTCATGCTACCTGGGGTCCCCTTTAACCAAGGGACCACCAGAATCTGGTAAGCAGATTTATATGCTTTGTTGGTGGAGGATCCTAGCTATCTGGTTGTCACTCCGTATTGATGGTTCATCTGACTATTTACTTTGAGGACTCCTTTTTTCTTCACTGGTGAAGGAGCATTTCACATTGATCACTCCTGTGATCCAACTTTTCAATCACTTCTTCATCTATAGACTTTTGATAGAGGTTTCATGTCTAATGTTTTTTGCATGTACATGACCATATGATGATTGTTTAGTTCTAATTGATTATTATTATTCACATTTGTTCCACAATTTCACATTAAATGTATAGCGCATCTTGTTTTTTTCTATGTAACAATATCTCTCCCCTTTCTTCAGCTCCGGGGACCGATCGCTGGACTCCAGCGGCGATTAGGTCCATGAGTCCCGCGGTCCCGGCCCACGGCTGGGTACTAGTATAGGACTTCCCTATACGTACATGTGCCCAGCCGTGCTATTCTGCTGACGTATATGTGCAGGAGGCGGTCCTTAAGTGGTTAAGTGCAAATTTCAGTATTTAGGCTACAAATAAGTACAATATGCAATAATATTTAAGATGCATAATAAGGCAAAACACATATTTCTTATTTTATTTTCGATATAGTAGGCAAGAAGTTTAGGGACATGACTCAGGAAGGTAAGAAATTAGATTGGGTCAGGCACACACATATGAAACTGACTCTCACAATGACAGCAGTGTGCAGCAGCACACATCACTGACACGACATATCCCCTCCTGAGTCACAGCGACAGTCACTCTCCACGCCAGGTGATCCCTCCAGTCTAAACAGCACTGACAGTCCCACTCCCGGCCTGCCTTGATTCCGACCCACACAGGAGGCTCTGGCCGCTCTGCTTGGCTCCCTTGCACCATGACATCACAGGACATGCTCAGGCCCCGCCTCCGCCAGAGCTGCCGGAACACACTGTAGCAGGCACTCGGATGGTCTCAGCTGGCTCTGGCCCTAGCCAAACGTCAGAGCCATATTTTTTACTGGCGACCTTTTTTTTTTACTGGCATTTACTGGCAGGAGAAAATTGCCTGTTTTTTACTGTACTTTCTGGGAACTCCCTATCCCAGAGAATATTTAAGGGTCTGCTTTTTCCTTTGCACTTTATCACATTGTTTTCTTCATACATAGGGACTCTTGCCCCTGCTGCTGTCACTCCCCTTTCTAATGAATGACACTCCTCTTTAAATTGTCATTAAAAAGTCAGTTGAATCTGCAATCGTGTCAGGCAGCCAGCAGAATTTTCTAAATGTAAATGAGATTCAGCCAGTAATTTATTTACATTTGTTTTCAGCACAACAAATGAGACGTCACGTAGCTTCATTATTTCCCATGACCGAGCCAGCAGCATGTGGTGTGTAATTTAGAATGATTTAAGAGGTTTTGCAGCACTACCTGAGATACTGTATGTAAAGTGGAAAGAGAGCTGCTCAGCGCGGGACTTAACTGGAGCGGAACCTGTGATGGCTGCTTAGCGCTGTCATTCTATAGGAAGACTCCTTATAACAGACAGATCCGATTTCATGTATATCATTTCTATACATCTAATAGACTAGAAATAAATACTTCTGGGTGATTTTTCAGTAGCTTTTTTTACATGGGCTACCAAATATTCCTGTTTGTTGAACTTAAAAAAAGTCTACCGGGGGTATTTACTAAAACTGGAGCGCTCTGGTGCAGCTGTGCATGGTAGCCAATCAGCTTCTAACTTCAGCTTGTTCAATTCAGCTTTGCCAATAAGGCTCAGTTCACACTGCCGCGACTTGGGATCTGACTTGTGAGACCCTAGGTCACATGTAGGGTTGCCATCTTTTCTTCAATCCACGCCCCTGAAGATGCACGCTGGTGACGAAACGTCGGGTGGATTGAGGGTCGTGTGACGCACTGGAGAAGACGGAGTTTACAGCCACCATCTTGTTGGTAGGAAGCGCTGGACGTTTTCCTTTTTGCTTATTACCATTTCACATAATGTGAGTTTTATGTCTAGCATACATTTAAAGGGGTTGTAAAGGTAAATGTATAGGATGCATTAAGGTAAAAAAACATCCGACGGTACCACCCCCCAACCCCCGTTTTACTTACCTTACCCCTCGAAAGTCCTGCGCGCGTCCCCTTGATCCTCTTCGGTTCCCAGCCTGGCCGTTGATTGGCTAGGCTGGATGGATTGATAACAGGGCAGCCACTGGCTGGCTCTGCTGTCAATCACATCCGATGATGCGGCGCGCCAGGGGGCGGGCCGAGTGATACAGTCGGCGGCTATGCCCGCCGCTGTATCACGGGAGCGCGCTTTCAAAAGCTTTCCATCATGCAAGCTCGCTCGCATGAAGGTGTAAAGCTCTTGCGAGGAGGAGACGAGACAGCCGCCGGGGGACCCCAGAAGACAGGGTTCGGGGACACTCTCTGCAAAACGAGCTGCACAGCAGAGGTAAGTATAACATGTGTGTTATTTTTCCCCCAACTTTTTTTTAAATTTAGTATTCCTTTAATAAATGTTGTAGTTTTTGGATGTCTGCGCAATGAGCATTTTTCTTTCCATCCTCTATATATGTGACTACTGAGCTTCATGTCTTTAGTGTATGTGTAGCCAAGTTTGCTGGGATCACAGCCAAGCATATCTGGTGTGCCATTATTACTGTATCGGTTTGTCGTTGAATAGGAGGAGCCGTGGATATTGCCATGGTTTACTCAATGCTGATACCCTATGCATTTCTGGTAAGGGTCAGTTTTAACGGGTGTTGGTGACGGCTTCATACTTTCTTCATCTCACTGATTTCACAATGTCGATTTTGTTATGAACTTTTTGACATCTTCAAACCATTGAATTTCATTTATGAACTTTTTTCACACTACCATTTGTTTTAGCGCTACATCTTTACCCCATATTTTGTCTATTGTACCCAACAATATTGTGTCAGCAGCTATTAGTTTAATTATTAATTTCCTATCAGCGCAACAGATTTCTCATTTTATTTTCTTCAATCCAAACCGAACACTTTAGTGGGGCATGCCAATTTATTTTAAGGGGTAACTCTGCTGTAAGTGGGTTTCTGCTCACCAAAGCTCTCACTTACCTTAGAGTTCCCAGCATTTCCCCTTAAATCGGGGTTCACAAAACCCTCTTACATTAGAGTGCACAGGGCATCTCTTATATGTGAGCCCCCTTTATGTTAATGTGCACACTTACTCAGAAGGAAGGAGAGAGAAGGGAGGAAGGGCGACGATTTCGGACATTGAATGGTGAGTTCACTCACCCGAAGTATGGAGGGTCAAGTATTGACACCTTTCATCCACGATATACTGTATCTGCCGGCTGCTGAGCTTCACATTTCCAGCCCACGCATCCCTTTCCCAAGCACAGAACACTGAGAATTGGAGTGTGGATGGTTGGGCAGACAGAGTGCTAAGGGCAGGAGGAGCAGGAGGAAATGCAGCCCTCTCTCCTCTCCTGCCCATGTATGGTAGTGGTGTCCGTGCACACACCTATGTAATTGGCGTTTGTGGTACTCGGGGAGCCGCAGTCCATTCTCAATAATGTGCCCGGGTTTCAGGGGGCCTAAAACCTGGACACATAATTCCAAACTCGGACTGTCTGGGTGAATCCCGGATGGGTGACAATCCTATTCAAGTGATATGTTTAATCTTATGTTAGTCAATGAGAGCTGTCTTAATAAGCACTACTGAAGTTGCTCCGACTTTAGAAAAGGTTCCTGTACTACTTCAAGGTGACTTCTATCCGACTTGTGCCCATAGACTTTAATGGAAGTCGGCTTCAAGTTGGATCCTCATCTATATTGATGTGATTTGGATCCGACATTACAGGAAGATTACCCAGTCATTCCCTGAAAGTTGCTTCAAAGTCGCTTCAAATTACAGCAAATCACCAACAAGTCAGCTGCTAAAGTCATACCACTTTCAGGTCACGGCAGTGTGAACTGAGCCTAAGGCTGGGTTCACACTATACTACACGACAGCAGTACGACTTTCATCCTACTTTGCTCTGCGACATCTGTCCTACATTGGTCTTACATCCATCCGACTTTCATGAACTGTATACTACTTTGAACCGACTTTGTGATAGTCTGACTTGTTCTTTGACCAATCAAAACAATCCCAGAGTGAGATAAATTCCTTTTACTGCTGCTGTAATCACATGTCGATTGTATGATAAGGACAAGGCTCCTACTTTGGTCCGACTTCAATGATATTCAATGGGCTGAAGTAGGATCAATGTAGGACCAAAGTAGTACAGGGAGTGTTTTCAAAGTCGGACCGACTTGTGTCGGATCAGTTAAGACGGCTCTCATAGGGAAACATTGATTTTCACACGTCATGCGACATGAGCTCCCAATGTAGGAGCGTTGTCGGAACAAGTGTGAACCCAGCCTAAAGCCTGAAAGCTGATTTCTATGCAGAAGTGCACCAGATGCGCACGTTCCAGTTTTAGTAAATCAACCAATATATGGCCAAGACTTTGTTAATATTTCTCCCAAATATTGAGTTCAGGTGTTTGTAGTGAAGAGCATTGTTAAAGCTACCATAAAAAGACATTTAAGACAATTGTACTTTTTCAATCTTGAGACTAGTGTTGCTCACGAATATTCGCATTGCGAATATTCGTTACGAATATTGCATATTCGAGTATTCGCGAATAAATCGAATATCGCGGTGAATATTTGCTATCGCGAATATTCGTATTTTTTCAAATTTATTTTTAAAACAGATTACATCCTAGTGATCTCCATCGACGTCTAAAAGCATTGCTGGTATGATTAGAGACCCTGGGCCGAGTAGCTGAGGCGATCCTTTTATGTTGCCGAATATTCGCAATGCGAATATTCGTATTACGAATATTCGCGAATACTTTCTCTGCCCTTCTGTGTTTTGTGTATAAAAAAATAAATAAATTTGCTTTAGTTTAGTCATATAAGTTTGTGTAAGTAGAGTTAGTGTTTAGTGCATATTAGTTTAGTAATCCAGGAAATGATCTCCGTTTTCGCGTGTTGACGAGAATTTCACAATATCACGAATATTCGATATTAACGAATATTTCACGAATATTCTTCTATATATTCGTGAAATATCGCGAAATCGAATATGGCGTATTCCGCTCAACACTGCTTGAGACAACAGTTTGGGGAAGATCCAGGGACTGACAACTCATGGGGCCCCCGGGCAATAAAAGATTATGGGGCCCCTGGGCTTACAGATGGCCATCACGCCAGGAGGCAGTATAGAGGGGGGGGCAGCTAAAATCTCGAAATTTCCAATTAAAAAACATGTCGGTTTCGGACATATCAGGGACATATGTAAACAAAAACACAGATTTTTACATACTGTCCCTGGTTTTACTGAGCCTGGAAACTCTGATGGAGTGCCCGAGTGACTCAATGGTCAGTCCGCCCCTGGGAAGATCCCTTTCTGTCCCAGAAGGATTCTAACTGTTCACATAAAGACATGGTTTGAGCAGTTTGGTGTGGAGAAACTTGAATGGCCCTCAACTATCTTTGAGGTGAATTATAAGATTGATTGCCAGTCAAGTCTTCGCAACCAACATCAGTACCTTGTAGGTGGGGTGCAGTGTGGTCTGGCAGGAATACTTCACACAGTCAAGTACAATAGTAAATGTGTATTAAAAACAGCACATCAACAGTTCATAACAACCCAGTGAGAGGTCTGCCCAACCAGATGCACTCACGGTTGCAGCAATGTGAGCAGAGAAGGTTTCAGCCAGAATGACAGCATTTGTAGAGAGAGACAGAATGGGGCCTGGCCGTCTCGTGTCCAATTGGGAAGATACCCAGGAGAGATGCGATCCTACTCTTCCTACCACTAGTACCAAAACCTGGAGGTAGGGCATTAAGTAGGCTTTCCTGGACCCAAGATGGCCAACAGAATCACATGGGGGACAGCATCCAACCGGATCACTTCCCCAGTGACCCAGGAAACAATGGTATAACCAGGTTCCTCCTGACTTCCTCTCCAGCTGTAGACCTGCTGAGGTTGAATGTCAGATCCAAATCACAATATCAATGAGGATTAAACTTGAAGCCATTCCATTAACCACTTTAGCCCCGGACCATATTGCTGTCCAAAGACCAGAGCACTTTTTGTAATTCGGCACTTTAACTGAGAATTGTGCGATTGTGCGACGTGGCTCCCAAACAAAATTGGCGTCCTTTTTTTCCCACAAATAGAGCTTTCTTTTAGTGGTATTTGATCATCTCTGCGGTTTTTATTTTTTGCGCTATAAACAAAAATAGAGCGACTATTTTGAAAAAAATGCAATATTTTTTACATTTTGCTATAATAAATATCCCCAAAAAAGAAATTAAAAACATTTTTTTTCCTCAGTTTAGGCCGATACGTATTCTTCTACATATTTTTCGTTAAAAAAAATCGCAATTAGCGTTTATTGATTGGTTAGCGCAAAATTTATAGCGTTTACAAAAAAGGGGGTAGTTTTATGGCATTTTTATAAATATTTTTTTTTTACTAGTAATGGCGGCGATCAGCGTTTTTTTTCGGTATTGCGATATTATGGCAGACACATCGGACACTTTTGACACATTTTTGGAACCATTGGCATTTTTATAGCGATCAATGCTATAAAAATGCATTGGATTACTATAAAAATGCCATTGGCAGTGAAGGGGTTAACACTAGGGGGCGGGGAAGGGGTTAAGTATGTTCCTGGTGTGTTCTAACTGTATGGGGGGGGGTTGACTCACTAGGGGGAATCACTGATCTTCCGTTCATACATTGTATGAACGGGAGATCAGCGTTTCCCCCGCTGACAGGAACGAGAGGAATGTGTTTACACACATACCTCCCGTTCCCCGCTCTGTAACGAACGCGCGCCCGGCGGCGATCGCGCCCGCCGATCGTGCCCACCGCGCGCGGGACTCGGGGGCGCGCTCGGGGCGCGCGCGCGCCCCCTAGTGCCCGAAAAAGATAGGACGTAGAGCTACGTGCTCTCGCCCAGCAGTGCCACCGTCCCGCAGTAATATGACGGCAGGCGGTCGGCAATCAGTTAAAGTCTATGTGCACAAGTCATAGAAATCACCTTGAAGTAGTACAGGAACCTTTTCTAAAGTTGGAGCGACTTCAGTAGTGCTAATTAAGACAGCTCTCATTGATTAATATGGGATTAAGCATATCACATGACTTGGGGTCTCACAAGTCAGATCCCAAGTCAAGGCAGGGTGAACCGAGCCTTATTGGCAAAGCTTAAGGCCCCTTTCAAACGGGTGGACCATACAGGTCCACCTGTCAGTTTTTTCAGCGGACCTAAACGGACGCTCCATGCAGGTCTATGGAGCGTCGGATGTCAGCGGTGACCATGTCCACTGACATCCTATCCAATACGATCCACTAAAATCAGACGTATGGCGATACGTCGCCATCCTTCCTGGTGGATCAGATCGGGTGAGATCTGATGAAAATGGACATGCTGTCAATTTTCGTCTGATCTCTCCATAGACAAGCAGTGCCGCTCAACAAGCCCCTTCCTGCTCAGTGAGCAGAGAGGGACCTGCCATCCGCCGGCTCAGCGGAGATCAACGGAGAGATCTCCTGCTGAGCTGGCAGACTAGTGGACTCGCCTCGTGTCAATGAGGCCTCATTGAACAAGCTGAAGTTAGAAGCTGATAGGTTACCATGCACAACTGCACCCTATTCTGAGTGCTACAGTTTTAGTAAATATGCTAAGGTTGAGTGTCATCTGCAGTGGAGAAAGTAAATTGCACCTGCCCACACCCTGACCTCACAAAGGCTAAATGGACACATTCCATAATCTTGTGGAATGTCTTCTCAGATGAGTTAAAGGGGTTGTAAAGGTTTCTTTTTTATTTTCTAAATAGGTTCCTTTAAGCTAGTGCATTGTTGGTTCACTTACCCTTTCCTTTGATTTCCCTTCTAAATGTTATTTTTCTTTGTTTTCTTTGTCTAAATTTCTCACTTCCTGTTCCTCCTCAGTAAGCTGTTCTGGCTGACTAACCCCCAGGGGGTGATGGGGGCAAGCTTGCAGGAAGTGAGAAATTCAGACAAAGAAAAAAAGCATTGAAATTGAAATGGAAGGTAAAGGTAAGTGAACCAACAATGCACTAGCTTAAAGGAACCTATTTAGAAAATAAAAAAACAAACCTTTACAACCCCTTTAAGATTGTAATGCACATAAAGGGAAAGTAGGGTGGGGAGTTCGATATTAACACCCATGATTTTGGCATGGGATGTCCAACAAGCTCATGTACTGTAGGTGTAATGGTCAGATGCCCACAAACATTTGGCCATTTAGTGTAAGTTGCATTCACTTTTGGTAAAGGATATCTGTCCTTTGCCCATGCAGGATACAGTTCCCTTTAACAGCACTCCCATCACAAGAAACCATACTTTGTAATTCTGAGTATGGGGGAGCATGTGACTTACTCTGCATCCTTCAGGTCAGCATTCCAGCAAGCAAGGCACAGATTTAGTTTAAGGGGGAAAGGTCTATCCAGGTCAGCTATAAACATTTAAAGAATTTAAGCAAATGTCACACTGAAGGTTATTACCTGATTTTATTATTTAGATACTAAGATAAGCCAGAGCATGTGTTATGGTGCTCAGTGGGAGAAAATGTTTTCTATAATCACATGATCAACCCCTAGGGGCAAACAAGCCCAGTCATTTTTTTTTTTTTTAAACCATACATTTTTTTTTTTTTAATGATTGAGTATCATTACAGATATTTGACAATATTAGACTTTAAAGGATTGACCATAGTACTTGTTCAACACATAATGTAAGAAGAAAACAAAACAAAGTACAAGAGAAAGAAAGAATAATATGTATTGTAATCTATTTGTTAGTCAGACCCCACTTTCCCTCAGATAGGATCAAACTGTAAGGCGGCGTACACACGACCGAGGTTCTCGCTGGAAACCAGCGAGAACCTCGCTGGAAGCTGCATTCCAGCGAGGACCTCGGCCGTGTGTACGCTCTCGGCGAGCTTCCCGTCGGGAAGCCCGTCGAGCAGAAATAGAGAGCACGCTCTCTATTTGCTCGACGGCCCGCCTGGAAGAATGGCTGGTTGCCATTCCCGACGGGCGGGTCGCCGATTTCGACGGCCGGCAGGGAACCTCGACGGGCGGAACGATGTGTTCTGCCCGTCGAGGTTCTCTGCCGTGTGTACACGGCCTAAGGCCTCGTACACACGACTGAGGAACTTGTCGTAAATTAAACATCGTTTTCCTCGACGAGTTTCTTGTCAGGCTTGTCGAGAATCTTGTCAAGCTTTCTTTGCGTACAGACACTGTCAAGACAAAATCTTGTCATTCTCAAACGCGGTGACATACAACACGTACGACGGCACTATAAAGGGGAAGTTTGATTCCACTGGTGCCACCCTTGGGGCTGCTTTTGCTAATCTGATGTTGCTGCGTGTTAGTAAAAGTTTGGTGAGAGACGATTCGCACTTTTCAGTCTGTTACAGCGTGACGAATGTGCTATCTCCATTACAAACCCTACTTTTACCGAAGACACGCTCCCATCTCATACTTTATTCTAAGCATGTGTGGGTTTCTAAGCATACACACGAACGTGAAACACGATGAGGAAATTGAGAGAACATGTTCTCTTTTTTTCTCTTCGAGTTCCATGACAGTTTTCTCGACGAAAAACATACACACGACCGTTTTTCTTGGCAAAAAAGCTCTGCCACCAAGTTTCTTGATGGATTCTGTTAAGGAAAACAGTCGTGTGTACGAGGCCTAAGGAGGGGTTGACCAACAATTTATTATCAACAAGGATCAAGGAACGTAGTGTTAGATAATGAACTACATCTGAGGTGCCGTACACACGGCAGAGAACCTCGACGGGCAGAACACATCGTTCCGCCCGTCGAGGTTCTCTCCCAGCCGTCGGATTCGGCGACCCGCCCGTCGGGAATGGCAACCAGCCATTCTTCCAGGCGGGCCGTCGAGGAAATAGAGAGCGTGCTCTCTATTTCGGCTCGACGGGCTTCCCGACGGGAAGCTCGCTGAGACCGTACACACGGCCGAGGTCCTCGCTGGAATGTGCATTCCAGCGAGGTTCTCGCTGATTTTCAGCGAGAACCTCGGCCGTGTGTACGGGGCCTGAATCTCTTATTATAAAGAGATGTAACACTACCCCCGAATGAGCTGCTGGTTTCGATTTGGCCTCATCATTGGTGTCAATGGGAGGAATAATGCCCCATCATTGGTATCAGTGGAAGGAATAGTGCACCATTATTGGTGTCACTGGAAGAAATTATTTTCCATTGTTGGCATCAGTGGAAGGAATAGTGGGAGGAATCATGCCTCACTGTTGGTGTCAGTTGAAGACATGGTGCCTCATAGTTTGTGTCAGCAGGAGGAATAGTGCCTCATATCAAGGGCTGGATAAAGACACGCAAGGGGCCTCATCACAGTTTGGAGACCACTGATCTAGAACCTCAGCATCGTCTGGCATCATCTATGTGTCTAATGTCCGTCCAGGTGTGTCAAACATGCTGTGTCTTGTCTCGCCAGTCTTGTCCTCCTTTGTTTGGGTGGGGTTGGTGGATTCTCTTGGCAGAAGTAATTACATTGCATTTTATGCAGAGCCTCCACCTCAACCAAGCATTATATTTGATAAATACCATAGCCTGTCTGTTTAAGGTATGTTTTCCGATAACACAGCAGCTGTGTTTCTTTTAACAAAAATGTCAAATTGGTTAACACAAAACACTTCTAAAGGTCAATGAGTAAATTCAGCAAAACATTGTCATGTGCGGAGCTGGTGTTTAGCATTTCAGATACAATGCTCAACTGTTTTATTGTGCGCCTGCATTTGCAATTTCATCAGGAACTGAAAGTCTCTACATGGCCCGTGGCACTGATTTGAAAAATTGCTCAAACTTAGTATAAAGGCACTGTGCGCTGCATTAAATCAGCTTCATTTGTTTCATCCTTGTAACCAGTGGCTAATTTTCATTCCTAAAGCAAGAACCCACTTTACTAATGCGGCTCTTTCTTGTTTTCAGCTGAGTGGGCTTACTTGGTGAAGTGCCTGTAATATGGCTGTTCTGCTGGAGCCAGTAAAAAGGGAGATCTCACTGCTCTGTGCTATTGTCATGCGACAGTATGTATGTCTTAACCACTTCAGCCCCGGAAGGATTTACCCCCTTCCTGACCAGAGCACTTTTTGTGATTCGGCACTGCGTCGCTAACTGACAATTGCGCGGTCGTGCGATGTGTCTCCCAAACAAAATTGGCGTCCTTTTTTTCCTACATCTCTGCGGTTTTAATTTTTTGCGCTATAAACAAAAATAGAGCGACTATTTTGAAAAGAATGCAATATTTTTTACTTTTTGCTGTAATAAATATCCCCAAAAAATATCTAAAAAAAAAAAATTTCCCCAGTTTAGGCCGATACGTATTCTTCTACATATTTTTCGTAAAAAAAATCGCAATTAGCGTTTATTGATTGGTTTGCGCAAAATGTATAGCGTTTACAAAAAAGGGGGTAGTTTTATGGCATTTGTATTAATATTTTTTTTTTACTAGTAATGGCGTTTTTTTTCGGTACTGCGATATTATGGCGGACACATCGGACAATTTTGACACATTTTTGGGACCATTGGCATTTTTTTAGCGATCAATGCTATAAAAATGCATTCGATTACTATAAAAATGCCATTGGCAGTGAAGGGGTTAACACTAGGGGGCAGGGAAGGGGTTAAGTGTGTTCCTGGTGTGTTCTAACTGTATTAAGGCTTAAGGCTGGATTCACACTTGTGCAGTGTGAATTCCAGCTCTCTTTTCTCTGCAAAGAGATAAGAGAGCTGTTCAGCAGATCATCTCCGTTTTAGCTGCGAATTTGGAGACCTGGGAGGGGGGGGGGGAGTGTATTGAGGAGAATGAGAGAAATCCTGATGAGAACTGAACACATCTGCAAATTAGATGCATGCCTATAGAAGATAATGGGCCTGAATTCACAGCTGAGCCGCACCGCAATGCCTAGAAAACGCACACGTTATTTGGACAATGTGCAGTGCGAATGCATCACACATATGTAAACCAGCCTCATTAAAATAAATGTATATGTTATGCGAATTGGATGCAGTTTAAGCCGTACTCAATTTGCATAGGTTTGAACCCGGCCTTAATGTATTGCAGTTTACCAATCATTAGATGTGGTGGCTGCATTTTTTTTTTTTTAGGCTCTCCCAACTATGTTTTCCCCTGGTGATCTGGCCAGTAACACACCGCGGTATGTCGCCGCTATAAGGCGTCACGCCTTCTGGAAACAGCCGATTAGCGTTCGGCTCTTCTCGGCGCACAAACCCAGGAGCTGACTGCGCAGGCGCCGTAAATAGCCGGTCCTAGTTCGGGTTTTTTCGGAGGGTGTGACGCGGCTATATACGGCGCCTGTGCAGTCAGCTCCTGGGTCTGTGCGCAGGCGCCGAGAAGAGCCGAACGCTAATCGGCTGTTTCTGGAAGGCGTGACGCCTTATAGCTGCGACATACCGCGGTGCGCACGGAATTAAATGATTTATTATAAAGTAAGTACATGCATTAAAAAAAAAAAAAAAACAGCATACTGGCGCTGACGCCAGTATGGTGGATGGGATGAAACCAAGTGGTTTTAAGGGTGGAACTCCGCTTTAACACAAAAAAGTCCCTTCTAATGTTCTTAGCAGATAGAATAGTTAAAGTGGTTGTAAACCTTTGTGTTTTTTCACCTTAATGCATCCTTGTTTTACTTACCTGAGCCCCGAATCTCCGTGGGCTCATTGCCGCTTACCCTTCCAAATGGCTTGTCGGCTCTTTATTGGTTAGATTGATAGCAGCGCTGCCATTGGCTCCCGCTGCTCTTAATCAAATGGTGCAGCGTGCCGGGGGGGCGGGGCCGAGTCATACACTTGGCGGCTATGGCCGCCGAGTGTATCACACGGGAGTGCGCCCGCAATGTAACCCCCTCCGGGAGAGAGATTCCCAGATCGGGTTTGCTCTTGTGGGGAGGAGCCAGCGAGAGCCGACGTGGGACCCCAGAAGAGGACGATCGGGGGCCACTCTGTGCAAAACTGCAAAACTGCACAGTGGAGGTAAGTATGACATGTTTGTTTTTTGTTTTGTTTTTTTAAACTGAACCCATACAACCCATTTAAATATTCTAGACAACAGAATACGTTTATGCGTATACGGTTCTAAACACCATGAGATGTAAACCCAAATAAATGTGTGTAATTACATGTAAAAGCAAGCATTTTTAAACTTGGACTTTTCTAATCGTTCCCTTTGTTCTAATCATTGGGGCATGCCGGGAGGAGGAAACCCATCACATGCCCCCAAGCGCTCACTGATGTCCTAATATTCCTCGTATTTCATGAAGTTGTCTGTCCCTTGGCATGGTTGGAACAGTGATTGTTGTACTCTCACCGGTACACTGCGGTTATATAAACAAACCCTCAATGCTGTACACCGGTCAGGTCAGTAAGTAAATGGAAAATGCCACAATAAACAGTGAAAAGGTAGAATCTTATAAGTAAGAAATCTCATTTATATGTGACAGGCATACTGGCTGCCAAACTCTGTGACCATAATTTTTTATGTCTTGGAAAAACACAGTTAAAATGAAAATGATGAAGATCAATAGGATGGAGAGCAGAGGTAGCTGGATATGAAGAGAGGGCACGTTAGGTCTTCTGGATGAGACACCGATGAAAATAAAAATCATCCGTAGATATATATTCGGTTGTGAACCCACTATATTTTTTATTAAAATAAAAATATCATTAAAGCCCATCTCTGGGCAAATATGTAAATATTGATTTTTGGCTGCAGTGATTAGTGAGAAGGGGCGGCGGTATTGTTTGTGGGAGGGAGTGCCTGGCTGGAGCAAAGCTATAAAGTAGCAGGATTCAAGTTATAAAACCAGAAGATATTGCAGCCAACACTTATAAGTAGCAGGCTTGTGTTTACCATATTAGCTCTTGTGGGCCAGTACTTATGACAACATGGTTAGAGGATGAGCCCTAAGCTTTGAAATTAATAAACTGTGATAACTTTTTTTTTTCATTTTGTTCCACCTTCTGGCTACCTCTGAGTATTTGAGGCAAAATTTTGAAGACCCCGGGGATAATAAAGTGGAGTTCCACCCAAAAGTGGAATTTCTGCTTTAAGCACTCCTCGCCCCATTACATGCCAAATGTATTTTTTTTTGGGGGTGGAGTGGGGGCTTCGGTAGGATTGGGACTTCCTGTCCCACTTCCTCCTTCCACCCAGGGACCGCCTAGGCGAACCCTCCTCTCGCTTTAGGCGACCCCTCCCTATAGGCCAGTGGTTCTCAACCTTCTAGTGCCGTGACCCCTTGATATAATTTCCCAAGTTGTGGGAACCCCTAACAGTAAAATTATTTTCATAGCGTAGGTTGAAAGAACCCAAGGCAAGACAAGTAATTTAAGCCCCTAACCCGTGGACATTTAGCGCTCCCTGAGTGCTTTCCACTCGTACAGTATTAAAACCCCTTATAGTACATTTTAGCATGTACCACTCTTTCTCTTTGTTCTCCTTATCCTAATTCCTTGTTTCCCCCATCCCTCACTCTAACTGTCTTTCTTGCTCTCTCTTTTTTTCTTTTCTCTTCCTTTTTCTTTGTTCCTTCCTCTCTTATATCCCTTCCTGGGAGAACAGTGTGGGCTTCAGGAAGAGCCCAGGATTTAGTGGCCCCTGGCAAATCATCATTTAACCCCCAAGGGGGTCCCGACCCCCAGGTTGAGAACCACTGTTTTAGGTGATCTCTTGGGACACGTGACAGGTCCCAGGAGATCACCCGTCCACTCCTAGTGCGCAGCACGAATCATGCATGCGCAGTGCGTGCCCGGCCCTGAAGTGGAAAGCTATCACGGCTGGGTGCCCACAGTCTGAATGGAGGCGCCGGCAGAGAGGGGGGGGGGGGGGTAGAATTATTTTCCCTACTGATGGCAGTAGGAAAAATAATTATTTAATCCTTTGCAGATTTGGTAAGTTTGTCCATTTACAAAGAAATGAAGGGTCTATAATTGTTATCATAGGTATATTTTACGTGACATGAATGTTATAAATGGAGTTGCAGTTCAGTGAGTATTATAAGTATTTAAAAAAGGTCCTCCTAATGTATAAAAGACACCTGTCTACAGAATCTCTTTCTTCAATTCAAACCTCACCATCATGGACAAGACCAAAAAGCTGTCAAAGAACGTCAGCGACAATATTGTAGACCTGCACAAGGCTGGAATGGACTATATATATATATATATACACACACACACACGCAAAAGTTTTGGGACGCCTGCCTTTACACGCACTTTAATCGCATCCCACTCGTAGTCCATAGGGTTCGATAAGAAGTTGGCCCACCCATAGCTCAGGGTCCTGACCTCAACCCGATAGAACACCTTTGGGATGATTTAGAGCAGAGACTGTGAGCCAGGCCTTCTCGTCAAATATCAGTGCCTGACCTCACAAAATCCGCTTCTGGAAGAATGGTCAAACATTCCCATTGACGCACTCCTAAACTTGTGGACAGCCTTCCCAGAAGAGTTGAAGCTGTTATAGCTGCAAAGGGTGAGCCAACTCGATATTGAACCCTATGAACTTAGACTGGAATGCATTAAAGTTCATGTGCGTGTAAAGTCAGGCGTCCTAATACTTTTGCTAATAAAGTATATATATAATTTTTTTTTGATTAAAGTGAAATTTCCTTTTAAACATTACCTGTAGTTGTTGAAGTACATGAAGTATGCGGACAGCTCAAAAACCCTCTAGAACCCTCTAGGAAAATTCTACAAACAAGAAACATGTAATTGTCTGGCCACACTATCATTTTGCTGTTTGTTTCCAAGCACGGAGCCTTCGAAACACAAGCGATACATTTGTTTTGGAGCAATAAAGATGATGCACTGCAATCTGAATCCCAGTCTTGTGCCTCGTCTGGATAATGACCAGTTCCGAGTTCGCTGTCATTGATTTTGCAGTCATGCTCTGCAATAATTATGAAAAGATTAGATGCCATCTTAGTAATCATTGTGATTGCATGCCTGCAGCGTTTAATGTACAACTTTAATATTGTAATTCCACTTCAGCTGTTTTCAACGTTCGGACTCAGAGTCATTGGTAATGTTAAGCAGGAAACGGCCCTTAGCAAACAACTGGCCGAGACTTGGCGCAGGGCTGGAAATTATCTTAAGCACACCTACAATTACCCACAAAGAATGACTTCTAATAATCGTAGCAGCCTTCTGGAGATCTCACAGCCAGCAGTGAGTTTGTAGGAACCAATCAAGAGATATGGAAGATAGCAGCGTGCCACAAAGCCGGGGAGATTTTGGGAGCAGGTCATAGGGTTAAGTTAGTCTCAAGGGCAATGTTTAGGTCTTGGTGGCCCAGGGAAAAATCTTAACTCTTCTCCTTTGACCTTCAGATGTTTTTTGTGTGATGTACCTCTTCATCAACTACTGGTGAACATAATTAAATATTTTGGTGTGACATAACTAGAATTTGGTTTAAAAAAAGTTGCAAGTCAAAACAGATCCTTCCTTCCCTTCCCTTCCTTCCTTCCTTCCTTCCTTCCTTCCTTCCTTCCTTCCTTCCTTCCTTCCTTCCTTCCTTCCTTCCTTCCTTCCTTCCTTCCTTCCTTCCATAATAAAATGATGATATATGCCCCATAAATATGTGTACAGTATGAATTTTATTTAAAGATCCAGTGAAAACTCATATCCTGAAAAAAAAAAGTTATTATTTCTTTAAGACAGGAGTGCCCAATTTTTTGAAGGCTGAGGGCCACTTAAGAGACATAGTACCCAGTCGTGGGCCAGAATGAACAGAGTGGGCAGATGACAGGTCTGTGTCTAGTCTGCATACGCAAAGCAGACACAGACAGATCCCAACTACTCTATGGGCCCTCTGATTCAATCAGATGGAAGTGGACAGATCCACTTCTATTTTTTTTTTTTAGCAGATCGGTTTGGAGGTAGGCAGGTGTAAACGGACAAAAGTCTGTTTACATCTCCTGCTCCATAGAGGTAAATGGAGGGTCCGATTGGGTCGGACCAATCGTGTGAAGGGAGCCTAAAGCTGCTTTTACACTGATGGTCTGCGGTCTACCCACACTGTTGGTGTGGCACATTGTTGTACCTGTGGTTATCCCACTGGTTAGCTGCATTTTGTCATAGACGTCTATTATATCCTGCAGGTGTGGTGTACTTTCTGAAAAACCACTTGCTTCCTCTACCGCCGGCTTCAGTCGCAACACTGATGCTCTGGGATGGTAGGTTGGCATCCTGCAATCTGGGTTTGCCAACCATACATTCCAGAGCAGGAGGTCGCGGGCCACACCAGAGGGCTCCGCGGGCCACTGGTTGGGCACCCCTGCTTTAAGGTAAGCTTTTGCTGGTTTTAATGAGCAAAACAATGTAAATATATAATACTAATAATAAAAATTAGCATCATCATCGTTATCATAATAAACCAAAACAGCTGGGAATCTTCCAGTTGACCTAATTTTGCCAGTACAGTCCAGTTGGGGCTTGTTGGAAAAAATATCTTTCTTAAATGTGGACCAGTCTGTTTTATAAAATGTTTAATGCTATACTTATTGATAGAAGGAAAGGTACCCCAAGGGGCTTTGAGTTGCAGCAAAAAATTGGAATGGATTCCAAAGTTCAATAAATAATTTATTAAAAAGATACAAGGTGAAAAAAAGCATTCTAGTGGGATCAAGACATGAGTTCCAAAATGTGATTTAAAAGTAGATACATAAATACAACCATGTGAGTTCATGTAACAAAAAAGTAAACTTGTACTAGAAACTCCCGACGCGTTTCGACCTTTGATAATGGTGGTCTCTTCAGAGGGAAATGATTGAAAACATGAACTCTGAAAAAAGATACATATAAATAATATTTGTTAAAACAGAAAACAAACAAATATTTACACAATAAATTATATACAATCATTGTTCGCCATATTGGCGTAGGTAAGTATATTTACCAAAATATCAATGTCAAAGACTGAAACCATGGGTCCACCACAAGACCCTATCACCGAGAAACAGCCCCCCCAGAGAACCACACGGAATGGGAGGGTCGATGTAAAAGACCAGGCTGCAAGTAGGTGGGCGTCCTCCATGCCTACGAGAGGTCGCACTTACAGGTCCTACACTGGGCAGGGAGGAGCAAGAGGTGATGGGGGGGGGGGGGGGATCGAGGGGAGCCAAACAGAACCAGCTGACAAAAAAGGAGAAGCACTGACACAGCAAAACCTAAAAAAGTATATAAATAAATAAAGGAGGGATTACAACCTTCAAAATACTAAATAGATGGTCAACAGGTAAAGGAAGAAAAGGGAGGAGAGAGGGGGAAAGAAAAACGAAAGAGGGAACGTGCAAGGAAGCAACGTGTGTAAAGTGAAGGGTCTGGGAGAGAAGGGGGAAATGGGAATGGGAGTTTAGTAAATCGTGCTGGCAAGTGTGTAAGAGAGTAATGCCGCGTACACACAATCACTTTATGCGATGGGAAAAAAACGACGTTTTCTGTGAAGTAAAAAACAACGTTTTTGAAACTTCAATTTTCAAAGACGATGTTGCATACACACCATCGTTTTTTCACAATGCTCTAGCAAAGCGAGGTTACGTTCACCACTCTTTTCCATTGAAGCTCGCTTCATAACTAGCTTCTGGGCATGCACGGGTTGAAAAACGTCGTTTTAAACTACGTTTTTTTGCTACACACAGTGATTTTCTGTGAAACAAAAAACAACGTTTTGAAAAACGACACAAAAAATTGAAGCATGCTTCAATTTTTTTTTGTTGTTTTTCACAAGACATAAAACTACGTTTTCCCCCCCCACACGCGGTCATTTAAATTGACGTTTTTAAAAACATTGTTTTTTTTCATCACATAAAGTGATCGTGTGTACGCGGCATAAGTGTGGCAAAGGATGTAACAAGGTCTGAATGGAGAAAACATGTTCTGAGTGTTGGTATTAAATGTGCAGTGATAGAGTGAGCAGCTAGGGGACAGAGGTTCTGATGTAAAGAGTGCGTAAAAAAAAAAAAAAAAAGCTGAAAGATGGCAAACACATGAATGAATGAATGACTTGTATAGAGCAACGCATGCGAACTGAATCGCCTCTGGGCGCTTTTTCCAGCCAGTGTCTGCTTGGCTGGTGCGGTCATTTTTACCCCGTAGGATCTAGACACGCTAGGGACACACAGTCATACACACATATACATATATATACTGGGCCAATTTTTTTGGACGAGATCCAATTTACCTACCAGCATGTCTTTGAAGTGTGGGAGGAAACCGGAGTACCCGGAGGAAACCCACGCAGACACAGGGAGAACATGCAAACTCCAGGCAGATGGTGTCGTGATTGGGATATGAACCAGCGACCCTTTTGCTGCCAGGCGAAAGTGCTACTCACTGCACCACTGTGCTGCCCTACATGAAAAAAAAGAAGAATTTATATATATATATAAATTCTATATTGTTATAAGATAAAAGGAAAAGAAAAAGAAAACAGGTAAGGTGATGTAAGATGTGGTGGGATGAATGTGAGAAGTGTGATGGGAAAAAAAAAAAAAGGGAAGAAAGGGAATGGAAAAAATAATTATTTACCTGGGCTGTCTAAATGGTGGGGATGAATCCTTTTAGTATAGTGAATCATCTGCATAATTTATAAGTGCTATGCAGATCTCCAAGATAGGCATAGGGTAGATGATGCCTGCATTGGGGTCTGAGAAAAGTATATAACAAGGGAATAAGTATTAGAAAATGACATCAAATAGTGGGGATGGGGGACGGGCTGGGGAAAGGTAGAAAACCTACTACCAAGAGGGGCCATATAGGGGATCAGGCCTTACTTACTTTTAGACCCAAAGTTTGCTCATCCCTCTGTCCTGACCATGTGGACCATGTCTTGTTGGTGCTTGTTAAATATGGGAGGGTCTGTATGGCTGGGTGTGCTCAGGTTCTGTGGCTTAACCCCTCATCCACCCAACCCCACCCACCTCCCTACCAGCCCTACCTAACACCATGTGCAGGGATCAGATGGGCTGCCAAAAATGGCGTCCTCTGTGCGGTCTCCCCGGCGTTCTAGAAGGAAAAATCCCCGGCAGCTGCCATCTCTCCTGTCGTTAAATGACCTAACATCGCAGCATGCCGCGCGTGCTGCATATCAGCGATGTCCGGGAGGATCGCGGAACGCCGCCGGCAGGCAGAAGCTCCATCTAGCGGCAAAGCCGCTGTGGAGCATGATGAGGGGAAAGAGGCTGATGCCTCACCCCCCCCCCCCGCCTGCCGTGAGACATGGGGGCAAGCCCATAAACGAAGCAGCACTCCCTGCCAAGCGTGGGCCATGGGCGCATGCTGAACGGCAAAGTGATCGCGGCCAGACCGCGGCCCCAGGGATGGCATATTACTGTAAAGATGAAGTAGCAACGTTATTAAGTAAATAATGTGAATAATGAATGCTATACTTATATGGTTGTGCTTTAAGATGTCTGCCATTTTTTTTTAGTTTGTAACAACTTCAAAATCCACACTGTGATACCAGATCTGCCACTAACACCTCTGTGATACCAGATCTACCTCTGACATTTACCAAAACAAATATTAGCATCAGCTTGCATGAACATCTTGAAAAGTTAGTCTTAAATGAAAGACATTATGGGTGAGGTTAGGGTTAGGTGAGATGGAAGCAGAGTTAGGATGGGGCTAGTGGGTGCTTGCAGTAGGTTTGGCAGGGTCTTTGGTGTTAGCATTAAGGTCAGTGAAGCTTTGGATGTTTGCAATAAAGTAGAATTATGGGATCAAGCTAACTGCTCTATTGAAGAAAGATGAATATACTTCTGTGTCACCCTCATAAAGAAAGCTGGAAGATGACTGTCCCCAAATATTACCCTGACCTTGCAAGTTTCCCAGCACCTCAAACAGTTCCCGCTAAACCCTGACGCCACGGGCCAAATATAAAGCGTAAAAGGCACAATATATGAAAAATGCAATAAGCACAACCAGAATAAGAGTTCCCCTTTAAGATGAGCAAGTGTTATAAGCTGAGTCCTTTTGGGGGGAGGAGTTATTGATTTAAGGTGTCCAAGATCTTCAGCTAGCTATGAAGGGTCCCAAGATGTTGCTGTGCAATGGTGACCAGCAATGGTGGATGTAACAAGCAAGGTGTCTCTCAGGCAAAGCCTTGAGTGTAGAAAGAAATGGGTAAAGGTGTCTGAATGCAGTGTCTCTGAATATAATGCTAATGGTGGGCTTCTGCCCACTCACCACTCCTGAAGATATCAAAGCTTTAGGGAAGAGGATGTCCAAAACCGGCTCTTGTAGAACTTGCGGTCAGATGAGGGACGTCCGACTGGTCACTTGACAACCCAGGGATTCAGTGTAGTTGAAAGTGAACTAGGATGGTTGCACTGTCAAAGGAAGCAGAATAGCAAAGGACTCTAAGGATAAAGCTCACTCATGGAAAGCACTTTGCACCGTCCAGGCCATGGCTCCCGCTCACATCCATTGGAGTGGCCTGGTCCCTGCTTTGCAGCTGTAGGCCGGGGTCCCAAGAGAGCAAGCCCCTTCCCAAACTTTTTTATTTATCTCCTCACCCAGATTTCCTTCTCTCTATCCAGCTGGAACCTGTAGTTTGCGGCAGCCGCAGGTCCATTGAAGTCCTGGCTCTCAGGACTATATATCCCACGATCCTCTGCATTTAGTCATGGTCTCTGCGATCAGGACATGATGATACAATCCTCATGCTGGGTAGGGATGAGCTTCGAGTTTGAGTAGAACTCATGTTCAACTCGAACATTGCCTGTTCGCCGAACAGCGAACTATTTGGGGTGTTTGCGGCAAGTTCGTGTAAACTTTAGAACCCTGTTAAAGTATTTGGAACTCGAACGTTTGAAATCTAAAGTGCTAATTTTAAAGGCTAATATGCAAGTTATTGTAATAAAAAGTGTTTGGGGAGCTGGATCCTGCCCCAGGGGACATGTATCAATGCAAAAAAAAGTTTTAAAAACTGCAGTTTTTTTGGCAGCAGTGATTTTAATAATTCCTTTAAGTGAAACAATAAAAGTGAAATATTTCTTTAAATTTTGTACCTAGGGGGCGTGTATAGTATGCCTGTAAAGCAGCGCTTGTTTCCCATGCTTAGAACTGTCCCTGCACAAAGCGTCATTTCTGAAGGAAAAAAAGTCATTTAAAATCACTCGCGGCTATAATGAATTGTTGGCTCCCGGCAATACAGAGAAAAGTCATTCATAAAATGAATAAAAGGAAAAATGTGTGGGGGTCCACGGCATTTTTTTTTTACATTTGGGGTGGAGTTCCCCTTAAAATCCATACCAGACCTGAAGGGTCTGGAATGGATATTTGGGGGGAACCCCACATAATTATTTTTTTCAATTTGACGCAGGGTTCCCCTTAATATCCATACCAGACCCTAAGGTGAGTGATTTTAAATGACTTATTTCCTTCAGAAATTACATTTTGTGCAGGGACAGTTCTAAGCACAGGAAACAAGCGCTAATTTACAGGCATACTATACACCCCCCTAGGTACGAAATTTAAAGGAATATTTCAATTTTATTGTTTCACTTTAAGCATTATTAAAAATCTGTTTCTTAAAATTTTTTTTGCATTGATACATGTCCCCCGGGGCAGGACCCTGGTCCTCAAACACTCCCCTGGGGCAGGGCCCGGGTCCCCAAACACTTTTTAGGACAATAACTTGCATATTAGCTTTTAAAATTAGTACTTTAGATTTCAAACGTTCGAGTCCCATAGACTTTAACAGGGTTCTAAAGTTCACACAAACTTTTGGTCTGTTCCCAGGTTCTGGTGCGAACCGAACCCAGGGGTGTTCGGCTCATCCCTAATGCTGGGCACTAGAGGGAACAAAGCTCCATGTAATCTCTGTTAAGGGATGTTCCATGATGGCAAAGGGGATATAGTTAGCACTTGGCTACACTTACCTAATCCCAGGCCCCTCTGGTCTGGTCATGTAAACTCCCCTGTGTCAGCCAGCACTGACTACAGGGGAGAGGAGGGAACGCACTGACAATGCCCATACATCAACCATATGTTTACTATGGGACATCTGGAGTCTGAAATCACTTGTCTCAGCTGAAGTTGCTGCTAGCTGACAGAACAGTACAGCTTTCTCATATAACTTGTGTGGTGGTGATCAGGGACACTGACTAGAGACAGTGACTAGAGACACCCCTCTAACGTGTTTCACTCTTGCACAAGCTTAATTGTGGAGGTCCTCTAGAAGGGCGTGGCATGGGAGGACTGGGCTAACTGCAAGTGTGCAGCGTTATCCCTTTATTGTATGCTAAAAAAATAAATGGGACTTTGCATTCAGCACTCAAAACACTCATAACTATAGAAGAACATTTTAAGTTCAGAAAATATTTATCAAAAGTTAAATCTCTTTGAATAAAGTATCCATTTTCTGTAAAAGAATATCAGTGCATGAAGCAATGAAAGTTTATACAAGGACTACCTTAGCATGTGAACAACATTTGTTTGCTTATATGGTTATATATGTAGTGAAGATTTTCTGCTTGATTTTTCTGGTCAATGCGTTTCACCGAATGGGACCACTTTTTTAGGACCTTGATACAGTGCCTTGAAAAAGTATTCATACCCCTTGAAATTTTCCACATTTTGTCATGTTACAACCAAAATCGTAAATGTATTTTTTGGGGATTTTAAGTGATAGACCAACACAAAGTGGCACATAATTGTGAAGTGAAAGCAAAATGATAAATGCTTTACATACTTTTTTACAAATAAATATGCAAAAGTGTGGAATGCATTTGTATTTATCCCCTTTTACTCTGATAGCCCTAACTAAAATCTAGCGGAACCAATTGCCTTTAGAAGTCACCTACTTAGTACTTAGAGTCCACCTGTGTGTAATTTATTCTCAGTATAAATACACCCTCAGAGGTTTGTTAGAGAACCTTACTGAACAAACTTCATCATGGAGGCCAAGGAACACATCAGACAGGTCAGGGTAAAAGTTGTGGAGAAGTTTAAAGCAGGGTTAAGTTATAAAAACATATTTAAAGCTTTGAACATCTCATGGAGCACTATTCAATCCATCATCCGAAAATGGAAATAACAACTGCAACCTACCAAGACATGGCTGTCCAGTTCCAATGCACACCACATTGCCAAAGGTATAGTTGGCATGCATTGCCACCATGGGATCACATCTTTGTTTGGCTATTTTAGTGTACCAGAATACTTTGGAGTCCTGCAAAAGCAGACATGTACTGTGAAACGTGTTGACCAAAAAAACATGTATTATATAAACACATGGGAAAAGGAAAGCAATGTTGTTTGTATGCTAAGGTGGTAAAACATTGTTTTCAAGACTCACAGACTGGTAAACCAACATTGCAGTGCAATTTGCAAAGGGCTATCGGCACCCCTTAAAAATCCTCCTGGTAAAATTTCAGTAAAAGTGTTTCTGCTTCATCAGCATTTTTTTTAACAGACAGCACTGCACATATCTTGGAGGTATCAATATATCATTTACCAAAACCACAATATGGTGTATCATGGCAAAGCAGAGCTTGCATATGTAATTAGCAAAGACTTACTGCCTCCACATACATATACATAGAATGTAAATTTACTGTAAGTGACTCTGTTAAAAAAAGGCTTCAAGCAGTTACAAAGTCAAGGTACCAAGAGGTTTCTGCAGCCATAGGTGTACGCAGAGTTCTCCATTAGGGTGTGCACCCTAAAGCGCAAACACACATGTGTGTCTACATATAGATATGGCGCCGGCAGGGAGATCAATCTCCCTGTCGGCACAGTAAAAGAGAAATGCATAAGCACTTTTCTTATGGCAGAGTCAGTAAGATGGAGATCTTTCCCATCTTCCTGCTGGCACAGAGAGCAATAATGCTAGGGTAAATAGGGTGATTAGGGTGTGCCCAGGCACACCTGGCACACCCGGTGTGCACGCCTATGTCTGCAGCAGCCCCACAGTCAGGAGTACATGGAGCAATTAAAGAGCCCCCACAAACTTTTTTAGATATTTACTTTTGTTATTTAAGGTACTTTTGTAGCGCTGTCAATTTACAGCACTTTCCATATATATTTAAAAAATTCACATCTGTTCCTGCCCTCAAGGAGCTTACAGTCTAAGGTCTCTAACTAACATTCATACATATACATTCTAGGGCCAATTTCAACAGGATCCAGTTGGAGTCTGGTAGGAAACCGGAGTACCCAGGGGAAGCCCACACAGGCAGAGGGAGAACATGAAAACGCAATGCAGGCAGTGTCATGGTTGGGATTTGAACCGATGACCCCAGTGCTGCTAGATGGAAGAGCTAACCACTTAGCCACTGTTCTGCCCAATAGGATCTACTTACTCTTCACCTTCAGTTCTCATTAAAACAAATAGCATCACTTGATGTCAGTGCCACTGCCTGCATCATTATACTGTAAATGCCAGGGTCCATAAAAATGACCACCTCAGGTGTGCGTGCATGTGACTCTAGAATAGGAGGAAATAGGTTAATGGTGGCTGCCGGGTGCCATTAAACATAGAAGAACAGCGCTGGATCATGGGGCATGTTCATCTACAAGGTCCAGCCCCCTAGATAAGGTAAAGATTGCAGCAAAAGCTGTTTATTTAATATTTTAAATGGCGGGGGGTACCTTTAACCACTTAAGACCCGGACACATACGCTGCTAAATGACCCAAGGTGTTTTTACAATTCGGCGCTGCGTCGCTTTAACAGACAATTGGGCGGTCGTGCGACGTGGCTCCCAAACAAAATTTGCGTCCTTTTCTTCCCACAAATAGAGCTTTCTTTTGGTGGTATTTGATCGCCTCTGCGATTTTAATTTTTTGCGCTATAAACTAAAATAGAGCGACAATTTTGAAAAAAAACACTATTTTTTTACTTTTTGTTATAAAAAAAATCAAATAAACTAAATTTTAGTAAAACATTTAGGCCAAAATTAATTCAGCCACATGTCTTTAGTAAAAAAAAAAAATCGCAATAAAAAAAATAGCTACCTAGCGGGAACAGCGACACTAATACAGCGATCAGAAAAATGATCGCTTAGTGATGCTGGCAATAGGGAGTGAAAGGGTTAACTAGGGCAGTGATCAGGGGGTTAAAACGTTATTAGGGGGGGGGGTGGGGGGGCTATCCTGGACCTAACACTAACTGACTTTTACACTGCCTGTCACACTGACACTAAATAAAGTGATTAGATCACTGCATTCAGTGACACTGTGACAGGGGGGTGGGGGGGGGGGGCGATCACAAGGGGTTAATGTGCCTATGTGTGTGTGTGTCAGTGTTGTGTTGGTGCACACTTACTGTGGATGTCTTCTCTCATCAGCAGCGGTGGGTAACACCGCTGCGATGAGAGGTGACATCATTTCCTCCTTCCTGTGTAAACACAGGAGGAGGAACTGAAACGAAGGGGGAGCGCTCCCATTGGCAGGGAGCGATCGTGGGGGGGGGCGGAAAACACGGACATCCGCCCGCTCGTCGGCGATCGTTCCCAGAGCCAGGGGGACCGCCGCACGCTGCGAGGACGTAAATTTACGCCCTTGTGCCTGTACGAGCCATGTTGTGGCCGTAAATGTGCGTGCGGGGGTCCTTAAGTGGTTAAAAAAATACAAATGAATAGTAGTGTATAGTCCAGGTAACTCCAAAATTATCTCTTTTACATATGTAAAAAAACGATTAAAAGACTATGCAATCTCTTCGGCCGCGTACACATGATGAGACATGCCCGCTCAAACATGTCCAACGGACCGTTTACAGCAGACGTGTCTCATCGGATTTTGGTCCAATGGCGTGTACACACCATCGGATCAAAATCCCCGCCGGCAGACAGCGCTGTGACGTGGCGGTGACGTTGACGCCGCCACGTCACCGAACCAGGAAGTGAAAAACGTGCACGCATGCGTCGAATCCGCTGGACAAACATGTGCGCTAGCCCATACACACGATCGGATTTGTCTGCTGAAACTGAAACAAATTCTATCGTGTACGCGGCCTTCCCCTTACAAAAAAGTTTCTATCTATCTATTTATCTATCTATATCTATCTCTATATATATATATATATATATATATATATATATATATATATATATATATATATATAGATAGATAGATAGATAGATAGATAGATAGATAGAGATATATAGATATCTATATAGATATATATAGATATATATCTATATAGATATAGATATAATAGATATAAATATATATATAGATATATCTATATATATATATCTATATAGATATATAGATATATATACACACATGCACAGATAGATATGCTGTAGTGATCTCTTTGTTCCGACTTGGCAGGAATCTGGTGAAAGATGTTATTTTTTTTGTCGAATGAATGATTAGAGCTCATTTCCTATGGTTTACAGGATCCTTCCAGTGTTCTACGCTTCCCTAACTGTCCCTTAATGGTTTCAGTGGGACAGTAAATAAAGCAGAACAGAATGGCAGGTGGTGTCTGGAACAAGGCTGCCGTGTGATATATCGACAACAGCCAATTCCTACTTTACTATTTGCTCTTAATTTGATTAGCCCGTTCGAGTCAGGACATTCCTGATTTAAAACGGCCCCTCGACTGATGCAAGGAGACATTACTCCAGAGTCCCCTGTTCAACCTGCAATATTTCACCAAGCAATATCTTTGTGCTGGAGGCTTCTCCGATGGATTCTGAGCCCTACAAAAGAAAAAAAAAATCATAAATACGGCTATCACCACCCATTAATAGGCACCATTAATAAAGCCTCTTCTAACGCTTCCTTTAAGATGGGAAACATACTTAGGAAAAGACACATTACACAGGAAAGGTTAAGCATATTTAGGCAATAGGAATTAATGGAGTCACCATTTCTGGGCCTTAGAAAGATTATTTAACTCGTAGTTAAGAGTCAACGGGGGAGTCTTTAAGTTGAGGGTACTTGTGTTCAGTTTATGATAGCCTTAGCTCGAAATCTTCTATCATTTTATTCCTCCACTAAATCTACTATTCTGTACTCGCTGAGAGCACCAGGCGAGTGTTATTCCCTCTTGTCATAAGCGGCGTTGAGTATATTTTGATTAAACACGGATCTTTATAGCTAGAGGTGATACATTAGAATGTGACGGAGAGAAATAGTTGACCTCCGGCACCCCACCGTATAAATCAGATAAATGAGAACCTATTTTCCTGTTTATTCTAATGTTTGTGTGGTAAGTGACACTAATAAGTTGCCAAAGTGGCGATATAAAACAGTAATAGCGAGTTTAATGCGGGCGATGAAAAGGACGGCATTGTCAAAAGCCCTTTTGGCGGTGTCTGATTCTGTTAGCAGCAGAGACATATGCAGCACTGCACGGCAATGTTAGATGAACAGAGAATCAGAGAACAGTATTAAAGGAGAATTTAGTCTGTTTGAAAAGCAGGATATTGTTTTAATATCAAGAGATACTAAAAATGGCTGAATACTGCCACTTGAAATGGATTTGAACTAAAAAAAAAAAATGAAGATTTGCTATCTTATAAGGAATATCTAAAATGTTAATTGTGCCTAAGCAGTACCTGAAAAATCTACCATTTTTTTTTAAATCCCAAAAAACAGCAGTTCCTCCTATGTTCTATATCAGCGGTCTCCAAACTGCGGCCCCTTGCTTAACTTTATCTGGCCCCTGGAACATTCAATGACACAACAATGGGGCATGATACTGTCAGTTACACCAACAATGGGGCACTATTCCTCAAACTGACACCATTAAAAGAGTGAAATTCTTTCCATTGACACCAACTATGGGGCACAATTAATTCCATCGACACCAACAATAGGGCATAATTCCTTTCACCGATACCAACGATAGACCGATAATCCATCCACTGACACCAACAATGGGGCACTATTCCTTCCACTGACACCAACGATGAGGCACGATTCCTTCAATCGACACCAATAATGAGACACTACTTCTCCCACTGACACCAAAGACAGGGCATTGTTTACTCCCAGGGGAAGCCAGGACATTTTCTACTCCCACTGGTCACAGTCCGGCCCCCCTAACGTCTGAAGGATGGTAAACTGGCACTTTTTTTTAGAAAGTTTGGAGCCCCCTGTTCTATATCCTCAGAGCTGTATATCTACAGTGTGAGATCATCTAAGGCTCTACATCTTCTGATTGCTTATCTCGGGAGACTTGGAGTGAGGTTTGGTTATATCATTACTCTGCTGTTAATTTTTCTCTCTGCTGGAGAGAAAGCTCTACCTGAGGAACAAAATCAAGGGGCCGGGAAAACGGTCCAGCAACACATAACCCCCCAAATGATTATGAAGCCCACCAAAAAGTCTGTATAAAATGTAAGACAATATAAAAAAAAACTCTGCGCTTAGAAGTAAAAAACACAAAATATCTGCCAACAGGTCGTTAAACAAGGAGCCACAAGTAATCAATATTTTAAGCATTCTTAACTACTGTACTGTACTGTACAGTAAAACCTTGGTTTGCAAGCATAATTCGTTCCAGAAACATGCTTGTAATCCAAAGCACTTGTATATCAAAGCATTTTTTTACAGGATATAAAAGAGAAGAGAGTTACCTCTAAGTGTAGCAATATGTTGATAAGTGTTGTACTTTCATTAAATGCTGGACTGGCACAGTAATGACTTCACCCAATCTAACTCTAAATTTGGTGATACAGCATTTAGAGACAACAGCACCTTAGATGATCTCACGCTGCGTCTATAATTTTAAAGGCAAAAAAGAGTGTGTAGGCATAAATACATTGCTATTTTTCAGGGGGAATGCAAAAAAAAAGAGTTCTAGATGTTACTTATAGCAAATCTTTACTTTTTGTGTTTTTGTGGTCAGGTCCACTTTCACTGTGTTACCATACCATCCTACATTTGTGAATGGGGCTGTTTGTGGTTAACTACAGTGGGGTTCCTTGAGATAGGTAGGCATACCTCCCAACATTTTGAGATGGGAATAAGGAAGACACCTACTAGCAAATGTATGTAGGCATAGGACACACCCTCGGCCACGCCCCTTAAAGGAGAATAAAAAAAAAACAATTTACAAGTGCTTTTTTTTTACCGCTATTATTCCTTTATATTGGCTTTTAAATTACAAATGCAGCAATTTAGAATTTGGATGAAATATTTAGTCCTGGGAAACACGTTTTGAAAGATAAAAAGTGCATTTTATATACAACTATATAGATCAGACCCAAATGAGGGGGAAAGAGAGACAGAGGGACATTGCTCCAAATCAGGGACAGTTGGGAGCTGTGGATAGGCTGTGTACCGGGTGCCCCATTGAAAGCTATGGGAGGCTGACAGCTCCTGCAGCTATTCAAAGCCAATCAAATGTATTCATTGAATCATTTGCAGGTAATCAATGCATGAGTGATGCATCTAATTGCAAATGGCCGAATTCACAAGGGTAAATGGAGCCTAAAGTAGTCACGGGGGGGATAAAAAGGAGCTATGCTGTGCTATTCACCCCACCAATTCTAGTATCAGCAAGGATATCCTCAGTCATGCAAGACCTACAAGGCACACTGTACCCTACCAGACACTAACTTTCAGGCCATGACTAAATCAGCAGTTACTTTAGTTTCTGAGGATCTGTTAGTTGGCCAAGCCAAGTAATTTTCTAGTATCCAAAATAGCCTTAAGGCATCCTGCGGCTTGCATGACAACATAATATCATTTGATTATGAAATCCAGTACAAGATTCCAGTCTCCTCAATATACATTCCAACAATGTTCTCAAGCATTACACAGGGGGTTACACTTAATTCATGGATTATTAACTTGATTAGAGTAAATGCTAACAAGAGAAATTCAAGTAGGCCATTGGCACCAAGTCATGTATAGTTGTATTCCTTCTAACTCTGTGATTCTCCTTGCACAAGCCAATATAGAAAATCCTATACAGCACTGGAAGAAAATAAGTTTGATGCTTTTTTCATGATCCAAACTAAAAAGAAGACCTGTCTATTTAATACTGTGTTCATTATGTAGTTTCGGTTAAACATCTATCTATATCCATTGGCTCCCACTGCTGTCAATCAAATGCCTTGAAAAGGGACTGGGGGGCGGGTCAAAACGCCTGGTCTCTGTCAATAGATGCAGAATTGGACGGCTCGGGAGTGACCATGCACAGGTGCCCACAGGGGAAAGTGGCTTTCCCTAGGGGCACTCCCTGAAGAGGCGGAGCCTGAAGAACCAGCAGGGGACCTCAGAAAAAGAGGATTGGGGCTGTTCTGTGTGAAACCATTGCACAGAGCTGGCAGGTACCGTATTTGCCAGCGTATAAGACGTCCTTTTGTGCTTAAAAATTTGGCTCAACAATCGGGGGTCATCTTGTAAGCTGGATACAGACTGCGGGAATCCATTTTCTAAAAGAAGCGCCTCCTTCTTGTGCTGTTCCATGATTGGCTCAGTGATCCGCCTATCACAGATGTCGTCTTCTCCTCAGCCTCGGACGAGAGGACATCCGTGATAGGCGGAACACTGAACACAGGCTCTGCTGGGAAACTGAGTGTTCCTCCTATCATGGAACAGGATGAGGAGGAGGCGCAGCTTTTAAAAAATGGACACCAGCACTCACTCTACCAGGCAAAAACGAAATGAAGATCTGCGAATTGAGGTGAGTCAATGGCACAGTTAGGCAATGGCACCGTTTGGGCAGTGGCACAGTTAGGCAATAGCATAGTGAGGCAATGGCATAGTGAGGCAATGGCACAGTGAGGCAATGGCACAGTGAGGCAATGGCACAGTGATGCAATGGCACAGTCAGGCAATGGCACCGTTTGGGCAGTGGCACAGTGAGGCAATAGCACAGTGAGGCAATGGCACAGTGAGGCAATGGCACAGTGAGGTGAGGCAATGGCACAGTGAGGGGCCGTCTAATACGGTGAGTATATCCCAAAACCAACATTTTAGCTGGAAAATTAGGGGGCCGTCTTATACGCCCAGTCGTCTTATACGCCAGCAAATATGGTATAACATATTTGTTGTTATCACTTTAAGCATCTATGGCCAGCTTTAAAAGATTAGCCCTTAGCTATGTTGTCTGGCAGGGGTGTCTGGGTCACAAGACTGGCTGAATTACAGATCATTTAACACCTGAGCGATTTTCTGCTTGAAACTTGTAGCTCTAAAACGCTCAACAAGCCAAAACCCATTCATTCCACTGGCACCTGTTCACATCAGAGAGCTCTTTCACCTGAAACAAAATGCCTGAAGCTCAGAAAAGCACAGGAGCTTCTTTTTGGCAGATTACAAGCATTATTGGCCCCATAGACCTCAATAGAAACGCCTGACTTGAGTGTTTTAACAAGCGTTTTACTAGCGTTTTCTGTTTAAATAACAGCTCTCAACCCCAACCTTATTTCCCTATTGATTTCTATTGTCTAAACGATAATGGCTGAAGCTGTAAAACACTTTTAATACACTGCTAAATCGCTTTAAAAAAGCTTGTAAAAAGTGTCAAAAAAGCTTACAGAAATAAAAGCACGAACAACACACCAGTAAATCGACAGTGGCGGTGCATCCATTAAGGAAGCACGGGAGCCGCCCTCCTATCTCTAGCCAGACCTTCTGTGCACTATGGACAGATTCATGCATTGCATGAATCTATCCATGGCCGCTGTAGCCACCCCCTAGTCAGGCGTCTGGCCCCTTTTCGGGGGAGTGTTTTTGAAGCACCTAATTAGGTGTAAATCTTCAAAAGAGCAAGGATCGAAAAAACACAGCGAAACAGATTAGTATTATGAATCGTGTCTTTAAAGATTCTTATTAATCCAGGTTGTAATATAGTGAGTGGTAATTAGTTACATTTAACTGGACTTGTTCTGTAATATTAAAGAATGTTTCACTACTTATCCAAGCAACTTTTTTAGCTTTAGTCCATGCCAGGAACATACAACAGCAGTTATAGCCACACGGGTAACTCTGTTACCTTAAACTATCTATTTATGATGATGGGATACATGACACATGGCTGTTTTTTATGACGAGAAAAATGCAATTTTTTAAATTGGTCATTAAAAACGATCGTGTGTAGGCTCCAGAGTATTTTTCTCGACGCGAAAAATGGTCATAAAAAATTTAGAACCTGCTCTATTTGTTCTCGTCGTTTTTCACGTGGTCGCTTTTCTCATCCTGAAACACAGTCGTGGGATGGCATTAACGACAGGGAAAAAAATGTGCATGCTCAGAAGCAAGTTATGAGAAGGGAAATTTGCATAATCAGCCCAAAGGGTGGCGCCATTTGAATAGAACTTCCCCTTTATTGTGCCGTTGTACGTGTTGTACGTCACCACGCTTTGCTCAAGCATTTTTTTTCACAATCGTGTGTATGTAAGGCAGGCATGACAAGAAACACGTCGAGAAAAAAGTAGTTTTTTCCATGACATGAAAAACGGTCGTGTGTACACGACAAAATATTCAGGTCATACATCTCTGAAGTCTTTTTTTTTATTCAGCCAGCTTTATTGCAACTAATGCAAAGCTTACAATGCACAGACAGACATACTATCTCCTCCAGAGGAGGATTTGTTGCTGTTGTTGCAATAAATCTGAATGAATAAAAAAAAAGACTCCATTGGATTACTACCTGAGTTTTGCCATGTATTTAGTGAGGGTCTGGGCATCCATGGCTGGTGAGTGCTATGCAATATTCTCCTGGAGTGATACCAACTCTGGACACATTGATTGGACGCTGATAGTTGATGTGGATATAAATTATGTGGTTGGTCCTGACACTCAACAGGGCTGAAGAAGCTACCTGGACAAGTAGTGAATAAAGAACTTAGCTAGTGTTGAACTGTAGTCTAGTGACTGTACTGCAACATCCTGAATTGCTATTTACCAAAAAAGAAGAAGGAACCCCCTATGGGACTTTAGGGGCAGTAGATAACCAAAGTATATAAAAAAAATATACATTTTATTACAAGTGATTAAAACTATTAAATCCATCAATTCATAGGTATTGAATGAAAACAATGAGCCATCATATAACAATCAATGTACAATAGTATACAATACTCTGAATGGTGGTTGGCCCCAGATTGGTCTCATCTAAATATTGACTTATGCCCTGTACACACGATCGGTTCGTCTGGCGAAAACAGTCTGATGGACCGTTTTCATCATACGAACCGATCGTGTGTGGGCCCAATCGTTTTTTTCCCATCGGTGAAAAAACGTAGAACCTGTTTTAAAATTATCTGATGGTTAAAAAACCGATAGAAAAAAACGATTGTCTGTGGGGAAATCCATCGGCCAAAAATCCACGCATGCTCAGAATCAAGTCAACGCATGCTCGGAAGCATTGAACTTAATTTTTCTCTGCACGTCGTTGTGTTTGACATCACCGCGTTGGACCCGATCGGATTTTAAACTGATGGTGTGTAGGCAAGACTGATGAAAGTCAGCTTCATCGGATATCTGACGAAAAAATCCATCGGTCCGTTTTCATCGGATGAACCGATCGTGTGTACATGGCATAAGTCATACATAGGGGTTCACCAAATGACTCCTACTCCCTGGACAAGTAGTGAGACGTCTTCTAAATTACAAAACAACTACTGCTATCTATTATGAGTTTCCTTTACAGGATACATTTTTTTTTGGCCAGAGACACTTTAAGTATTTATGACTGTATTTCATGATTTGCCTCGAGCTCTACTTTTACTATCAGAATGTTTCTTTATACAGTCTAATTTCACTTGCACTCTCTGTGACTTTTCACTCATTCTGTGCCATATAATAATCAATAATACTCATGAATCTGATCGTCAATAATATCGATGCTACATTCATTCTGCTTACCCAACTGCTCTTTTTCTATTAACTACTCCAAGCGAAATGGTCATTAGCTATCCGTTACATTTTATGTGTCCCTTTAAAGCAAAAGTTTGGAAGTGTATGGTGACAGTCAGCAGAATATTAATTCAAGCCAATCCAAAGTCACAGTTTAAGTTAATAATGAATGTAGCTTGATGAAGAACCAATTCATACTTGTAGCTTAAAGTGCACCTGTGTCCAGACTATGGAAATTAAACCATTTACCGGTACATATTCTTAACAAGCAGTAAACGAGCTTTAAATCAAGAAGTCTCTGACCTCTCTGGCTGCTTGAACTATGAACAAGTTCAGTCTCAAGAATCCTCAAAGTAGGACAAAAGCTGTGTTTTTACAATAGAAGTATGGAAGGTTACCGAGATTCTGCTGCCATAGGAAAAAGCTGAGTTTTCGGTGCCTTGGTCGTGAAATTTGAAGAGGAGTTTCTCCACAATACCTAAAGCAACTGAGGCAAATGAGGAAAAATCTATACAGATATAAAAAAAATCATCTGGCGGGTTTTTAAGGCACAACTTGAACTCATGATCAAATAATAACAACATTTTTGTATTATCCACAATTCTTTTAAACTAGGAATCCGCAATGCATGAAACATTAAAGGGGCTGTAAAGGTTTGTGTTTTTTCACCTTAAAGGGTTTGTAAAGGATTTTTTTTTTATCTTAATAGCTTCCTTTACCTTAATGCAGTTCTGTTTCCATGTCCTCATTGTTAGTTTTTGCTCTCAAGTTGCTGTAATTCTTCTCTGATCTGCACACTTCTTGGTTGTCTGTTTCCTGATCACCACAGTCCTAGGAGCTTTCTCTCTGTGGTCACTAATCAAGGAGGTGTGATTACTGTGTGTCTAAAACCCCTCAGCGCCAATCAGTTTCTTTTTCCAAACCATCGCTGCCCTGTATTGGCTATGTGGCTCTGTACATTACAGACGCAGGAAACAGCATGCAAAAACGATACTAGAAACTGCAGGCACATTATATGATTGATTTTTATCTATTTTTAATCATTTTTAAAAGGAATCAGTTAACTATTATGGGCCAGATTCAGGTAGAGTTACTCTGGAGTATCAGTGATACTCCAGCCTAACTCTCACTTTGAGCCGGCGTTTCTGTTTTCAGTAAGCAGAAAACAAGAAACGCCGGGTTGGAGTTCCTATACGAGCGGCGTAATTGTATTTTGCCATCGTATCGGAACTGCAATTTTAAAAATGGCGCTCGGGGCGTTCCCGCTGATTAACGCCGAGAATATGTTAATCAGCGAGAATCGGTAATTCACGATCGTATTCGGGCCCGACGCAGTGACTTTCCGGCGTTTCCGTAAGAGATATGCAGCGTAAAGAAAAAACAGCCCCCTAGTGGAGTATCCTATGTTAAGTATGGCCGTCGTCATCGCGTCGAAAAAAAAAATAATTCGAGTCGTTTGCGTAAAATGTCCGTGAATGGGGATTGACGTCATTGACGTTCACTGACAGAATTTGGAGCATGCGCACTGACAGTCGACGCATGCGCAGTACGTTCGCCGCGGGATCGCGCCTAGTTTAAATAATACACGCCCCCTACCCGCCCAATTTGAATTCCGCCGGCTCATTTTCGCTACGCCGCCGCAACTTTAGGAGCAAGTGCTGTTAAATACAGTACTTGCTCCTAAAGTTTCGGCGGAGTAACGTAAATGAGAAAAGTTACTCCAAAATAAAGATTCGCCCATCTACCTGAATCTGGCCCTATGTCTCTATACCCTGTAAACAGTCATTTAAGCAAAAAATAATTTTTTATTTACAACTTCTTTAATGCAAATGTCCTACGCTTTGTCTGCAGAAAATCCAATTGTGTGTATGAGGCTTTAGACAAACAACACCCCTTTTGTAAAGAAAAAGGAATAGTTATAGGTTTTTTAACAGTTTTCCACATGTGTAAGAATTTAGCAGATTAGGAGGTGAGCTGTTTTGGGTATAGTTGTCAGACAGCATGGTCTTGATCAGGGATCTTCAAACTTTGGCCCACCATCTCTTGTGGAACTACATGTCCCATCTGCATTGTAAAACTCTGACATTTGCAGACATAACAAGATATGATGGGAATTGTAGTTCCCGAACGACTGGAGGGCCATAGTTTAGAGACCCCTAGTCTTGATAATTAGTTTTACTCTGCAGATCACCATAAAGCAGGAAAAGAGTGGCGTGCCCCCACTAGAAGTTAGAGAAAGGATTCTTTGTTCAGGGGTATAAGAGGGATATTTACATAGAACCACGGGTTGTCTTTTTTTCAATGTCTCCAAAATATTTCTGGGTGGAGGACCTCTTTAAAAATGACTTTTAATATCACAAAGTCTCAAGTTGGAAGACATGGGTTGTTTGATGTAGCTGCTGTCAGCAGAATGATAGATGAGTCCCCATATGACACTCTATCTCACATAGTTTGGATCTGATTGAGATTTTCCATGTAACTCAGAGCAAGAGAGATAATTGTGCAGCAGCCAAAATTTCAAAGAAAGGCCAGCGTACTAAAACTGACTAATACCTGGTAAGCATATGAATGAATGCTCTCACTTTCACCAGACATGGACGGTACTGATCTAATAAAAAGGCAGCCCAGCAAGGAGCAAGGATCAATGTCCTTATTTTCATTGTACAAGAGCAATGAGAAATGTGCCACACTGCAGCTTAGCCGTATAGTCAATAGAGATGTGCACGACCGAAAAATGATTTGAGTTTTGGATTAGTTCGTTAACCACCTGCCTACTGGACACATTTACCCCCTTCCTGCAAAGGCCAATTTTCAGCTGTCACAATTTTAATGACAATTGTGCGATCAACACTGTACTCAAACATTTTTTCACACAAATATAGCTTCCTTTTGGTGGTATTTAATCACTGCTGGGGTTTTAATTTTTTGCTAAATAAGTGATTTTTTTTCTGCAAACAAGTTATTTTTCTCCTTTACTGATGTGCGCTGATGAGGCTGCACTGATGGCACCGATGGTGTAGCACTGATAGGCTGCACTGATAAGCAGCACTGATAGGCATCACTGATGGACACTAAAAGATGGCACTGATGGGCACTGGTAGGTGGCACTGATAGGCATTACTGATGGGCATTGGTTGAAGTCACTGATGGGCACTCATAGGTGGCACTGATGGGCACTGGAAGGCAGCACTGATGGCCACTGGTAGGGGGCACTAATGCGTGACACTGATGAGGAGGCACTGATGGGAACTGATTGATTGCACTGATTGGCAGCAATGGTGGGCACTGATTGGCAGCACTGGTGGGCATCAATTGGCAGCACTGGTAGGCACAGATTGGCAGCAATGGTGGGCACTGTTGGGACTGCACTGGTAATCAGGACACTGACAATCAGTGCCCTGATTCTCAGTGTAGATGTCCCTTTTGGAGAAACCAGTTATCCGCTCTCTTCTCCTCAGACTGTCAGCATGAGTAAAGGAGTGCTAACAACCGTCTTCTGTTGACATTTGTGATCATCTATGATTGGACACAGCTGATCATGTGGTGAAGAGCCACTGATTTGCTCTTGACCTGAATATATGATCAGTAGTGTTCTCTGGACACTGCGATAGCAGAGCGCGCCACTCGCGCCCCACACCCCAGCGTCCCCCACATTGTAGCGGTCATTCAGCTTAAGCGCGTTCGGCAAGTGGTTACGTTAATCATTTAGTTTTGTCATTTTTGTTATGTTAGAATAATTTGTTTTTCAGAATTAATATAGTATATTAGGATTAATTTCGTATAATTCAGTTCATTTCATATATTTGTTGTCTCGATTTGTATTTCGGAAGTTATTTAGGAAGATAGGCTATATTCTTTTTAACATGTTAATTTGACGTTTTGGGAGGTTACTTATGTACTCTGGGTTGGGTGGAGGTGAATCCATTACAATCACTGAATCATAACATAAGGAATGGAACAAAATTAATTTTGAATTCATTCAAACTCCATCCAACTCAAACAAAAAAAGTAGGGATCATCATCTTGTTTCACTTTTATGCCTTACTGTATTCATTGCAATATGTTTCCATTTCATATGTAGTACATTTTTTATACTGATAAAAAATGTTGATGCAACATAAAAACTAAATGGATCCTAATCTATTTGGATCATTTGCAATGTCATTATGTTATTTTGGATGCTTCAAACATTAACATAAGGCCCAAACTATTGCATAATGTTATCCAAATGAAACAAATTAATACGAATGAATTTGTTGTTTCGTTTTAATTTATTTTGGATTCATTGAAATTCGTTACTATTGTAATTTATATGCATCCAAATCTCCAAATAACGAAAATTTCATTTGAATTTTGATTCGTAATTAAATCATGTCACGATGGTTTACCTGAGAGTTTGATATCACTGAATCCCATATATGCTGTGCAGTTCTGTTGGCTGAAAAGTTCCATGTGCTTTAGTACCAGTGGACGCCCATCGTGTACAATAGGTAAGACCACGTGATAACAATACCAATTATCACACCTAATATAATTGTTCATCTACAGTAAGTGAAATAAAAAAAATTACTCCAAGGTTTGACTCGGGGTCCTAATTGCAACGTCAGTGTCCACCTGCTTCCTAGCAAATGTCAGGACATCAAGCTGAGCATCTGCTTCATAATCCAAGGACCTTTGGGGGGGCTTTCTTTCTATAATAATTGAATTTATCAAAATGATTCAAATCCTCTAGCTATTCCACACATTCATGCAAGCAATTACTTTCCATCCCCATCTTCTTTTTTATTTTTTTATTGATCAGAAGACCATCCCTATCTTTTCGCTGGTACCTCTCCATCCACATACAAAGGACCTTTCATGATGCATAGGAATAGTATGATTGCATTTCATTGAAAAGAAGACATAACTTTACTTCAGCAGAAAGAGGAGATTATCAGCACTGAGATGTAACAAAGGATAAAATAGGGGTAAAAAACAAGTTACCGTCTATACTCGAGTATAAGCCAAGTTTTTCAGCACTTTTTTGTGCTGAAAATGCCCCCCTTTCAGCTTATACTCGAGTCACCTTTTTGCGCCTGATCTCCCAGACTTTGGGGACCCAGTACTAGCCAAACTTGGCACACATATAGCCTCTTCCTCTACAAGTGTGCAAAGTTTGTTGTCCGGGGGACCTACCGTCGGGGATCACTGATTTTTTCAAAGCTGGGCACCCCTTCCATAGACTTCTATGTTAAATGGTCATTTTTCCACTGATTTTGGGGACCTGGTACCAGCCGGTTGTAGGTCTCCTGGACCCGTAACTTGGCACACATCTAGCCCCTTCCTCTACAAGTGTGCAAAGGTTGTTGTCCAGAAGACTTATGGTCCGGGGAGCACCGATTTTTCCAATCCAGGCACCCCTTCCGAAGACTCCCATGTTAAATGGTAATTTTTCCGGTGACTTTGGGGACCCAGTACAGGCCGGTCGTAGGTCTTCTGGACCTGGATCTTTGCACACATGTAGCCCCATTTCTCTTCTACAAGTGTGCGACGTTTGTTGTGTAGGGGACCTACGGCTGGGGAGTACTGATTTTTCAAAGCCGGGCACCCTTTCCATAGACTCCCATGTAACATCAGTCTAGTCATGGACACAGTGAGGCATGGGCACAGTGAGGCATGGACACAGTGAGGCATGGGCACAGTGAGGCATGGGCACAGTGAGGCATGAACACAGTGAGGCATGGGCACAGTGAGGCATGCACATGGACACAGTGAGGCGCAGTGCGGCGCAGTGAGGCATGCAGAAGGACACCCTAGGCTTATACTCGAGTCAATAGGTTTTCCCAGTTTTTTTGTGGTAAAATTAGGTGCCTCGGCTAATATTTCGGGTCGGCTTATACTTGAGTATATACAGTATTTATTGATTGAAAAATGGGAATTGTTTATAATACAAATTGCTTTAGCAAACTAAGTACAATTCACTTAGCGTTATCATTCACTTTGTGAATTGTGGTTGAATTTGGCTGTCAATCTCGAAATGTTGCTATGGAAATGCAAGATATTTTTAAGAAACAATCACATTTTTTTCAGGCCTAAAACCTAAGGCTACAAAAATAATTATCCTCCTCTATAGCAGATTTAGTAATTGTACTTTATTTTTAAACTCGCTGTGTACTGAGTTTTGATGATGTTTTGCAATACAACAGATCATCTCTAAAACAGAAACCAGCTAGCCACAAAAAATGGTTTCCATTGCACAACAGACAGAAAAAGGTAAAAAAATAAAATAAAAAAAATTAGATGATTTTCAGCTCAGTATCCACCTTTCAGAATGCATATTGAAGTGCTTTGTAAAATTGATGAGTCAGCTGCGGACACATTGACAAATCTGCAGACAGAAATGGAACACTTAAAGGAAAATCGCTGGCTTTTTCGGGAAGAGATCTACTCTAAAGGGAGGGAAAAGATGGAGAATAATAAATTCATCAAACTGAAAATCCACGGGCCAGCGGAGCGCTCAGGTTTCAATGCATGGCAAATGGAAATAGAGCTCCCATTACTGTCGAGAGCCACAGACACGGCTGCCTAATCGTTTGGTCATGCTTGAGAGACAGTAAGTCATCACCGTCCCCATGACATGGTGAGAACAGGGTGGCAGGCCTTGTCGCAAGGAGAAATTGTTTATTTAACATCCACAGACCCTTCTGGCTCCGAATCCGACAAATCGGAGGAAAAATGTCCCTTTTTTAACCCTTAGTGCTTGTAAAGGATAAAGCATTTGAACTTGTGTCATGCTGTGGCGTGACCGGATTCCATTAATCTTTGATTAATTAGAAAAATAAAATACACTGGTGAGCACTGTGTATTATTATAGAAGAGGGTGAACACTTGTAGAGGGCAAACACATTGAAGAGCTGTCATCTTCAGTGCTTAACCAGTTATTCTCCCTAATATGAATGTGTGGTTTTCCCATGCAAAATCAACAGGTTCCCTTTAATGACAGCCCAGGCAACAGCTTATTCTTAGCATACCTTTACTCCCCTGCTGCTCAGTTTGGCTTCTGGTATGGAAGAGTAGCCCTTTGTAAACCCAATGTTATGACTTGCACCTTTGGACATGCCTGAATAAAATCTCTTAGGCCGCGTACACACGATCCAATATATCTGCTGAAACTGGTCCGCAGACCAGTTTCAGCGGACAGATTCGATCATGTGTACGGGCTAGCAGACAGTTTCCAGCAGACAAAAGTTTTAAAGCATGCTTTAAAACTTGTCTGCTGGAAAGCCGTCTGTCGGATATGTCCGCTGGTTAGTACGCCTAACCAGCGGACCAAAATCTCCCGCATGCGTCGAATGGATTTGACGCATGCGTGGAAGTATTTTACTTCCTGGTTCAGGGACGTGGCGGCGTCAACGTCACCGCCACGTCACCGCGATGTCTGTCCGTGGGGATTTTGGTTTGATCGTGTGTACACAGATCAAACCAAAATCACCCAGGAGACATGTCCGATGAAAACGGTCCGTCGTGTGTACGCGGCCTTAAAGTGACTATATGGCATATGCTATACAATCTGAATGCACAATCTCATTTAGACTTACCATCAACTATGTAGTGTAAGGCCACGTAGACACGATCGAACATGTCTGATGAAACTGGTTTTCCGTCGGACAAAAGTTTTAAAACATGCTTTAAAACCTGTCCGATGGAAACCTGTCGGTTGGACAGGTTCGATGGTTAGTACACAAAAGCTTTGGACCAAAAACTCGCGCATGCTCAGAATCAAGTCGACGCATGCTTGGAAGCATTGAACTTAGTTTTTTCATCACGTCATTGTGTTCTACGTCACCGCGTTCTGGTCTGATCGGATTTTGGTCCGATGGTGTGTACTCACATCAGACCATCAGACAAGTTCAGAGTTGTCTGATGAAAATGGTCCGTCGGACAAGTCTCATCAGACATGTCTGATCGTGTGTACAGGGCCTTAGGGTCTGTCTGATTTTATACAAATGTAATGGATTCAGGTCTCTCATTTTCTATTTTAATAAATCAAAAGAAGGTTGTACAATCTGATTTATATAGTGTATGATCAGCTTTACACGAACCCCCTCTGTAACCCTAACACTAATTTTCACTGTAACGTCACACTATTCTTCCCCTTCTTGCAATGGCATCACATGGGTTGCTCAAGGCAAGGCAAGTATTGTGCCTCCCTGAGTCTTTTTCACCAGCATATAGTTTGTGTGTGTGTATGTATATATATATATATATATATATATATATATATATATATATATATATTAGGAAACACTGTGACTTACCTTATTCTTTACTTACTGATCCCTTCCCCTTCCAGCACAATACTCTGTCACCCCTACCCTCCAAATCCATTGTCCCAGCATGTCCCTAGAAATGCTCCCCCCTTCAATTACAAATCCTCTCCCCTCCCAAATCCCCCCCAGCACAAATCTCCTTACCAAATCTCCACTGCCTCCCCATCACTTCCCCCAGCAAAAATCCACCCCTAGCACAAAACTCTTTTAACTGCCCCCCACTACCTTTAGATCATATTGCCCCCCCCAGTGCATTTTTTCCTCCCTGAAACAGACCTTAGATCAGTGTGGCTCAATACAGGTTGAAATCCTTTCTCCCGGCTTTTCCTTCATTGCTTGTGTTTGATATATTTCAGAGATGTGGAGGAGCCTAGTCTCCTATGGCTCTGATGTGTGTTGTTGTTACAGGCAGAGAAATGTTGGTTTCTGCATGGGGGAGATTGTGAACCTAGGGCCTGGGGGGCACCGTGCAGGAGATGTGAAGCAGGTGCCCTAGGTGCCCAGTGCTAGTACACCCCTGCCAGGGGAATTTGTGGAGACAAATGCAGGAACTTATCCATATATTCTAGAAAATTATCCATACACATCCATTACATAATGAACCTGTTATCTATTTTTCATGTAACCAATTCTTACTTACTGATTTTGCCTCTGTATATTGTCCTCCATGAGCTTATGAACCTCTCCTTTCCCCTTTGCTTATGTGTTTGGAAGGAGCAGCACACGTTACTTGCTGTCATGTGTACTGTTCAATGCACACTTCAAATCCAATAGGCCATGGTCCCCAGTCCACCTTGATTGCGATTCAGAGTGGGTTGCTACATTTTCTCACTTAATGGGACCACAGAGATTAAATGTATCCACCCTCTAAAGGAACCCCCCCCCTCTTTATATGTCACTTTTGCTAGACATGTAAACAAAAAATGTTATAGAGTTTCCCCAAAAACTATAGTAGACCCTTTGGATCTAGGATGAATTGTAAGGGTGATCCCTGTGCAAAAAAATGAGGTTCCACCAAATACATACCAGACTGATAGTTTGGGCATGCAGGAAATGAGGTGGGAGGAGGCATGTGGATGAGCACAAGAGCTGGTTGTGGGGTGCAGGTGTGGACTTATCAGAATCTGAAAGTCCCCCTTAAGATAAAGTCAGGTGTAAATAAACACACAAGTTTCGACAAGTCTTATAAAAAAAGCATTGTAAATCCAGATCTTCGAAAGGAAAAACACATTGATACTTCTGCTCATGCAACACTCCTAAATCTAATTACAGCTCTCCAGAGCTGTCATCAGGTTTATGTACAAGGGGGAAAAGCTGTGCTGAGATCACTGACCAAATGTGGACCTAGTCATATTTGGCCTATGGTCATATTTTGTCAGTGATGTCACTATCACACTGCCCCTTTTTATTACATGGCCTGGCATTTCAGGCCATGTAAGAAAATGGGGCCAGTGACGTCATGGATTTGCAGTAATGTCTGGCAGCTTACCTTCCTCTCCATGTGTTCACCTTAGGGGCCAGACACTCTCACTCGCTTTTATCATCTCTCCTCCCTGTATGGCTCCACCACAGGCCATATCAGGAATTCTATATTAACCAATGCACTGCAGGTCTGCCTTGCTGATCAACGTTGTTTGTTAAGCATTGTGTTCCTGCTTGCCGTGTTCTAGATTTATCTCTGTGTACCAATCTTGGCTTGTCCCTGAAAATACCTGTTTGCTTGTGACCCTGACCTTTGGCCTGTCCTTTGTTTATCCTTGTCTGCTTGTCGCCCTGGCCTTGGCTTACCCCTCACTATCTCTTGTATCCTAAGTGGCTGCTTCCCCTCTCTCGTCTATGCCCTACGGAGCGTGAGCTGGGGCACTCTGGGGCCGTGACCTGGATTCAGTTGCAGCTAAGGCCATCCTCACCACTAGAGGCTCTGATGAATACCTGCTGAATCTTAGACTCTGCGCCCATGGGAATCTTGGGCTCAAGCTTCCTCTGGGATCCCTGTTTGTGCTCCAGTGGACCTGCCTCCCATATCCACTCTGTGTTCCATCCGCAGCAGTCTGCCATAGGGTTCACTACCTTGTGGTGCACTCCTGACTCCAACAGGGTGCATCTGTCATCTGGCCACAGGTGACCTGACACACTGTTTGTAAAATATGTAAAGTGTTACCTGCACCCACCAGTAACAAACATTGACGTGGGAAGCTTTATGTATACATTATACATGCGTTATACATTATAGTTGTTTGACTCCACTGAAACAGGTAAAAAAAAAGTTTGTCCAGATAACAATAGTCCAGTTTGAACTTGTGTTTGGATGAGCCTTATGCCCTGTACACACAAGAAACATTTCTGTTGGAAAAAAGTTGGATGGTTTTTGGACGGAATTTCGCTCAAGCTTGGCTTGCACACACATGGCCACACAAAAGTTCTCTGAACTTTCGAGCGTTAAGAGCATGGTGACATACAACACTACGACGAGGCGAGAAAAATAAGTTCAGTGCTTCCAAGCATGCATTGAGTTGTTTCCAAGCATGCATGTTTTTTCCCCATCGGAATTCCATACAGACGAACGGATTTTCGGATAGGAGTTTTTTTCCATCGGAAAAATTGAGAACATGTTCTCTATCTAAGTCCGATTGGGCATTCACACGTTCAGAATATCTGATGAAAAGCTCCCATCTGACTTTATCATTACAACATACAAAGCCATCTACAACTCTGCCCTGAGCTACATAACAAACCTCCCCTCAAAATTTCACCCAAATTGTCCTCTCTGCCCCGACTAATCTCCTGATCTCTAGCTCCACAGTTATTGCCTTTTGTACCACTTGCCTTATTTTGGATTGTCAGCTTTTTACAAACAGAGAACGCTTGGCCATTTTTTCTTGATTTGTGTTATGACTGTACTGTCTTCATATTGTAAAGTGTTGTGCAAACCATTGGTGCTATACAAGTCCTGTATAATGGTTGAAACTTTTGTCACTGTAATAGTGAGCAAAAATGTATTTAACATAGTTCTGGATAGCAGTAGAAACCAAAGAGAGGTGCTAATACTCCCTCACCCTCCAAAACTTAAAAAAAGGTGTCTGGACTAACATTTAAAGCTCAGTAGACGTGACAGGTTTACTTATATTCTGGGCCTAGTTGAACTGTTGTCTCAGGAGCAATGAATATCAAAAACTGCATAGAAGACACCAAGAGGAGTACAACACAACTGTATTAATTTCATGCTTGCAGTGTATCAATCATTGCATCAGTCACAGTTCTGCCCAAAACAATTTGATATCTCGCTTCCAAAAAACGTCAATGAGTGTACAAATCTGTGGCCAACAGGATCAGTTACCTGCACTGTGAGCCAGGAGAGGAGGAGAGAGGTCTGGTGTGGCTTTGTGTTATTGTAACTGTATATACAGGTTTTCAGCTCAACTCATTAGCTTCATGTGTTTTAATCAATACAGATTCTTAACACCTCAATTTCCACCGGTTTGATGGTTAAATAAACTGCCCGGTGTGAAAAACAATAATGTAGCCCACAATGAACCATTTTGCCAAGTATTAATTATTGTGGTCACCGACACGTCAGCGTGCTGTCTGCTGGTGGGGATTTTGGTTTGCTTGTGTGTACACGCGAGCAAACCAAAATCCAAGCAGACAGATTTGTTCAAATCGGTCGGTCCGACCGATTTGAACAAATGGATTGCCTCGTGTGTACGAGGTCTTAAATTTTTTTAGCAGCTTGCTATGATGGGTGCTCATGGGGGGGAGGGGCTAAGGAGGAGAAGGGTACCCGAGAAAAGAAGGATTGGACTGTCCTGTGCAAAACCATTTGACATAGCAGGCAAGTATAACATGTTTGGTAATAAAAAAAAATAAGGCACTTCACCCTGAGCCAACCCAGTTGTGTGACAATAGCAAATAAATATTCACTATTGTCACACTGATCCTCCTTCCAGCCAATCAGGAAGTGGGTGAGACCATCATCTGATTGGCTAAAAGGACAGCCTATCCTATTGGACTCCTAGGAAGAAAAGAGATTGAAGCCGCCTCCCGTAGGAGCGCTGCCTGCCCACGACCTAGATGGGGTAGGTGAGGGACTGGATAATCGACCGACCGATCACTTGCGGGGGGGGGGGTTGGGGTGCGGGGGGGGGGGTTGGGGTGCGGGTAACCCAACCGACCTTCAGTGGAGGGGTGGTTGTTTTCCACCCCCATCCAAAACAAAAACAGCCGCCAATGCTCCCTTGGCGCACCAGTTTATCACTGATCCAAAAATCATGCTGCATACTATTATCCGTGCTGGAGAGAAAGCTGTACATCAGAAGGTGCGGTGGAAAGATCTCCCTGCTTTGTTTTATTCAGTTTATTGATTTGAGATTCCTCCAACTTTCTTTTATTTCCTGTTACTCCACCACTCATAAGGTCACCAGTTATCAAGGGACAGCACTGACCTGAGGAAGTCTAGCCTTGCCTTTATCAAGAGGGCCACCACACAGTGGAGCAAGGCATGTTAAGTCAGTGATGAGGGAAAGATAAGCTGTAGGATTACTCCTGCTGACAAACCCCTTTGGGCACAACTTCCCCAGTTCAGGTTCTCTTTAGGAGAAATGTAATTCAATGAAAAGATTTACTTTATTTTGCACCATAATACCTCGTACACACATTTTTCGCGAAAAATATTTTCCGGAAGTCCGACGGACTTTAGATAGAGAACCTGTTCTCTTTCTTTCTGTCGGACTTCCGACTGACTTTTTCGCGGTCAAAAGTCCAACCGTGTGTACAAGGCATAAGGGTTCCTATTTGAAATCAACTTTTTCTGTAGCTCACATGTGTTTGAATTGCCAAACTGTGTATTTCTTTATTAATCTAGCCAAACCTTTTCTTAAGACGATGCCCACTTCAACCTCCCTCACTGCAGAATTGTTTTATGATGGTGCCAAACGATTAACCACTTATTCATAAACACGACCTTTTACTGTTTGGAAACCTTGCCCAATTTCCTCCAAACAGTTCTGAAAAACAAGTGTCTCTAGTATGAAAAGAGCATAGTTTTCACCACAGTAATTATTTGTGTTTTGTTCTTATCTATTGTCTTTGTAGTCTGGCTTTAATTAACCCCGTGGCTGCTGTAGGCACCCCAGCCGCTTTGCGGAGAAGGTTGCTGGCGGGCCTCTGGAGGATTAATCAGCTGTATTTATTTGGAGATCTCCAGATAACGCACAGTGTCAGATCTATGTTGCTATTTTCCACTTTTAATTCCAGACTAGCATAGAATTAAAACACGCAGTGTGGAAGGGAACCCATTGCAAGCGCTGGGGAAATTTATGGTCCTATTAGAGTCATATTGGGCCTTTGTTTATGAAATGTATTTTTCTTGATTTGAGGTTTGAGTTGGTTTGATAATGAGGCTCAGAAGATTCATGGCCCCCTTTTTGCAGCTTAATTTAGGCTCTATATCAAATATGTAAAATAGCTCTGGCCTCTGTGTATAATACATTTTAACGGTGGAACTGTGCAAGTGTCATTTTTGCTGGTTTTTTTTTGTAAATGAAAGGCCAGATTTGGCTGAATGTGACTCGCTAAAAGTAGTGGCTCCCTAAAGGCCATAATCCTAGACTTGATTTTGTAGGCAAGTAGGGTTTATTAAATCTGTGCTGCAAGAGAAAGTGTTTTTTTTTCCTATGCACACCGACCTTTTTTCCTACAAAGTGCAAGTCAACAAAAAAGAAGAAAATAAAAACCGGGTTGAGCTGTAAGTCAACAGCCTTTAGATTAGAACTATGACCTTGTACATGGAATTCCTTTTTACATGATTCCTTTTGTAGCACAATATAGTCCTAATATACATTCAATTATACTTCCCAGTCAATACCTTGGGTCACGACCATTGGAATTGTGTGGGCAAGTAGTGGTAATTAACCACTTGCCTACTGGGCACTTTCACCCCCTTCCTGCGCAGGTCAATTTTCAGCTTTCAGTGCAGTTGCACTTTAAATGACATGCAACACTGTACCCATATGAAATTTGTATAATTTTTTTCACACAATTAGAACTTTCTTTTGGTTGGTATCTAATTAAAACTGGGTTATTATTTGTTGCTAAACAAATAAAAGAAAACCGAAAATTTGGAAAAGTAACAATAAAATTAGGGCTGTTACTGATCAAAATGTTTGTGTTCGATTAATCACTTTTCTTTTTAATCGATTAATCGACTAATTTCGATTAATTATAGCGCACATACAGATCCAACTACTTTTAGCTGATCTCCTTGCAGGCTGATTCCCAGTGCAGCTACCAACCACTGAAAAAATGGATAGCAGGATACAAAAAACACACAGCGCTCGATAGCAATAGCATTAAAACTTTTATAGTCTTCAAGCAGGTAACCAAATAAATATCGCACTGGAGATAAAATCGATGTAGCTACATAAACTGTAAAAATGGTGTGAGTAATACCAAACGATAGCAAAAGCAGTCATATAAATATGTAGCTAAGTATGATACTGGTATAAAAATGTGTACAACGATACCACTGCTGAATCCAGATGAGGAGAGGTTAACATCAGTCCGTCGGCATGTAGATGTCCCATGAAGGGAACTATCACAACTCCCAGTGGATGGCTGTAGAATCCCAGGGTGATAGAGGGAAGTGATAGAGGGAAGTTTAACAGCCCTTGCGTGTGGCAGATAGTAAGGTCCCGCCGGCATGCAGATATGAAGGCACAGCAAAGGAGCCCTTCAGATGGACACGGCAAGCCCCGCCGGTGTCTGACGTCACCGACTCTCCGACGGGAACTCCCTGAAGGCCTAGAAGCCGGCAGAGAGGTGAGTACCACTCAAAAGAATTTTAATCGATCAAAAAGATTTTAATCGATCAAAAAAATTAAAGATTAATCGATTAATTAAAAGTTAATTTGCACAGCCCTAAATAAAATAATTATAAAATTTTGAAAATAAGTAATTATTCTCCTTCACTGTTGTGCACCGATGGGGCTGCACTGATGGGCACTGATGAGCAGCACTGATGGGGCTGCACTAATAATCAGGGCACTGATGGGGTGGAACTGATGAGGCGGCACTGATTGGGGTGCACTTATAATCAGGGCACTAATGGGATGGCACTGATGGAGCTGCACTTATATCCAGGGCACTGATGAGGCGGCACTGATGGGCACACTGAATGGGCTACACTTATAATCAGGGCACTGATGGGGTGGCACTGATGAGGGGGTACTGATGGGCATTGATCGGGCTGCACTGATGATCAGTGCCATTATTATCTGTGTGTATGTCCCCTGTCAGCCTTGCTTGTTACTGGCTCTCCGCTGTGACAGTGCGTGAGGAAAGGAAGGCTGATAACCAGCATATTTGTTTATTATATATTTGAGCTGATCACATGGTAAAGGCTCACCATGATTGGCCCTTTACCAGCGTAAAACTGCAACTTATATACGACGGTGTAACAGACTTACGCCGCTCGTATATTAGCAGAATTCCGGCGTATCTTCTTTTCTGAATACCAAAAAAAGATACGCCGGCTATTCTTAGTAATTACGCAGCGTATCACTAGATACGCCGACGTAAATACTTTCTGAATCTGGCCCTTATGCCGCGTACACACGATCACTTTTTGTGATGAAAAAAAACAAAGTTTTATGTGACGAAACAAAACAACGTTTTTCAAACTTCATTTTCCAAAACGATGTTGCATACACACCATCGTTTTTCCAAAATGCTCTAGCAAAGCGTGGTGAGGTACACCACGTGGTAAGGTGGCAGGTACTCTGGTGAGGTGGTGGGTACTCTGGTGGCATGTACTCTGGTGGCAGGTGGTGAGGTGGCGGGTACTCTGGTGGAGGGTACTCTGCTGGCAGGTAGTGAGGTGGCGGGTACTCTAGTGGCGGGTACTCTGGTGGCAGGTGGTGAGGTGGCGGGTACTCTAGTGGCGAGTACTCTGGTGGCAAGTGGTGAGGTGGCGGGTATTCTGGTGAGGTGGCAGGTACTCTGGTGGCAGATGGTGGGTACTCTGGTGGTGGGTACTCTGGTGGCAGGTACTCTGGTGAGTTTGCGGGTACTCTGGTGTGGTGACGGGTACTCTGGTGTGGTGGCGGGTACTCTGGTGTGGTGGTACTCTGGTGGCGGGTACTCTGGTGTGGTGACGGGTACTCTGGTGAGGTGGTACTCTGGTGTGGTGGCGGGTACTCTGGTGAGGTGGTGGGTACGCTGGTGAGGTGGTACTCTGGTGGTGGGTACTCTGGTGAGGTAGCAGGTACTCTGGTGGCAGGTGGCGGGTACTCTGGTGGCGGGTACTCTGGTGAGGTGGCGGGTACTCTTGACACAGCCAGTCACGTGGTAAAGAGCCAATGATTTCATTGGCTCTTTACCCTGATCGGGGCTGGGCTGTATCCAAAAGAAAAAGTCTCAGCCCCGATCACCACACTTCGCGCCCCTGGGGGCGCATGTGATCGCCGTGCATGCCGCTGTGCAGTTCTGCATCAAATCCGGTAAGCAATACCGGAAAAGTACCGCTGCCCGCCGCTGTTACATTACACCGATCAGGGATCGGCTGTGTCCCGAGGGACACACAGGATCCCCGATCGCCATGCTGCGCAGCCCCGGGGGCGCAGGCAGGCTCCATGCACGGCGCTGCTCAGCTCTGCACAATGGGAGCCGGTCAGCTGCACGTTAAGCTCCACCGCCCTCCGCTCCGCAACCGATCCATTACCCCCATCGGGGGAGGGCTGTGTCCCGAGGGACACACCGGATCCCCGCTCTGCGGGCCCCCTGGGGCCCGCAGCAGCGGCGAAAAGCCGAGGACGTCATATGACGTCCACCCAGGATGGGAGATCCCATCTGTGGACGACATTTCACTATGGCTGGGTAATGAAGTGGTTAATGCAGTGCTGTTTTCATGTCCTTATTGTTCGTTTTTGCTCTCAAGTTGCTGTAATTCTTCTCTGATCTCCACACTTCCTGATTGTCTATTTTCTGATAACCACAGACCTGGGAGCTTTCTCTCTGTGGTCACTAATCAAGGAGGTGTGATTACTGTGTGTCTAAAACCCCTCAGCACCAATCAGTTTAGTTTTTCAAACCATCACTGCCCTGTATTGGCTCTGTGGCTCTGTACAGCAGAGAAGCCAGAAACATGCAAAAACTAAACTAGAAACTGCAGGTACATTATATGATTGATTATTTCTAATCATTTTTAAAAGGAATCAGTTAACTATTATGACCCGGATTCACAGAGCACTTACGCCGACGTATAACAAGTTACACCGACGTAAGTGCAAATGTGCGCCGTTGTATCTGTGCGCCAGACCCACAAACAGAAATACGCTTAAAACCAGGCTACAACCCGCAGACGTAACTTGCTTACGCCGGCGTAGGATGGGCGTACATTTAGGCTGGGTGCATGGTGCCGCTCCCATTGATTAGCCATTCAAACATGCAAATGAGGTAAATACGGCATTCACGAACGTACGTGCGCCCGACGCAGGCTACGCGCAGTGCGCGTAAGTTGTACATCCGGCGTAAAGTTATTCCCCATAAAGGAGGTGTAACTCAGCAACAGACATGCTCAGGTCTGCACCAGGGAACACAAGCCGGCGTATTTTACGTTGGACGTGTGTCTGGCTGGGCGTAGGTTACGTTAACGGTGTACACAGTGATCCAGCGTATCTTAGGCAGTTGTTCCGACGTGGTTGTGAGCATGTGCAGGGAGATGCGTTCACGTCACGGCGCATGCCCAGTTCGTTATACGTACTTGTCTGGCGCTCGGCCCATCATTTGCATGGGGTCACGCCTCATTTGCATGGATCACGCCCACTTCCACCTGCACCTTTGAAACACACGCCACGCTGGTGCAACGTTGGGAGCACTGGCTTTCTGAATTCCAAGCTTGCCTCTTTGCGCTGCGTTGGCGTAGCATACAGGGGATACGCTACGGCGGCGTAATGTGCACCTGCTGTCTGTGAATCCGGGCCCTTGTCTCTATACCCTGTAAACAGTCATTTCAGCAAATAATTTTTTTTTTATTTACAATTCCTTTAAATAATCTGTTTCCCTTTAATTCAATTCAAGCGCATAATACAGCAGATGGTTTTATGAGTGCCTCCTTGCACCTTCGAGCAAAAAGATTCATTACTCTCTCTAAAAGAGATCACTTGAAAATTCTGCTCCTTGGCCTCTTTACTTACTTCCCAAATAGGGAAATGGGAGTTTTTCCAGTGAAGTCCAGTGCTGAGTTCTATTAGCCTACGACAGTTATACTGTATACATGACCAAACTTTAACCACTAGAGGCCCGCGCTAGAGCGCTATAGCCGAATGACGGCCACAGTGCGGACCTGAAAATCCGGGAGGCTGTCAATAGACGTGCTCCCCCTTGCACACGCAACGTGCGCCCCCCTGCCGGGCACTTTCGGCGCGCGCTGTGATCACTGAGTCACTCAGACTGGGGTAAACACAGACCTGTGTAAAGGGCCGGTCCTGGACCCTTACCATGTGAGCAGCTGTAAGCCAATGACAGCTGATCACACAATGTAAACAAAGGATCGGTAATGGTTTTTTTTTCTCCTCACGCTGACATCGTGAGGAGAAAAAAAAGCTAATCACTGGATTGTGTACAAGGGACATCGGTCCCGAAGAGGAAGAGGCAATTTTGCCTCATCTGTGCCCACCTGCCATCTGTGCCAGTCCAACATCCCATTGCCACCTGTCAGTGCCCACAGTGCCACCTATCAATGCCCACGAGTGCCACCTATCAATGCCCACAAGTGCCACCTATCAATGCCCACCAGTGGTGCCAATCAGTGCCTCATTGGTGCCACCTAGTAATGCTTCCTATCAGTGTAACCTACCAGTGCAGATCAGTGCCCATTATTGCCACCCATCAGTGCCACACATCAGTGCCACCTATCAGTGCCACCTATCAGTGCCCACCAGTGTTGCCTTATTGGGGCACATCAATGCAACCCATCGGTGCCCATCAATGCAGCCTATAGGTGCCCATCAGTGCAGCCCATCAGTGCCCATCATTGAAAGAAAAAAATTACCTGTTTGCAAAATTTTATAACAAAATATTAAAAAATATAGGGCCAGATTCAGGATGGAGAGCGGATCTTTGTGGCGGCATAACATATGTGATTTACATTTCGCCGCCGCAACTTTACACGCAAGTGCTTTATTCACAAAGCACTTGCCTGTAAAGTTGCGGCGGCGTATCGTAAATGACCTGTCGTAATTCAAATTTGGCGGGTAGGGGGCGTCTGCTATTTAAATTAAGTGCGATCCCGCGCCGAACGTACTGCGCATGCGTCGTCCATTGAGGTATCCCAGTGCGCATGCTCCAAGTTATGACAGTGTTTTTGACGTGAACACAATTGACGTAAATCCCCATTCACGGACGAGTTACGCAAACGACGTAAACATTTTCAAATTCGACGCGGTCACGACGTCCATACTTAACATAGGATGTGCCATCTTTCTGGTGCTTTATCTTTACGCCGGGAAACCCCTTACGGAAACGGCGTAAAGTCACTGCGTCGGGCGGGCGTACGTTCGTGAATTGGCGTATCTCGCTGATTTACATATTCTCGGCGTAAATCAGCGGGAACGCCCCTAGCGGCCATTTTAAAATTGCAGTTAAGATACGACGGCGTAATATAATTACGCCGCGCGTATCTTAACTCAATCCAGGCGTATCTTGTTTTCTGAATACAGATAACAGATACGCTGGCGTAGGTTAGAAGTTACGCGGCTTATCTAGAGATAAGCCGCGTAACTTCTTACTGAATCTGGCCCATAATTAATTTTTTATTTTTAAATCGGTCTTTTAATTGTTTTTAACAAGGAATAAAAACCGCAGAGGTGATCAAATTCCACCAAAAGAAAGCTCTATTTATGGGGAAAAAATGATTCATTTGGGTACAGTGTTGTATGACCGTGCAATTGTCATTCAAAGTGCGAAAGCGCCGAAAGCTGAAAATTGGTCTGGGCAAGAGGGGGGGTTTAAGTGCCCAGTAAGCAAGTGGTTAAATTTTTTTTAAATGGTATTTAACATTATCAATACAGAGTTCTGATTGTGAGCATTCAGTATATACATAAGCTTTACCTACTTTTGAAATATTAATACAACAGGGATGGTTGCTCAGACAAGCTTTAAGAGTACAGATGTACCAGTCCTTCTGGCTGGCACTTGTCAAGGTTTCCAGACTGGCAGTCTATGCTAGTTTATAGCATACATAATAGGTCTCTCAAAATCTGATAAGGCAGTTTACTTACTGCAGGAAGAGACACAAAACAGAGTTTTAAATATACTGTCTCCTTTACAGTAGTTCTGGTATTCGATTACAAGAGAGTAAACCGTTAAAGTGATATTCACCTTACCCATTCAATGTTTCCAGATAGTATTATAAAGTTGCATATTTAGTCAGGGTAAATAAAGACACTGGCCCATCCAGTTCAACCTGAGTGTGTGTGTTTATGTGACTGCCATTTTTTAAAATCCCTGTACATTTTATTCGCTTAGAAACTTGCATAAAAGTTGTTTTCACTTATCTACACTCTCCGCTGACACCACCAGCTGTGGAAGGGAGTTCCAGATCCAACATCTGGGTTGCAGCTTTACTCAGATTCAGACTCTCAGGTCAACCACCTGAGGCCGCATGGCAACTTGTGCAGAGAAGGGGCAACCTCCTCCTCACTCTCCAGCCAAAGACCGCGAGTACATGTGCCCTTGGCATATACACAGTCACCCAGCACTGAGGCCCTTTCCTTTGCCAATAGCCAGGATTGTAACTATGCCTGTGCTCTTGTTTGTCAGGTTTCCTCCCACTGCCCTATATGCCATATCCTATTGGACCAGTGTGAAGTTCAGACAATATGAGCAGCACCTGAGCACCATGAGCAGACCCTATCAATGGATCCCTGCTCCCTTGTAGGCAGAGAGCATCGAAATTTATCTAAAAAACAGATAGAAGTGCAGCGCTAAAATGATTAATAATTGTTGAAATTCATAAATCATGTGTAAATACAAGCTCATTTGAAATAAATTGAAGAGAGCCAGATATTAAAGTGTGAAAAGAAAGAGATCTCCATACACTATTAAGTGATAAGATCCAGTGCAAAAAAGTCCAACATTAATTCTTGTGATGAAAAGAAGGGTGATCAAGTGAAATCCAATGTGCTGTCAGATGGGAAGAGATCTCCACATTTCAATCGTGAGATAAGACTGCCTGCTTACCACAAAGAGAGACTGCTTTGCATCAGTCTCATAGCACATAAGGAAGTCCGGTCCGTGTATGGTCAGAAAGGAGCTCAGAAGTGGGTCCGGGATATATAATAGTACGATAACAAAGAGAAGACTCTCATAGGGCCAGATTCACGTATTCCAGAGCATCTTTGCTCTGGAGTAACGCTTCTGATTTGCGTTGCGCTGCCGAAATTTTAGGAGCAAGTGCTGTCATTCACGAAGCACTTGCTCCTAAAGTTGCGGCAGCGCATCACAAATGAGCCGGCGGAATTCAAATGTAGCGGGTACGGGGCGTGTAGTATGCTAACTACGCGCGATCCCGCCGCCAACGTACTGCGCATGCGTCGAGTGTTAAAACATCCCCGTGCGCATGCTCCAAAATCTGTGAATGAACGTCAATGACGTCACATTCCCATTCATGACCGTTTTACGCAAGCGACGTTTTTTTTTTTTTCCCGACGCGATGACGACGCCTATACCTAACATAGGATACTCCAACCCCATGTAGGTATATCTATGCGCCGCGTATCCCGTCCGGAAACGTTGTATCGTCATTGCGTCGCGCCGGATTTCGATCGTGAATTGCCGATTTCCGCTCATTAACATATTTTTTGAGCGTAAATCGGCGGGAACGCCCCCGGCGCCATTTTTAAGTTGAAGTAACGATGCGATGGCGAAACTCAGTTACGCTGCTCGCATCGGAACTTCAACCCGGCGTTTCTTGTTTTCTGGTTACAGAAAACAGAAACGCCGGCTCAAAGCCACAGTTAGGCTGGCGGATCACTCGATCCGCCAGCGTAACCTTTCCTGAATCTGGCCCATAGCGTATTAAGTATAACAAAGGATAAATTTAATTACTTACTTAAGAAATGCACTTACAATAGTTGGGTGGAAATAGGCATAATCATTCAAAGTCGTGGTCTCTCCACTCCGATGCCTCTCGCTACTCGAATGCAAACACCGCCTACGTTCAGGACGGAATGCGATGACGTCATGGCACCCTACGATCGTTTTGTCTCAACAGGACTTCAACGGGGGATTAGCCGGATACTGACGTCAGCGCGTATGGTGTTTAAATAGGCGCAGGCTCCATTTTTGAAATGGGAAAGCCAATGAGAGCTATCATGTTAACTGAGGGCTAATCCAATAGGTGGTTACGGTAGAGACAGAGGTTCAAAAATTATATAAAGAGGAGCGAATGAGTGAGCCAAAAAAAGAAACATATGATTAAGAATAAATACCAGAACATGGAGATGTTTAACACTGGTAGGGAGGCATCGGATTTTAGAAACAATTGATCAGGTTAAAAGGAATTACAAAACAGCACATATATGAAATTTAATACATATGTTTAATTATTTAAAATTAATAAGATAAATAAAAAATCTTGATAAAAAGAATTGATATTAACTCAGATATAAAAGAATCTAATTAAAAATTAAATCTAATTAGAAATATGTTAAGAATTGTTTAAAAAACAATTGATAGCCCAATAAACGTTAAGCCCAAATGGAATAAAAGATTTCATGCAAAAAATACAGCGGGTTTCGAGTCTGGATATGGCTCGGACCATATTGGTACCTCGCCAGTTCGGACGGATATTATCTATGGCAAAAAAACTAGTCCCTTTGAGTTGTATATTATGATGTTTGTCGTAATGTCTAGAGAGGTTGTGTTTGGGAAAACCACTTTTGATCCGGCCTACATGTTCGCTCAAACGAATATGCAATTCTCTTTTTGTGCGGCCAATATATTGCTTGGAGCATGGGCACTGTATCATGTAGACTACATACTTGGTTGAGAAAGTGATAAATGATTCGATCTCGTAGGTTTTTGCTGTAACTGAGGATCGGAAATTAGTGCATTTGCGTTCCTTAAACAAATTTAACTTGCAAATGCTGCACTTATATTGGCCGCACAAGAAGAGAATTGCATATTCGTTTGAGCGAACATGTAGGCCGGATCAAAAGTGTTTTTCCCAAACACAACCTCTCTAGACATTATGACAAACATATATTTCTTAATTTCCACATTAGCGCGGCGTCAGCCTTTTGGCTTTTTTTGTTTATCGAAATTTATCTGCCAGTCTCTCTGGTAAGCAGAAAGACCCAAAAAGGATACCCTCTTCTAGCACCCACCTAGGAGGGTGCAACATCAGTTCTATATTATATCTTATAGCCAGATTTAGCAAGCTTCATGATTTTAAGCAGAACAGTTGGTTAAAGTAGAACTATAGGCAAAACTTTTTTTTATAATTTAGAAGGAAGAGTAAAGGAAGGTTTCAACCCGTTTATTTTCAGCCATCTGTGTCCCATTGGGGAGAATTCCCTGCAAATTAAGGGTATCCCTAGGGGAGCCCAAGGTCACCAGAACTTGTGTCATCATTGAAAGATTTACCCTCTACTAATTTTCTGGGGACAACTAAAAATGTGGGCTTTTTCTTTACAAATAGAGAGGGTAATGGGGGCACAGACAGCAATAACAACTGGCAGATGTTCTAATCCACCTCCACTCCACCCAAAAAAAGTGTTGCCTTTGGTTAGCTAAATATGTATTTAGCTAACCAAAGGCAACACCAGGTGCATCTAAACAAAAGGTGTGCAAAGTCTAAGGCCCTGTACACACGGCCGGGAATCCCTTCAGGAAAAAAACGTTGGTTTTCCTGACGAGATTCCTGGCAAGCTTGTCTTGCAAAGCCGAGCATACAGATGGCCATTCAAAAGAATCGCCGTTATTTTGAATGGCAAGAACGCGGTGATGTCATTGACGGTCATTATAACATTCGATGCCATCGCCGCCATCGCTGCCATCTTACTACACCCCACACTGAACTTGTATGCTACTGCGCATGCATCGAACTCTTATTGACCAGGTTTACCTGGGACAGGTAAGCATACAGACGACCGATTTTCTCGGCAGGAAACACTCTGCTGGCAATCCTGACGGGAAAATAGAGAGCAGGGTTCTCTATTTTCCCGTCGGGATTCTCGGCTGTTTTCCTGATGGGAAAACTGCTAGGGAGCATACACACGGCCGGGATTCCCGGCCAAATGCTCTCCTGGCAGTTTTCCTCCCGGGAAAACCAGTCGTGTGTATGATGCTTTAGATTGTTTTCTCTATACAAAAGCCACAGCTTGAGTAGCCTGTCATCTGCCAGCATACTGCAGAGTAGACCCTTTTCCCCACAGACAGCAGGGGACCCCCTCTACAGATTTGGCAGGGGAGAGGCTTTTCTATTCAGGCTGTGGCTGCTTTAGAAAAAGAACTGTAGGACATTGAACACCTTTTGTGTTGACCTACCTGGAATGTATTTAGTTGATTTAAACAAGTTGGTCAACTGAGATTTAGAATGAACTCCATAACAAAAAACGCAGCAGGTAAACTTTCTCCCCAAAGTCAGTTTAAACATAAAATTAAGTTTTGCTGAGGTGCACCTTTACTTTAAATTGGTTCTTATTTACACATCAGCAGCCAGTTTATTCTTACCGATTTTGGCTAAGTGACTACACAGACTGTGAACTTTACTTGCAAAACTGTTAATGTAGTCTCAATTAATGTGCTACCCTTCATTCCCGCTTAGCGCGTCGCTGGAAGTTTATGGTGTAATTTGCAGTTCTTACTCATTTTCAGTACCATTAACATGACATCTCCACTAGCCCGGGCCAAAGGAAGGCCAAAGTTGAGAAGGAAGGTGACCTTCTGCTATCTTCTCTGGACCCCTTAATTTTTTAATACCGTTTTAATGCCACAAACTAAAACCAGCTGTATTGTGGAATTCCCAACGGTAAAATTAGTGCTGTTTAACAATGCAGTCCCTCGTGCTCAGACTCTACAAAAAACAGCTTGTTGTACTTAGTTAACCATGAGATGGCTTCCCAACTGTAGCCTAATTACAGCATTCTTGCATGGATTCAATTCCTTAACCCATACAGTACAATCACAGCATCCTTAAAATAAAAAATCCAGTTCTATGTGCTTTATTTTCTATATATACTGTACAGTACTTGTATTTGTTTGTAATGCAAAGTTGCACAATTGGGGCATAATACAGTGTGAAAATGTATGTAAACCCAAATGAATTTTTCAGTATGTTTGGCATCATGTCTAACTGTATAGTATTTTTAAAGCAAATGCCAGTGAATCCTCTCCCGTCAGATGCAAAAATTACCAACTCAAATTGCCTTACACTCTTGTGTTCGGCGTGTAAACGTGTAAAAAAAGACCTCACTGGTAGGTATAGCAGATAATCCCAGTTCCAACCAATTCACTGCCAGAAAGCTCCACATGTAAATAAAGGAAGTGCTCAAAATAGCGTCATACCATAAAATCAGTTTAATGACACACTTACATCTTCAAATATAGCGCTCACATGAATCTCAAAAAATAGGGCAATACACTGCACAGCAAACCTGACTGAAACCTATTACATTGCTTGCGCAGCACTGAGCATGTGCGAGATATGCAAAGCTGAAATCCAGGAAGTCATACAGTCTGGCTTCATGATGCCCACACTTAAGATGGCCACTGTCTATTTCTAGATTATAAACTAATCTAAATGCTGTAACAACCTAACAAAACAGACCTTAGTTTACAGACTAACTTTACTAGAATACATTAAGCTTGTGTATTACAGGGGTATTTATATTTAAAAAGTGAAATTGTGGGTGGAACTCCCCTTTAAGTGTATGGGCTCTTGCTGTAACTGTCCTGCAACTGCTTGCAATGCATGCGATTGTGGCCCAATGGTGTGCACTTTCCATGGTTAAAGCAGGTGTTGACTTCTCGCCGCCTGTCAAATGCCCTCTGAAAAGTGAACGCTAATGTGAATGTACCCTAAACTATATAGCTAGTGAGTTAGTCACAAAGTTCACCGTTCTGTCATTCAGCAATGGTGTCAATGCACAACTGTATCTATACAAATGGCTAAACCCCTGTTTTGACCACAAATACAGGCTGAAATGTTTTGTGCTCCGCAGCAAATTTTAATCCCCTCCAGCAGTGGACAAAAGACAAACTAGTTAAAGTCTATAACATGAATAAATTATTTTTTCTCCTTTTTTATTAAAATTAATAAAAAAGCAAGCCGGCACTTTTAAGCCGCGCCATCAAATGATACAGCGATACCGCACATCCCACCCAAAAATCTTTCATGATTGTATCCCTTTAAACTAATCACCCTCCGAATTAATTAGGCCTAATTGTTGTGAATATGACAATGAAGAGGATTTTTAAAAGGACTCGAGAACAATGTCATCCTTTTGAATTTTGGGCACCTAATTAAAAGACAGGAGTGTCAGAGCAGTAGGTCATCTGAGCAATGATAACTGATAGAGCTCAGATTGGTATCGGCGTCATATATGCAAAGTGCTGGGTGTGCATATATTACTAATTATACAGATAGCTTCAGGTTTTACTTTTAATTGATTCATATATCATCTAGTGGGACAAAAAGATTCAGCTCCTATTGTTTTCTGCCCTCAACTATGGTTAATCTTTTATGAACTCATAAATGCAACGCATCCTTGAAACCCTCCATACTGACCTCTGATTGTAACAAACTCAAGCAGCGCTGATGTCATTTGTTGTTTTTGTAGCACTTACCCCTGATGTTTGGGTTTCCTTGTGATAACGAAACTTGAGGCAGTAACACACCCTCTGAGGCTCTGAGGAAGAAGGTATCCCTTCGAAACATGTCAGCTATGGTACTTATACCACAAAAATCCTCCTGCGCTCTGGTGTATCGCCAGACTGCGTGTATCAGTATGGTCAAAAGGCAAAGTCTCAAGTCTTGCAGCCCTCCACAGAACAAAGGGTGTTCATATGGCTAAAATGAAAAAGAAAAGAAAGGAGGGCGCACGACCTTGTGCATTACCACTTAAAAGTTTTAATAAACACAAATTAAAAGCAATGGTCCTACTTACAAACATTCAGAAGTAAGCGCTTTTAAAAAACGCTAAAACTGGACCTCACGGCACCTAGGCTTTGAGGAAGGGGGTACGCCCCAGAAACGCGTCAGCCAGCCACATTGATGTCAAGGGTCCGACTGGCAGGTGCCGTGAGGTCCAGTTTTAGCTGTTTTTAAAAGCGCTTACTTCTGAATGTTTGTAAGTAGGACCATTGCTTTTAATTTGTGTTTATTAAAGCTATGGTACTTAACCACTTGTTTACTGGGCTCTTAAACCCCCCTCCTGCCCAGACCAATTTTCAGCTTTCAGTGCTGATGCACTTTCAATGACAATTACGCGGTCATACAACACTGTTTATTTGGGCAACACACCCAGCAGAGCAAAAAACAGCAAAATAATTGCAGAACCATGTAGGCTCCTGCTGCCATCAGTCAAACTCCTGTAAAGGGGAATTGGGGCATCAGTCAAACTCCTGTAAAGGGGAATTGGGGCGTCGGTCAAACTCCTGTAAAGGGGAGTTGGGGCGCGGCTTACCGTTTTGTGTGTGTTGGGGTGTGCACACTCTGGCTTAGCTCCTGGCTTGCTACAGGAGGCACCGGAAGGAGGGAGGAGCAGACAACACTGGCAGGGGACTGCCAAAAGAGACCTTTCTGTGCAATATCATTGCACAGAGAAGGTAAGTATACCCTATTTTTTATTTATTTTTTAAATGACACTTCAGCATCACTTCACTTTAACCACTTCTGGCCTGGAAGGATTTGCCCCCTAATGACCAGGCCATTTTTTGTGAAATGGCATTGCATCAATTTAACTGACAATTGCGCGGTCGTGCCCAAACAATATTGATGTTCTTTTTTCCCCACAAATAGATCTTTATTTTGGTGGTACTTGATCATCTCTGTGGTTTTTATCTGTTGTGCTATAAACAAAAAAATACATATCAAACATTTTTTTTTAAAAACAAATTTCTTCATAAATTTTGGCAATATGTATTCTTCTACATATTTTTGGTAAAAAAAAAAAATCGCAATAAGCGTATATTGATTGGTTTGGGCAAGAGTTAATCGCGTTTACAAACTACAGGATAGATTTATGGATTTTTTTTTGCTGGAAATGGTGGCAATCTACGATTTTTAGTGGGACTGCAACATTGGAGCGGACAAATCTGACCCCAAATTACATTTTTGGTGGACCGGTGACATTTTTACATTGATCAGTGCTATAAAAATGCACTGATCAATGTATAAATGACACTGGCAGGGAAGGGGTTAACACTAGGGGGCAATCAAGGGGGTTAACTGTGTGTTCTAACTGTAGGGGGGATGGGCTTACTGGGACATGACAGAGATCACTGTTCCCGATCACTGGGAGCAGAAGATCTCTGACATGTCATCTATCAGAACGGGGAATAGCCTTGTTTACAAAGCCTCTGTGCATAGCGATCGTTGCTGGCGTACATACAGTCTGCCGGACCTGTGGGCACGCTCCTGCGGCTCGCAGCCCACAATCTCATATGCACGGACCGGCGTACAGGTCGTGAGCTGGTCGGCAAGTGGTTAAAGATCAATTTGATTTCCATCATAAATCTTGCCGGATGTACTGAGTTAAAAAAATCAAAAAAAATCAGTGCTGCTAAAGTTTGTAGAGAGAATATAGAAATTTGGAGTTAGAATTTATTTTGCAGTGATTGTAGTCCTGTAAAAGGCATCCTTGTGTATTACATCACTTGTCATTATTTAAATAGCATCTTTTTTTTTAACCCTCCCCTTTTTGATTGGCTCTTTTCTCTCCTCTTGTTGCTCATTTTTTTCCTATCTCTGTGCGGTTTTCCAATTCTGCCCAGACCTCTTTTTTTTTTTTTAAACATCATTATTCCGAAAATTATTATTGCTTTTAGCAATTGAAATATGCCTCAAACAGGATTGTAGATTTATTAAATTCCCTAAGAGCATTTATGTGTAGCATAAAACAATTGCTGAGTTATGTTTTATATCATTCTTAAATAAATTGAAGGCGTTTTTGTCCCGGGATGCAATGATTTGGAATTCATAGAAGGGATCTCGGTGACTCACCGCTGAGGCCTTTCTCAGCAATGCCAAGAAAATCGAGACATCTATGTCCTGACGTGAATATTGAAGAACCCGTTTTGGCAAATATTATATGTGTGTTCCAGAAGGTTGTTACAGCCAATTATAAATCACCTCATTGAAAAATTTGCCTTGAAGACTAAGAAATACTTTGGCTAGATGGCGGATTCTACAATTATACCTGCTTAGTGATTTTCATCATGCTGCAAAGATTTTCATTTGTGGGTTTTATAGTCAGATATCTACCATTTTTTTATTTTCTTTTTGTATTTTTGGATAGAGTTAACCACTTCAATACTGGGCTTTTATACCCACCTCAATACCGGGACTATTCTGGCACTTCTCTCCTACATGTACAAATTATAATTTTTTTGCTAGAAAATTACTCAGAACCCCCAAACATTGAATGAATGAATGAAAAACTTATATAACGCGGCACATGCGAACTAAATCGCCTCTATATGTTTTTTTAGTAGACACCCTAGGGAATAAAACGACGGTCATTGCAACGTTTTATCTTGCACGATATTTGCACAATCATTTTTCAAACGCCTTTTTTGGGGAAAGAAATTGTTTCATGAATTAAAAAAATAACAAAACAGTAAAGTTAGCTCAATTTCTTTGTAAAATATGAAAGATTAGGTTACGCTGAGTAAATAGATACCTAACATGTTACGCTTTAAAATTGCGCACACTCATGGAATGGCGCCAAACTTCGGTACTTAAAAATCTCCATAAGCAAAGCTTTGACATTCTTTACAGGTTACCAGTTTAGATTTACAGAGGAGATCTAGTGTTAGAATTGTTGCTGCCACTCTAACGCACAGGGCAATACCTCACATATGTGGTTTAAACTGCGTTTACATATGTCGGCGGGACTTACGTGTGCGTTCACTTCTGCGCGCGAGCTACCGGGGGCAGGGGCGTTTTAATTTTTTTCTATTATTATTATTATTTTTACATATTTATGTATTTTTTTTACACTTTTTTTATTTATTTTTTATTTTTTTATTACTTTTATTCATATTACAAGGAATGTAAACATCCCTTGTAATAGGAATGTGTGTGACCGGTCCTCTTTATGGAGAGATGTGGGGTCAATAAGACCCCACATCTCTCCTCCAGGCTGGAAACCATGAGATCGGTGAAAAAAATTCACTGATCTCATGAATACTGTGGCTTAGTAGCCGCAATCGCAGCTTTGATTACTTACGGGACCCGGGCGTGAAGTCATCCCATCGCGCCCGGGTCCTCCGACGGTCATAGATGGTCACCAGTCACCTCTATACTTCCTGCAAGCGCTGGACGATTCATTCTCCGGGCCCCCGATGGCACAGGAGAGCCCGGAGAAGCACCGGATGGCGGCGGGAGGGGGGGGATGTCCCCGTTCTTACAGGCGGCGGGAGGGGACATCCCCCCCCCCTCCCGCCGCCTGTAAAAATGATCAATTGCCGGCACAAGAGATGGATATCTGGATGATGCCTCTGGCTGCAGGCATCATTCAGATATCCCCCAGCAAAGTCCAGGACGTCATATGACGTCCACTCTGGATGGGAGAGACACTTTGTGGACGTCATATGACGGTGGCTGGTATTAAAGGGGTTAAAGCTGATTAAAAAAACACATTATCCCAGATAGCAAGCAATTGAGTTGCAAAGTTTAAAAAATGACTTGCTAAGTTAATGAGACTTGCCAGGCTTCACATATTTGTTGCATAATTGCAGCAAGTCCGCATTGCATGACTCCAGATCAATTTTCTTTGCAAACATTCTGCAAGTCTTCTGCAAGTTCTGGTTTAGTTATGTTGTGCAATAGTCATCCCACCACAGGGGTCACTGTGACTTGCAGAGCTGTAGGCTCACCACTTCAACTTTGCTCTTGCTAGAGGCTTGCAACGTAAATTTTCTACCAATTGGAAAAGTGTCATCTAGAATGTGTGCTTCAAGTGCTCTGCAAATTTACAAGTGAAAATGTGCAGTAAGTTAACAAGACTAACAATTTAACACTGCCACATAATTCTGACAAGTTATCCTTGTTATCTGGTATGTCCCTTTAACCACTTAAGCCCCGGTCCATTATACTGGTAAAGGACCTGGCCCCTTTTTGCGATTCGGCACTGCGTCGCTTTAACTGACAATTGCGTTGTCGTGCGATGTGGCTCCCCAACAAAATTGACGTCTTATTTTTTTCCCACAAATAGAGCTTTCTTTGGTGGTATTTGATCACCTCTGCGGTTTTTATTTTTTGCGCTATAAACAAAAATAGAGCAACAATTTTGGAAAAAAAAAACAATATTTTTTACTTTTTCCTATAATAAATATCCTCCAAATATATATATATTAGGGCTGTGCAAATTAACTTTTAATTAATCGATTAATCTTAAATTTTTTTGATCGATCAAAATTTTTTGGATTGGTACTCACCTCTCCGCCGGCTTATGGGCCTTCAGGGAGTTTGGTCGGAGATCCGGTGATGTCACGGACACCGGTGGGGCTTGCCATGTCCATCTGAAGGGCTCCTTTGCTGTGCCTTAATATGTGCATGCTGGCGGAACCTTACTATCTGCCACACACAAGGGCTGTTACTCTTCCCTCTATCAACCTGGGATTCTGCAACCATCCACTGGGAGTTGTGATAGTTCCCTTCATGGGATATCTACATGCCGACGGACTGATGTTAACCTCTCCTCATCTGGATTCAGCAGTGGTATCGTTGTACACATTTTTATACCAGAATCATACTTAGCTACATGTTTTTATGACTGCTTTTTCCCCCGTTTGGTATTACTCGCACCATTTTTACAGTTTATGTATCTACATCGATTTTATCTCCAGTGCAATATTTACTTGGTTACCTACTTGAAGACTATAAAAGTTTTAATGCTATTCCCATTGAGCGCTGCCTTTGTGTGTTTTTTGTATCCTGATATCCATTTTTCCAGTGGTTGGGAGCTGCACTGGGAATCCGCCTGCAAGGAGATCAGCTAAACGTAGTTGGATCTGTATGTGCGTTATAATTAATCGAAATTAGTCGATTATTCGATTAAAAAAAAAAAGATTAATCGAACACAAAAATTTTGATCAGTAACAGCCCTAATATATATATATAATTTCCTCAGTTTCCTCGATACCTATTCTTCTACATATTTTTGGTAAAAAAAATCACAATAGGCGTTTATTGATTAGTTTGCGTGAAAGTTATAACGTTTACAAAATAGGGAATAGTTTTATGGCATTTATATTAATATTTTTTTTTACTAGTAATGGTGGTGATCAGCGATTTTTATCGTGACTGCGACATTATGGTGGACACATCGGTAACGTTAACCTGGCAGTCACCAGAAATCAGTTGGGGACATCTCTCCTGCCCAGGGGCGGACTGACCATTGAGTCACTCGGGCACTGCCCGAGGGCCCCATGCCACTAGGGGGCCCCATGAGGGTTGCCAGGCTCAGTAAAACCAGGATAGTATGTTAAAAGTCAGTGTTTTTTTACATCTGTCCCTGATATGTCCGAAACTGACATGCTTTTGATGTGAAAATCCTGAGATTTTAGCTGCCCCGCCTCTGCACTGCCTCCTGGCGTGGTGGCCATCAGTAAGCCCAGGGGCCCCATAATCTTCTATTGCCCGGGGGCCCCATGAGTTGTCAGTCCGCCCCTGCTCCTGCCACTTCTCAAAGTGACCTGACGGTGAATGCGCCCAAGAGATCACTTTCATGGGAAAACCGACTGGGATTATGACATCTAGCTGCAGCCATAACCCCGGTATTTAACCTCAGAATTATGATGTAGATTTAAAGTTAGGCGATCGGCAAGAACTTCAGCTTTCATGAAGTTTCCCATTAATAAATCCAACCAGCCCCCTAAATTCAGCCCACCTGGGATAATACTTACCTTCCTCCCTGATCCAGTAATCTTTTCTCTGACAAGACTCCTCTCTATTCTGTGAATAGGAGACAAGTATAATATATTCCTATGGGCAAGCCATACTCTGAGAAATCACTGGAGGCTACCTTGAGTACTAGTTATCCAAACAAATGCACTTATACTGTGCTTATACAGTATGAACAGGTGCTGACTGGAGGAGAAAATATTTCAGAATCTGGAAGGATGGAAAGTATTATTCCAGGTGGGTGTCACATAGGGGGCATGGACGGATTTATGCAAGGACAACTTCACCACTGTTGAAGTTGTCCTTAACCACTTAAGACCCGGACCAATACGCTGGTAAATGACCCAAGGTGTTTTTGCGATTCGGCACTGCGTCGCTTTAACAGACAATTGCGCGGTCGTGCGACGTGGCTCCCTTTTCTTCCCACAAATAGAGCTTTCTTTTGGTGGTATTTGATCACCTCTGCGATTTTTATTTTTTGCGCTATATACAAAAATAGAGCGAAATTTTTGAAAAAAAAACACTATTTTTTACTTTTTGTTAAAAAAAAAATCAAATAAACTAAATTTTAGTCAAACATTTAGGCCAAAATTTATTTAGCCACATGTCTTTAGTAAAAAAAAAAAATCGCGATAAAAAAAAATAGCTACCTAGCGGGAACAGCGACACTAATACAGCGATCAGAAAAATGATCGCTTAGTGACGCTGGCAATAGGGAGTGAAAGGGTTAACTAGGGTGGTGATCAGGGGGTTAAAACTTTATTATCCTGAACCTAACACTAACTGATTTTACACTGCCTGTCACACTGACACTAAATGCAGTGATTAGATCACTGCATTCAGTGACACTGTGACAGGGGGGGGTGGGGGGGCAGATCGCAAGGGGTTAAGTATGCCTATGTGTGTGTATGTCAGTGTAGTGTTGGTGCACACTTACTGTGAGGTGTTTCTCCCATCACAGCGGTTGGAAATACCGCTGCGATGGGAGATTACATCACTTCCCCCTTCCTGTGTTTACACAGGAGGAGGAAGTGACACAAAGGGGGAGCGCGCGCATTGGCTGGGAGCAATCGCGGGGGGGGCGGGTAAACACGGACATCCGCCCGCTCGTCCCGGATCGCTCCCGGAGCCAGGGGGACCCCCGCACGCCGCGGAGGGGGTCCCGATGGGACCCCCGAACCGCACGAAGGCGGGGACGTAAATTTACGCCCTTGTGCCTGTACGAGCCATGTTGTGGCCGTATAAGTGTGTGCGGGGGTCCTTAAGTGGTTAAAGTGGAGTTCCACCCTTAAAACCACTTTGTTTCATCCCATCCAGCATACTGGCGTCAGCGCCAGTATGCTGTTTTTTTTTTTTTTTTTAATCCATGTACTTACTTTATAATAAATCATTTAATTTTGTGCGCACCGCGGTATGTCTGAACCCAGGAGCTGACTGCGCAGACCCAGGAGCTGACTGCGCAGGCGCCGTAAATAGCCGGTCCTAGTTCGGCTTTTTTCGGAGGGCGTGACGCGGCTATATACGGCGCCTGCGCAGTCAGCTTCTGGGTCTGTGCGCAGGCGCCGAGAAGAGCCGAACGCTAATCGGCTGTTTCCGGAAGGCGTGACGCCTTATAGCGGCGACATACCGCGGTGCGCACGAAATTAAATGATTTATTATAAAGTAAGTACATGGATTAAAAAAAAAAAAAAAACAACATACTGGCGCTGACGCCAGTATGCTGGATGGGATGAAACAAAGTGGTTTTAAGGGTGGAACTCCGCTTTAAAAATCTATTTGAAGTCTCACATTTTGTTTATCTTATCTCTTTATAGTGCTGTACTTTACACTTTAATGATTCATGACTGATTTTTATATAGTTACACAGTTACATAGTAGGTGAGGTTGAAAAAAGACACAAGTCCATCAAGTCGAACCTATGTGTGTGATTTCATGTCAGTATTACCTTGTATATTCCTGTTTGTTGTGGTCGTTCAGGTGCTTATCTAATAGTTTCTTGAAACCATCGATGCTCCCCCTCTGAGACCACCGCCTGTAAAAAGGGAATTCCACATCCTTGCCGCTCTTACAGTAAAGAGCCCTCTACGTAGTTTAAGGTTAAACCTCTTTTCTTCTCATTTGTGGCCACGTGTCTTGTTAAACTCCCTTTCCGCAAAAAAGTTGTATTCCTATTGTGGGGTCACCAGTATGGTATTTGTAAATTGAAATCATATCCCCTCTCAAGTGTAGTGCCCATGTACTTCAAAGTACAGGAGCTATTGACATTTTGGGAAAAGATCAGAGTGTGACCTACTCTGATCTCAATTCTGATTATGTTAGGGCTCTCTGTTTCAGCTTGGCTGTGCTGTGGGCTCATTCTGCTGTGCCTGGGGTGTAGTTCCACCCCGGGATAGCAGGTGGCAGCAGTGGAAGCTGAGGCTCGGGTGCTTTTTTTCCAGCAGCCAATCGGGAGGCTTGGGCCTAGCTGGGCATGCTGGGAGAGGATACTTATGGGGCAGACGCCATTTTGTCGGGTCCGTCGTCTTCTGTTTTACCTCACGGAGTGTGGCACCCACCTTTAGGGTGACCACATCGCCGTGCCCCGTGCGTTGTGGCCTACCTGGCCGGGGCGTGGATGCTACACAAGATTCCTGGTTCCGGAGCCCAGATGGTCCGGAACAACTCTGAGTGGAACGGGGATCCAGTGATCGACTGAATCTCCAAAGATCCCAAGCGAGTTTAGCTGTTCGGTGGGGAGTCCAGTTGGGAGTCCAGTTGAGGAGCACCAAAGAGAGGCTGGTGGTCCAACAGCACTGGAGCGAACCATCGGGGTCGAGGTACTGGACACTGAGGGATTGATTCCTTTCTCAGTCAGTACCCTGGTGACATTGAAGAAAAGGGTACAGGCAAACTTTATTCGGGAGGAGTTCCTCCGTAGTTACACTCAGACAAGGCCTGTGGCAGAGGCGCTTGTTTGACGGTCATTAAGAAGAGTCTGTGGCAGAGACACCCTTCTTAAATTCGAGTGATGCTCTGGCTGCCAGGCCTGTGAGGAGGACTGTCCCGGTGCACTGTACCCACTCAGGCTGGAGTGGCGCAGAAACATTGTTTATTGTCAGAAGCAGGACTGCTTCAAGTATCCAAGGCCTGAGTCTGCTATCTTCTTCAAAACCCTTCTTCTATCCTTCCCTCACCTGTTGATTGTTTTTACCCGGCTGGGTAATAAAGAGCACTTATAAAAGAGACTTCCTATTTGCGGACATTCCTTCATTGCTACTCATTCATCGTTCACCCTAGACACATCACCAGAGCCATGAGGTAACATGCCATCCCTTTTTAACCAGCGGTTCCTTCGGGGGTGAGCGCTACACAAGCGTCTCTTCTTCAGAGAGATTAAGTTCAGTGCTCACAATCTTTCCTCATAACTAGTAAATATCTAACTGCTGTGGTGCATTTATTTTTTTATCAATAGTTGTCTTTGGCTCGGTCTCTTCCCTCCCTTATTCCTGGAAATATGTGAAATCTTTAAACACATCGTTTTTTTACGCAGTCTTAAACGATTTCTCTGGTTGAACAGGTGGAAATCAACCAGACAGAAGGAAGCGGAAAAGTCCACTATTGCATTATCAATCTGGGCAGCGTTTGGCGGCTATATACACAGACTGAATACCAGAGACAGAAAGCTACTTTTCTGCCTTGTTAGAGGAAATAGCAGAGAGTGGAGGGGTTACATCAATGGGAGCAAGTGCAGTCATGCAGAGGCAAATATTCAGCATATGTAAGTGCAGTTGGAAAATCATTGTCTTGCAGAGGATTCAGAAAATTGGTCTCTAATGGCTCTGGCTTTTAGGCATACAGGCTTGATAATAAAGCTCAAACAGTGATGCTACGGTTTCCCCATGAATGCTAAGAATGCAAACTAGGATGCCACCACATACAGTATGCAACCATCATGACTGGATTTAGAATGTCATTTTTTTCCCCCTTTTATTTGGTAGCCATTGGTCTTGCAAAATACTGTGAAGAACACCAGATGGTACCATAACAGGTCATGTGCACAAACTTAAAAAGGAACCTGTCCCTTATCTATTCAGAGTCCATTTAAAGGGGTTGTAAAGGTACAATTTTTTTTTTCCTAAATAGCTTCCTTTACCTTAGTGCAGTCCTCCTTCATTTACCTCATCCTTCCATTTTGCTTTTAAATGTCCTTATTTCTTCTGAGAAATCCTCACTTCCTGTTCTTCTGTCTGTAACTCCACACAGTAATGCGAGGCTTTCTCCCTGGTGTGGAGTGTCATGCCCATCCCCTCCCTTCAAGTCTGATGGTTCATTACCTCCACCTGAGCTGGGCCATCACACTTGTTCAAGAGTGTTATTTCTGCTGGAAATGTAAATACTGTGACACAAAATGGAGGAGCCGCTCCAAAGAAAACTGTGTGTGTGCCCTATCCAAAGAAGAAGCAGGGTGGGAGCAGGAACTGCTGTCCAATGCAGGTCCCTTGCATATACAGTAGTTAGTCATTGCCTGGCCATAGACAAGAGCATGTCTCAATGGGAACTCAAGGTTTCCAAAGAATGAAAAGGCTAAAAAAAAAAATAAAAAAAAATAATTGTGAATTTTTGTTGTGATAAAGTGCGTTCATTACCACCCCTTACAAAAGCCCTACATGGCCCAATGTTCACCTGATTGTGGCAAGTGATATTTGAGTTTGGTTCATGCCTTTTCATAATCAGGTTGTGTCTGGCCATTCATGGTCAAATGTCAGGGGAATAGCAATGTAATCTGATGACATTGGCCTTCCAGCTCGACAAGCCTCTGCCATTCCTATACTAAGAATCTTACATTTAAATGGCCTTTGTGTGGATATCTGCTTCTTATCTAATTAATGTCAACATTAAACTCAACACAGATAAACAGCATAAGAATTGAATAGGAAGAGCAGACACTATTCATTATCTTCTTCCCTGCTGACCAGAGGGTTATGATAATATACATCATTATTGTATTATTCTTATTTAATATGGTCATCCTTGGTGCTCCAAAGTTATTTCCCCTTTGTAGACGTGAGACTTATTTTGTAGTGTATGTCATCTCTCGTAGGCCCAGTAATTAGTCATAAAAAGAAAGCAGATCGTGAACGCTGCGGTATAATTGTCAGGGACTGGGCAAAATACAGGATGACAAATTGCAGCGTCTTTTGTAGCCTTTGAAATGCCTTGCTGCTCTAAGCCAGGCAATAGAGTCACTGGTGGAATGGTGGATTGGAGAAGCCTGTGCTTGTTATATTATTGAGAAAAGTCCCAGTTTATTTTTTAAAACAAGAACCTTGCTTCAGATATAAAGTAATATTTTATATGGCACCAACATTTCCTACAGCATTGTACAAAGAAAGCACATAGCTCCCAACTGTTCCTGATTTCGAGGGACTGTCCCTATTTTGGAACAATGTCCCTCTGTCCCTCATTGCTCCTCAGTTGCTCTCATTTTGGTCTGATCTGTATAGTTGTATATAAAATTCACTTTTTAACTATCAAAAACCTTTCGCCCTGGTTCACTATGGTGCGTTTTGACATGCGATTTGGCATGTCAAAACGGCGGATTTTGCCGCAAATTGCCGGCAATGGCACTGTCCTAATCGGCACGACGCTGCATCTGCAGCATTGCACCGATTTCAAAAAGTAGTCTCTGTACTACTTTTTGCGATTTCAGCCCGCGATTTACATTGATGTCTCTTAAATCGCGGCCGAAATCGGGACTGACAAGCGGGAGTGAAATCGTGCTCAGCTGAACTTGCACGGCTTCACTCCCGCAGCCCAGTGTGAACCTGGGCTCCATCTAATTTCTAACTTGCTGCATTTGTAAAATTCCAAAAGCCAATATAAAGGAATAGTAGTGCTAAAAAAAAGCACTTCTAGGTTTAACCAATCTTGTTTTTTGTACAATTCTCCTTTAAGGGGGCGTGGCAAGGGTATGTCCTATGCCTACATGCTTTTGCTGATAGGTGTCCCTGATTCTCATCTCAAAAAGTTTGGAGGTATGCAAGCACATGTGAAGGGTTGTGCCATCTAAAAAAGAAGGCAAAACCACAAGAGGCAATGGATTAGTGCTGCAGTAGGGCACAGAAGAGGGGTGAAAGATAGAGGTTTTCTGATCATTGACTAAGTAGTGAAGTAATAATAAAAATGATACCCCCCAAGTAAGTCAGCAATGGCAGATAAACCTGCCCATTCATTATACAATTTTCCTTTTGATTTACCACGACCAAGTAATATGGGGTCCTTAGAGGTTGCAGAGATTCCTCTAAGGTGGAAAGGCTGATCAAGGTCTCAGTCATTGAGATGAAGTAGGGGTGTAATTTAGCCTATGGTGGCCACTGACCAGACTGGGAGAAAGTTATCATGAGAGTCTTCCAGTACAGCCGCAAATTTTTCATTGATAAATATGTCTTGTATACAGCTCTTGACCTCTACAAAATCGAAAGACTGGGATCTCCATGCATGGGCGATGGTTTGTTTTTAAGCTGAAAATATGTGTATCATAAATATGTGGTTACGTTGGGGGATGTTGGCAACAGGTTTGTGAAAAACCTTCCTCTGTAATCAGACAGCAAGACACTCTGCCTACCACTTGCCGTGCATGGGTAAACAGGTATACACTGCTGCTGCCCATCATTCTAATCCAGCAGCAAGCTCTGCTTCCCAAACTCAATCTAGGTCAGTGGTCTCCAAAATGCAGCCCTTGGGGCACTATCCCTCCCACTGATACGAGACACTATTCTGCCATCTGACACCGACAATGGAGCACCATTTCTCCCACTGACACAACTAATAGAGCATTATTCCTCCCTATGATACCAGCAATAGGGCACTATTCCTCCCCCTAATACCAGATGTTTACTAACAATAATGGCAGGAAAATTTCCACTCCCGCTGGCCAAAGTCCAGCCCTCCAAGAGTCTGAAGGACAATATACCGGCCCTTTGTTTAGAATGTTTGAAGACTCCCTGCTCTCACCTACTTCTCTCACATGCCCCCATTCCACTCACCACTGCACCAGCGCCAGCCTCTGTGCTCACTATCACAGCACCAAGGCATGCCTTATCACTCACCACAACTGTACCAATGCATATTTTTGTAGGCTCCACTGTCGTAGTGATTTTCCTTTACATATTCTGCCTGTTTAACAAGCGGACATAATTTTGCTAGTGTTCATTCAAATGAAATACTTAGTTTAAAGTGATATTAAAGCTTTATTCTTTTTTAAATAAAATATTAAACATGTTATACCTAAAAGCTCACATCAGACTTTTGTTGGCGGATTTTCCAACAGTGTGTTCGCGGCATTAGACTTTAGAACCACTTTAACTGCAGCTAGCATAAATACCTGCATTGGTCATTAATTATATCTGGTCCAGCAGCACTCCGGCTGGGAGAGAGAGGGTCAACACTAGTAGCCAAACAGAGGCTGGAGTGTGGTCTGGTAAAAAGATATGTGCTGCTGCTGCAGTGGTGGTAGAGGACCCTAAATCAGAAAACTAGCTGAACATTCATGGATGATATTGGGGTTCAGTAAAAGTAGTGCTCTTAATAAAAAAATAATAATAATGTATAAATATACTTGCCATGGGCGCCATATATAGGGGACGTTGTTGAGTGGCTGGGAAGCAAGGCACTTACCAGGGTCTGAGGGTCTCTTCTTCCTTCCTCCCGGGCATAGGCAGGATCTCTTTTCCCGCACATTTGCTAATGGACAATGGCAGCGCTATCCCTGATGCGTTCAGCCACAGCCCTGTTCTCCCATTCTCTCCCATTCCATCTGGTTGGATATGCAGCGCACAAAGAAGGAGGAACATCAGTTTCTCCCTCTCCTCTGTGAAAACTGAGGCCTTAAGTGATGAAGATTTCATCAATTCAAGTATTGGTTCTGCATTTACCTGGCCTTGGATGGCAGAGAAGGGATCAGGGGTCTAATAAACCCCAGATTTCCCCATAGAAAGGATATGTCACTACCCAAGGTATCACATGGGATGATAAATATCACTAGTTTTGTTAGCTGTTTTTTTTTGTTAAGGTTATCTGAAAGATGGGTTTTAAATGTTTTGACAGGGGCGCAGTTTCAGTGCTTGCCATAGGCGCTATTTTCACTAGAATTGCCCCTGATATATATATATATACCGTGTGTGTGTATATATATATATATATATACTGTGGGCTAGATTTAGGATGGAGAGCGTAAGTTTCTGCGGGCGTAGCGTATCCCATTTACGCTACACCTCTGCAACTTTTACGGGCAAGTGCTGTATTCACAAAGCACTTGCCTGTATGGTTGCGGCGGCGTAGTGTAAATGGCCGGTCGTAAGTCAAATTGGGTGGGGAGGGGGCGTGTATTATTTAAATTACGCGCGATCCCACGCCGAACGTACTGCGCAGTGCGCCGGACGTGAATTTATCCCAGTGCGCATGCTCCAAATCATGACGCAAATACTCAATGAAAACGACGTAAACGTCACTTACGCAAAGCCCTATTCGTGAATGTTTTACGTAAACGGTGGAAAAAATACGCCGGCATGCCGTCCATACTTAACATTGACTGCGCCTTATACTGCAGGGGTAACATTACGCCAGACCTACGCTTATGCAAACGACATAAAAAAAAAGTGCCGGCCGGGCGTACGTTCGTGAATCGGCGTATTAGGCTCATTTGCTTATTTTAGACGGGAATGCCACCTAATAGAAATCTATGCGTAACTGCTTCTATGAATCAGTCGCACAGATAGGAGGGCTCAGACGCAGAGATACGACGACGTATCTGGAGATACGCCGTTGTATCTCTTTCCTGAATCTAGCCCTGTGTGTGTGTGTGTGTGTATATATATATATATATATATATATATACATATATATATATATATATATATATATATATATATATATATATATATATATATATATATACACACACACACGGTATATATATATATGTGTGTGTGTTTTTTCTATGGCCTAAGCTGGTCCTCTTCAATAGTGCAGTGAAAAAAACACATCACATGAGCTCTCTGTCGCACTAAACAACTGTGTTAATTTCCATGGTGGAGAAAGTTATGCCGAGAAGGACGAATGACTTGAAGATAAAATATTCGCTCAGCAGACGTGTGGCATTTCTACGGTCGATCCACATATGCCAACACAACTGTGCAAGGACACTGCCAGCAAGCCAGATGCCATCTTGGAATGAGTTCTCTTCCTAATAGCCCTGTGAATGGCCACATAGCGGTGCAGGACATGTATGAGATCAGACAAAATTAATGACCAGAGCTACAAGCACAAGCAAACAACCAAACTTATAAAAACTTTCTACAGCACAACAATTAAGGAGGCCTCCAGGTGCAAAAAAACATTAGGGAACACATATAGGCCAATAGCGTGACTTTGCTAAGATTACACCATTGCAGTCACAACGTGGAAGTGCCATTACCTAGGGATGTGAGAGCTTAGATAGCCTACGGCAAGTATTCCTAACCGGGGTATCCGTATCTCTCAGGAGTAAGGTAACCAAATAATGGGGGTGTAGGTCTGAACCTTCGAATTATTAAAAACAAAAATGAAACAGAAATCTTTGATTTACTGAGCCTGAAACCAAAGTGAAGAAATCAACATCATGAGTAACATTGTCGATAACCGGACTACAGATTCCACATTTTGATTGCACAGAGCACAGGTTTTCAATTTTATATCAGAAAAGTGTTATGGTTTTCTTTTATATGTTCTGTTCCTCACAATCCATTGGCTAATTTTAAAAGCCTTAAAGTGATTGTAAAACTTTTCATAGAACCACTGAAGTGACTAGCCTCAAGTGATACACAGACATGAAACAAATCCTCCCATAACTTGTACCCGTTTATCTGCACCAATACAGTAATCAGTGCTAAAAAAACAATGCACTGATCCCTGTAAAAACTGGCAGGGAAGGGGTTAAAGCGGGGGGGGTGATCAAGGGGTTAAATGTGTTCCCTGGGAGGGATTTCTAATTGTGGTGGGAGTGGATTGACTGGAGGAAAAGAGAGATCGTGATTCAGCTTAGCTGAAACACGATCTCTCACTTTTCCTCCCTGACATATCAGCGGTGTGCTTTGTTTACATCAGACTAAGGCCGCGTACACACGATCAAATCTATCTGCTGGAAACGGTCGGCCCGACCATCCCAGCAGACAGATTTGATCGTGTGTACGGGCGAGCCGACGGATTTGGCCAACCGACAGATTTTAAAGCATGCTTTAAAATCTGTCGGCTGGGAATCCGTCCGCCCGATATGTCTGCTGGTTAGTACGCTAACCAGCAGACATATCTTCTCACACATGCGTCGAATGGATTCTACGCATGCGCGGAAGTAATTCACTTCCTGGTGCGGTGACGTGGCGGCGTCAACGTCACCGACACGTCAGCACGCCGTCTGCCGGCGGGGATTTTGGTTTGATCGTGTGTACACGATCAAACCAATACATCCCAGCAGACAGATTTGTTCAAATCGGTCTGTCTGACCGATTTGAACAAATCTGTCTGCTCGTGTGTACGGGGCCTAACAGTGCCTTGAAAAAGTATTCACACCCAAAACCATGTCTCCCAAGCACCCCTTGGGACACAGCCCATCACAGATGGTGGTAAAGGGCCAATCACAGCGGCCCATTACCACATGATCAGCTGTGTCAAAGCTGTAAATACTCTTGCTGGCAGTACTTTCCTTAAACGCTGTCACAGCAAGAAAAGAGGAGAGTCAGTAACTGCCAATCCTGACAGGGTACCTGTAAACAGATAATCAGGGCACTGATAATCAGTGCAGCCCCATCAGTGCCAATCAGTGCCCATCAGTGCTGCCCATATGTGCCCATATGTGCTGCCTATCCGTGCCGCTTATCAGTGTCCATTAGTGTTGCCTATCAGTGCCCATCAGTGCCGCATATCAGGGCCACCTATCAGTGCCCAGAGGTGCCGGCTATAAGTGCTGCATATCAGTGTAGCCTCATCACTGCCCATCAGTGCAACTTATCAGTGCAGCCTCATCAGCACACATCAGTGAAGGAGAGAAAATACTTATTTGAAATTTTTTATAAGAAACGAAAAAAAGTTTTGTTTTTGTTTTTTTAATTTTCTATATTTTTTTCATTTGTTTTGCAAAAAATAAAAAACCCAGTGGTGATTAAATACCCCCAAAAGAAAGCGCTATCTGTCTCAAAAAAGAGTAGACGTAAGAGTAAAGAGCAGCATGACTGCGCAATTGTCATTCAAATTGCAACAGCGATGAAAGCTGAAACCTGGCCTGGGCAGGAAGGGGGTATAGATGCCCAATAAGCAAGTGGATAAATAAAAGCTTTGATTGCAGAGCTGGATCATCCATAAGGCAACCTAGACATTGGCCCGGATTCACGTAGGGGGCGTATCTTTAGAGCGGCGTAGCGCATCTCAAATACGATACGCAGTATTCACAAAGCACTTGCTCCGTAAGTTGCGGCGGCGTAGCGTAAAATTGGCCGGGGGTAAGCCCGCCTAATTCAAAGTAGGAGGTGGGCGTCATCTATTTAAATTAAGCGTGACCCCATGCAAATGAATGGCCGATTAAACGGGCCATATGCGCATGCTCAGAATCACGTTGCAGATACGTCGGCTCAATGCCTACGATGTGAACGTAACCTACGCCATGCACTATTCACGTAGTACTACGTAAACAACGTAAAAGACGCCGGCTGTTCCGACGTCCATACCATTTAAATGGGTTGCGCCACCTATATGGTGGAATAACTTTACGCCGGACATAACCCTTACGCAAACCGCATATCTTTTCCGCCTGGCGCATATACGTTCGTGAATCAGCATATCTTACTCATTTGCATATTTAACATGGGAACGCCGAATGCGGCCAGCATAACTATGCGCCCAAGATACGCCGGGTGGCTGAAGCCTTGTTTTACAGCATATCTAGCTTTGCGAATCGGCGTAAAAGTACGACGGCGCACATTTGTACTTACGATGGCGTATCTGGAGATACGGCGGCGTAAAGCTACCTGAATCTGGCCCATTGAGTCCAGTGGATGTCAACAACCTTCCTGCTCCTGCAGTAAAGCAGGAGGATAGAGAAACTAGTCTAAACGTTGCACCTCCATGTCCCTTTACAAGGAGGATGTATTTGTAGGCAGCTGATATCTGATGATGAGCAGCCATTGGATGACTCCTCTGTGCCTATTACAAACCTTAAAGCCGACGTTAATTCTGCTTATATTTTGTCTTCCCGTGTTTTTCCTTTCTCACCCCACAATCCGTCAATGGAAATAATTTTATTTAAATAAAGCCTTTCCATTTTCATTACATACTTTATTTTAATATGTCATCGTTAGGCCTCTATGCTTTTCTAATGCAATGAAAGCAGATACACTTAACAGCTCCCTGCCTCAGTACTCCTCTCAATACCCCCCAGGCCTGAGGAATCTTGGGGCTTGCACTTGGGAATGACAAGACTTATGCAATTGTCAAAACTCTTTCACGGCAGGTTTTAGTCTAGAATGAGTGGGAGTCTGGAGGCAGACCGCAATGTCCATAAAGACATGGGTGAGTGAGTTTGGGGTGGGGGAACTTGACCGGCCTGCACAGAGTCCTGACCTCAACCCGATGGAACACCTTTGGGATAAATTAGAGCAGAGACTGCGAGCCAGGCCTTCCAGTTCCTGACCTTACAAATTAGTTTCTGGAAGAATGGTCAAACATTCCCATAGACACACTCCTAAACCTTATGGACAGCCTTCCCAGAAGAGTTGAAGCTGTTATAGCTGGAAAGGGTGGGCCAACTCAATATTGAACCCTACGGACTAAGACTGGGGTGCCATTAAAGTTCATGTGTGTGTAAAGGAAGGTGTCTCAATACTTTTGGCAATATAGGGCTAGATTCAGGTAGAATGTCGTATCTTTATTCTGGCGTAGCGTATGCTATTTACGCTACGCCGCCGCAACTTTTACGGGCAAGTGCTGTATTCACAAAGCACTTGCTCCGTAAGTTGTGGCGGCGTAGCGTAAATGGGCGGCTTATCTCCGCGTAATTCAAATAGGGAAGGTAGGGGGCGTCGTGTTGTATGTAATCTAAGTGTGACCCGACGTAATCGATGCACTGAACGAACTGAGCATGCGCCGGCCGTGAACGTAGCCCAGTGTGCATGCTCCAAATCACGTTTCAAATAGTCAATGAAAACGACGTGAACGTAACTTACGCCCAGCCCCATTCTGAATCGACTTACGCAAACGACGTAAACGACGCACAATACGACGCTGTCCCGACGTCCATACTTAACATTGGCTGCACCTCATATAGCAGGGGTAACTTTATGCCGGACTTACGTCTACGCAAAGGAAGTAAAACAATACGCTACGTTCGTGAATCGGCGTATCTATCTCATTTGCATATTCGACGCGTAAATCAATGGGAACGCCACCTAGCGGCCAGCGTAAATATGCAACTTAGATACGACGGCGTAAGTGACTTACGCCAGTTGGATCTAAGGCAAATCTATGCGTAACTGATTCTAAGAATAAGGCGCATAGATAGGACGCCTCACACGCAGAGATACAACGGCGTATCTAGAGATACGCCGTCGTATCTTCATCCTGAATCTAGCCCATAGTGTATATAGAATATGTGCTCATTGGATACACACCATAGTCTACTGGGAAAACTTGCTTGCAGCTATAGTACATTTAATTTTTTCTGGTCTTATCCTTTTTTTTTACAATAAATAATAGAAAAACTCTTTTGACCTTTTCTTAATTCTGCTTTAATGTAGCATAGCGTCGTTTCAATGACCATTTCGCCAAATGATTGTATGTGATCTTATGAATTTCTACTTAGTGTTTTGAATTAACTTTTAAGAGTTTTTTGGAAAATGAGAAATAAAGTAATAGACTTTCCCTTTGTCAAAGATGTTTAAAATATTGGTCATCCTCAAAAAAGACCCTGTAACCGAATTACAACAAAAATGCAGGTAAAAGCACAGAACCGTATTTTACATTCTTTTTAATTATTCTTTTTTTTTTTCTTCCATAAATGATTTGGATTGCCTGCCAATGTGCCTCTGAACCTGCTAGAAAAACTGACTAATCAATCGCCTGGCACAGCCCCCTCCCTCTTCTCGTATTATAGCCCTCTCCTCTTCTGGGAGTGTCTAATTTCTGTCTGTGCTGGCCCAGCTCCTCTTCCCCACCCTTCACCTTTCTACTACCATTGTTTTCCAGCTGCTCATCCACCTGAACTCCCAGCTCCGCTGGAATTTAAAGCACTGAGCACTGAGAGATGTCATTGATCAAATATACAGTAATGCCGCGTACACACGACCGTTTTTCATGTTTTTAATGTCATTAAAAATGATCGTGTGTAGGCTCCAGAGCATTTTTCATGACGTGAAAAATGGGCATTAAAAATTTAGAACATGCTTTATTTTTTTGCGTCGTTTTTAACGTTGTCGTTTTTCATGTCGTGAAAAACGGTCGTGTGTAGGCTTTAACGACGTGAAAAATGCTCAGAAGCAAGTTATGAGTCATTCTGGTAAAACTAGCGTTTGTAATGGAGATAGCACATTCGTCATGCTGTAACAGACTGAAAAGCACAAAGACTGAAAAGCGTGAATCGTCTCTCACCAAACTTTTACTAACACAAAATCAGCAAAAGCAGCCCCAAGGGTGGCGCCATCCGAATGGAACTTCCCCTTTATAGTGCCGTCGTACGTGTTGTACGTCACCGTGCTTTGCTCGAGCATTTTTTTTTCACGATCGTGTGTAATCAAGGCAGGCTTGATAAGAATTGGTTGAAAAAAACATAGTTTTTTCTAGAACATTAAAAATGGTCACGTGTACGCGGCATAAAACCTTGGAATGCGAGCGCAATTTGGTTTGTAGAACAGCTGCCCCCCCGCCGCTTCCTGACGACGTCATACGACGAAACGTACGTCGAGGTTAGTCCCGGACACATGTTTACCTTCGGCCATTTCTGGTATCCAGGCGGTGGAACGCACGCCACCACAGCGCGAGCGTGATGGCTGTTCTACATACCTCCTGGCTTATATATGTGGATTTCCTCTAGTTCCGAGGCAAGGCACCTCTTTTAGTAAGAGGCCATTTGGCGTGTTTGTTTTTAGATATATTGTTTTACATTAAACGATATCATGCTATGGCCGTGCCTTCTTTGTTTTCTCAGATTAACACGAGGCGGAGTGTCCCCCAGACATACCTTACTGATTCATCCAGTATCCTAACAAGCCAAGCTTTACCTGACCTGCCTTTTTATCTAAAGGGGTCATGGTCAGTTGGTAAGTGGGCTACTTACCTTACCCACCGCCACCGGGTGTGTGTGTTCTTTCTACAAATCGTTCCCATGGTGACGGTCTAAAGATTCTAACCACTTCATACCCTCTATGGACTTTAATTGCGCTATATTCATCCAGATTGTTGTTCTTAATTATGCACTTTTGTTTATTGAGGCCACGTACACACGGGGAGACATGTCTGACGACATTGTTTTCAAAAACGTCATTTAAAATGACCGTGTGTGGGCAAAACGTTGTTTTATGTCTTCAAAAAAAACGACCAAAAAAAATTTCGAACATGCTTGAATTTTTTGTGTCGTTTTTCAAAACGTTGTTTTTTGTGTCATAAAAAGTGATGGTGTGTGGGCAAAACAGCAAAACAATATTGAAAACGACGTTTTTAAAGCCGCGCATGCTCAGAAGCAAGTTATGAGACGGAGCTTCAATGGAACAGAGTGCCGTCGAACGTGGTGTACGTCACCACGCTTTGCTAGAGCATTTTGGAAAAACGATGGTGTATATGCAACGTCGTTTTGGAAAATGAAGTTTGAAAAACGTTGTTTTGTTTCATCACTTGAAACGTCGTTTTTTTTCATCACAAAAAGTGATCGTGTGTACGCGGCCTTAGAGTTCTATATGCACTTTATTATTGTTGACTTTAAATTGTTCACTTTTGTTTATGCTATCCAAGCCAGTGTGCAATATTTGGTTTAGCGCCCTTTTATTTTATACAACCCACATGTCACAAAGTCACTTTATTGTACTTTGAGGGGAGCAGCTTATATATAATAGGTATTATTATTGTTATAATTTAACCATAGCGCAGGGTTCTTTATTTTTCTCACTGATAAAAGTCACCAGACTGCTATATACTGCTAATGAGAAAATGTATTTAGCAGTTTATATTTACTAAAGTAATTACATTTCCATGTTGTGTGTACTGTGGGAGACCAGATATAGTGAATGCAAGCTCCAGGGTTTAGAAACACTTTAACATTGATAAACTTAAAAAAATTGAAACTATTAAATATTTATTTTTTATTTTACCTGACACTTAAAAAAAAATATATTTGACCCTAAGCACAAAGTAATCACACCCCTACTTCTTTGTATTGTTCAGCATTTTATTTTTATTGCTATCAATGTTTTATTACCAAAATGTGAGTATAGCCTCAGTTAAAATAAATTAATAATTGGAAAAATGAGTACCATCATCCATGAGAATTGTAAAGAATTAGCCTAGGCAAGCATAGGGTGGCGGCTGCTAGTACCGCCTATACCCATAAATGGTCACCTAGAAAGGACATAGTGATTGGACTTTCTCGGTACTGATGACAAAACACAAAAGGAGAAATTGAAATTTTTAAATTATTTATTATACATAAAAACAATATAAAAAACTAAAAAGAACACTTGAGCCAAACTCCACATTTAGAACAATAGTTGTTGATGACAATGTCAATTATCTGTCAGGCCTCGTACACACAACCGAGGAACATCGTTTTCCTCGCCGAGTTCCTTGTTAGGCTTGTCTAGGAACTTGCAAGCTTGCTTTGCGTACACACTGTCAAGACCAAATCTCCTCGTTCTCAAACGCGGTCACTTCAACACATACTACGGCAGGGGAAGTTTGATTCCACTGGCACAACCCTTGGGGCTGCTTTTGCTAATCCCATGTTACTGCGTGTTATGTAAAAGTTTGGTAAGAGACATTTGCACTTTTCAGTCTGTTACAGCGTGACAAATGTGCTATTTCCATTACAAACGCTACTTTTACCGAAGGTGCACGGGTTTCTTAGCAAAAAAATAAGTTAACACGAATAAGCTTTAAAAAAAAAAAAAACATTATAATCTTATGTTTTCCTTTTACCTGATACTTAAAAGAAAATACTGTCCCCAATTACAAAATAATCACACCCCCTACTTCTTTGCATTGTTCAGTATTTTATTTTTAGTATTATTTATTTTTGATTGGAGTTTTGCTTTAAAAAAAAAAGTTAACATGAATAAGCTTTAAAAAAACATAAAAATGAAACCGTTACACTCTAATTTTTTCTTTTACCTGACACTTAAAAAAAAAATACTGTCTCCAAGTACAAAATCCCCAGTGCCCTACTTCTTTGCATTGTTCAGCATTTTAAATGAATTTATTTTCTTTCAATTGCAAACTTCATATTCCAATGTAGGAAGTTGTGCTTGGAGCCTGAACAGCTCCGGACCGCACACTCTCCTCTTCCCCAGCTCAGCACTTTCCTGAAATACATCAAGCTGCCAGAAGTTTCAGCATCGGTTCAGACTTTATTAGTTTACCAAAAAAAAAGGTGGAAGAATACCAATAAATAAATAGAAAAAGCTCATTTAGCAAATCTCGCCGGCGTTACTTGCAAACGCGGCCGGCAGCGGGCCTCTTGTACGCTCGAGATATGAAGTTACAGTGACTGATGCAATTTCCTTCATCTCCCATTTAACATTGTACTCAGCAAACATTGCGGCCGATTAGTACATTTGTAATTTAAATGAAGACAATGCATCAGCTGCAAACAGGAAAATAAGAAGGTTAACAAGATGATGAATTTGTCAGCAAGTTTTTTTTTTTGTGTATGTGTTTTTCGTTTTCCGAAGGCATTCCCCAATAAACATTAACTCGCATTGTCCTAGAGATTCCAGAGGTGAAACGCACAATTTTAATACCTCGGGCAGCCCTGCCGGCTGAATCTGCTTTCTGCAGTTGAGCTAATAAATGCTACTTAAGTCATGTTTCCTTCTCTCTTGGGGCCTGCTTGCTGATTTGCCCAGCAAAAGGAAGCATCCTGTTACTTCCTCTAAATAATTGATGGATCCCAGTCTGGGCAGCCCAAACAAAATTCTGAAAATAGTCTCACATGAGATGATCACTTTTTCCATGTTTTATTTTTTATTTTTGCGGTAGTGAATTTTAAATGTATGCAGTCTGAAAGTTGCCGCATATACAACTACACTGTATGCAGTAATAGCAATTTGGACACAAAATAGGGATAAATGCTAGCAGTAAGACTCCTACACACGATCGGTTCATCCGATGAAAACGGACCAATGTATTTTTTCATCAGATATCCAATGAAGCTGACTTTAATCAGTCTTGCCTACACACCATCAGTTAAAAATCCGATAGTGTCCAACACGGTGACGTAAAACACAACGACGTGCAGAGAAAAATGAAGTTCAATGCTTCCGAGCATGTGTCAACATGATTCTGAGCATGCATGGATTTTTGACCGATGGATTTCCCCACAGACGATCAATTTTTTTTATCGTTTTTTTGACCATCAGAAAACTTTAAAACAGGTTCTATTTTTTTTTTCACCGATGGGGAAAAAAAACATGGGGCCCACACACGATCGATTCGTCCGATAACAACGGTCCATCGGACCGTTTTCATCGGACGAACCGATCGTGTGTACAGGGCATTACTGTTCCCATATTTTCTAGATGTGTCTTGCTTGCCGTTGGTATACAACATGACTTCTTTTGTTCACTTTAGAGTTCTATATGCAGTTTATTATTGCTGACTTTAAATTGTTTAGCACGTTGTTCACTTTTGTTTATGCTACCGAAGCCGGAATACAAAAAGCAGCAATGCATTGACGGATCCCATTATTATTATTTTTTTTTAATTCAGGATTTTGGGATTTCTTTAATCCAGTGAATATGTGTTCTCTTCCTCTAGTTTATTTTCTGCTTCTTCTTGTGGTTGAGCTCCTGGAGGAGTATTCTTACAGGCCGGCGGTAGCTCATTTACTGTATATACTCGACTATAAGCCAACCCGAATATAAGCCGAGGGAACTAATTTTACCACAAATAACTGGGAAAACATATTGACTTGTGTATAAGCCTAGGGTGGGAAATGCAGCAGCTACTGTAAGTGGAAAAGAGGGTCAACATTGCTCATCTGCAGCCTCACTGTGCCCATATGCGAGTGAGTGAGTGAGAAACGTATATAGCACAACACATGCGAACTGAATCGCCTCTGGGCGCTTTGTATCCATTCCCTACTGTACTTTTGCCCTCAGAAAAGATGGGTTTTGAGTTTTTTTCTGAAGGACAGGTGATTCACCTCCAACCGGATGCTGGTTAGTAGAGCGTTCCATAGTCTAGGTACTTGGATTCCAAATCTTCGTTCTCCTTTGGACTTGTATCTGGCTTTGGGTATCTGGAGTAGATTTTGGTTGGTGGATCGCAGAACGCGATTGGGGTTGTGACATTTTATTTTTTTGCATAGATATCAGGGGGCACTTCCTTGAACACACTTATGCGTCAGACATAGTGCCTTAAAAGTGATTCTGTCTTTTACTGGCAACGAATGAAGGGATCTCAGTGAAGGTGCGATAGATTCCCATGTTTTTTTCCCAGTCACGAGTCGAGCGGCCGTGTTTTGAACGACTTTCAGACGAGTGATTTGGTATTTTGAGAGTCCGAGGTAGAGGGCATTTGCATAGTCCAGTCTGGAGTTGATAATTGAAACCCACCACGACTGCTATGTCTTCTTTCGGGATAAAGGGAATGAGTCTACATAGCAGGCGCAGCAGATGGTTGGATCTGCTGACTACTGACCCTATTTGTGCATCCATTGTCATGTGGGTGTCAAAAATGACTCCCAGACTTTTGACTTTGGTGCTAGGGGTGAAGGTTTTTCCCAGAATGGGCGGCGGTGTCCATATTGGGGCGGGAAGTCTCTTTGGGTTGGCGTGAAACAGGAGAAGTTCTGTTTTTGAGCCGTTGAGTTTAAGGTAACTCTTCGTCATCCAATTTTCTATAAAAGTAAGGCATTTCTCTAGTCCGAGATAATGATCCTTTTTATTACAGATGCGAAAATATAGTTGCATGTCATCCGCATAGGAGTGGTAGAGTAACTTCTGGTTACTGATGATTTTAAAAAGAGGGTGGAGATAGATATTGAATAGTACAGGCGACAAGGGGGATCCCTGAGGGACTCCACATGACACCGTGCGTTTTTCAGAAGTGAAAGGACCCAGTTTCACTATTTGAGATCGGTTTTCCAAGAAGGAGGAGAACCAAGGAAAATCCGAGTCTGCAACTCTAGCTACTTCAGCTAGGCGAGACAGCAATAATTTGTGGTCAACAGTATCAAATGCTGCACTTAGGTCCAACAGTACCAGAAGACAAGATTCTCCTTCGTCTGCTGCTTCGAGAGCGTTATCCCATATTTTGAGAAGTGCTGTTTCCGTTCCGTGACCAGGGAGGAAACCTGATTGAAACAGATTGAGTAATTTGTGGGTGTCTAAATGCTGTTGTAGCTGTTGTACAACTTCTTTCTCCATAACCTTGGAGAAGACATTTAGGCCTGTTATGGGTCAACTATTGTTTGGGTCTTTGGGGTCAAGGGTGTTTTTTTTAGAATTGGTTTGATTATGTCTTGTTTGGGGGGCGTGGCCGGACGCGAGCAAGGACGGACGCTTTTCTATGGAGCTCTGCTGGCATTGAGCAATCCTCACCCATCCGCGGCCTATTTTACTCTACAACCCCGGCAATCCTCATCCAGCTCTTGGGGGCAGCCCTACAGTCGCTCCCTACCTGGAATTTCGAATCGAAACGTCCTTGGAACTGGTGCTCCGGCCGGAGCAGATTCATCTCCCGGAGATCTCGCCGCCATCTTGGGGCCTACGCGGCGCCACATCCTCGGCCTCGGGTTCCACCGCCTCTGGCTGGGGCTGCATCCCCTTACCGGAGTCCCCTCGGGAGACCCACAACACCAGCACCGGGTCCCCGCGCTCCAGCGATCCCTGGATTCCGGCCTGTGGGAGGCTGTTCTCCTGGGGATCCCGCCGCCATCTTGGGGCCTACGCGGCGCCACATCCTCGGCCTCGAGTTCCACCGCCTCTGGCTGGGGCTGCATCCCCTTACCGGAGTCCCCTCGGGAGTCCCACAACACCAGAGCCGGGTCCCCGAGCTCTGACGATCCCTGGATTCCGGCCTGTGGGAGGCTGTTCTCACGGAGGGCCCGCCGCCATCTTGAGGCCTAGGTGCCGCACCATCCCGGACCCCGTGTGCTGTGGCCACCGAACCAAGGCTACCTCCCCCATCCGGGGATCTTCGGGGTGCGATCCCTGTCCCACGCCGTCTCCCGGAGCCTGCTGCGACCCCCATACCCGGACCTGGGACGGATCACTGTGGATGAGGTCCCACCACCATCTTGGGCCTTGAGGGACACTACAGCCCTAGAATCAGGTACGATACCCCTTAGCGGGGAGTGCTTCCACCCACCGGGGATCCTCGGGGTGCAGGCCCTAGACCATATCCTCTCCCCATTCCTGCTACATTTTTGTGCCTGAGCCAGAGGTGGGTCTGGCCCCCCCTCACACACTCCCCCCTCCATCTTGGGGCCTGATAGCACAATATAACCCGGGGGCTATTGTTGGCACAGGGACAAGGACCCCCCTCCAGACAACCTTCAGTGGTGAGTCCTCTCTCCTGGTGCATACTGTGAGCCAGCCGTCCTACGCCTTAAATCTACACAACAACAGATGCCCAGTTAATACTATTTGGCCCGGTCTGCTGGCTGTGCATAGGCCTCAGTGGGTGTATAGCCCCATCGTCTGGAGCCCTTCTGGTCTGACCCTGCTTCACTGAGGAGGTGTTTTGGGGGTAACGCTGGGACTGTGTATGACTACCCTACACCAGGGGCTAACCAGAGAAGCTTCATTTTGCACCCGCAGTCTCCCCACGTATCAGCTTTAATCCCAACTCCTCAATACCTCCCTATACCTATCCCCTTGACGCACTTCCAATAATCACCCCCCCATGACTTTCACCAACCTTTCCTGGATAACGGTTTAATCAAATGATCTAATCAGTAGCTTTAATCTGGGGACGCATGCTCGGTGCGACGCGGTGTCTGGTCTGATACTATGATCCATTTTTGACCAGACTTTCCAGGCCAGAACTCAGGGGTTAACTCTATTCCAATCCTTGCACAAAATACTTCAATACCCCTGACTAACATCTCGGTGCATGCCAGGAAAGAAAAAGACAGACGGGTGTCACACCCGCTCTCCACACTCTCTTACTAACTATCTCTTGAATCTAGAGCGCTCCACCAATACCACAAAGATGTCCCACAACGGAGCAACTCCACATACAGCCTCCAAAGGTTCCACACAGGCTCATGCCACTTCATCAAGAAATAATAATCAAGCTCTCCCCCTTACTAAAGCTGATTTGGATGACAGTCTGACAGCAATTTATGAAAAACTGGTTGGCAAGCTTGAAACAGAATTGCACAAAACCACCAACGCCTTATCCCAGGAGATCGCCAGCATAGGAGGCCGTACAGACATTCTCGAGACCAAGCACGACGAACTATCTTTAGCCCATAATGACCTCCGCAAAGATTACGAGACTTTGGCTGACAGTTTCTCCTTTATGCAGGCCCACATAGAGGACTTAGACAACAGAAACAGGAGAAACAACATTAGGGTACGTGGTGTCCCTGAATCTGTCACCGATCTAAATCAAGCTATCACCAAGTTATTCCATAACCTTGTTCCTGATAAGCCCCTATCTGCCTTTGCCTGCGACAGGATTCATAGAGCTCTACGACCCAAACCTACACCAGATAAACCACCAAGAGACATTATAATGTGTATGAAAGATTTCATCACCAAAGAAGATATAATGAGAGCCTCCAGAAACACGCCAACTATAGAGCTTGATGGCACCAAGCTGCAAATTTACCCAGATATCTCCCCTGCCACTCTGGATCGGAGACGCAGAATGAAAGAGGTCACCAATATCCTCCAAGCAGCTAGAATCAAATACCGCTGGGGCTTCCCTTTCAAGCTTTCCATCATTCACAATGGTTCTACCTATACGGTGTACAACATCATAGAAGGCAAAGATCTTCTCGTTAAATTAGGTCTTCTTGAACAACCCACACCTCATCACCTCCCTTCTACCCCTAGATCGTCACCTATTTGGTCCACCCCTTCATCCAGACGTCCTCAACGTGAACCTTTGAGAGTGATGCATCCGTTCCATAACCACCTGGCTCCCTGATTCTCCTAAATCTTCAGTAGGGGCTCCTACAGAATTCTGCTTTGACCTTTTTTTGTTTGTTTTTTTTTTTTTTTTTTTTTTTCTTCCCTCCCACATCCAGTGAAGCTTATTTTTGAGGGTGCTTATTCCCACAACTGTGACTGCCTAGATGCCATCCTTCACCAAACTCACCTGTGCTGGTTTTGTTTTTCCCCCCTTTTTTTTTTTTTCTTTTTTCTTTTGGCCCCCACTCATGGGATTGTTCACTTCACTCTGTTCTGATATCTCTCACGAACTGTTTATTATTTGAGTGTGCCCGTTTATATACCTATAACACTTTTGTTCTACCTGGTTGTTTTGAAAATGTTAACAATATACTAAGTTATATTTTGCAGTGCACCTATAGAAACTTACAAGATGCCTGACGTGTCCGCCGTCGCTAGATTGTTCCCCAATCCACCCCTGTGACCCACCGCCTTCCCTGTTTGGATGGCTGGTCGCGTTCCAGAGATGGATTCAGGACTTTATTGTCCTCGGTATGTTACTATGTGGCTTTGGGTCCTCCTGTCCCTTAGCCCCCTTTTTTCTACCATTTTTTTCAAGCAGATTTTAGCCCTGTTGGCTATTATTGACATGTTTAACAAAATATTTTCTTTCTTTCATAAGGTATGTTTACTCATGACAGAAGCAATGACAGATTATCCTGACACTTTGAACTCTCTCAAGCATAGGCATAACATAGTTATTATCCATATTCTTTTCTATCTTCTTGCCCGACCACGTAATCACCCTCTATTGCTTATATACCTAATGTGCTACTTGATAGCTCCTGTTAGACCGTTACCCCTCCTACCTTCCTCACCTAGCTCTCCATCAAAATTTTACAATGGGTCTTAAGATATTCTCACACAACGTTCAGGGTTTCAACTCGCCCAACAAGCGTAAAAAAGCTTTTAAACACTATAAAAGATTAGGTGCCGACATCATTTTGCTACAAGAGACTCACTTCTCTTCAACTAACCACCCAAAATATTTTGATAAATCCTTTAGTCAAGTACACTACACAACTTTCCCCAACAAATCTAGAGGGGTTGCCATATTCATCCATAACTCGATTGTTTTTGAGCTGTCTGATATTTATAAAGACGTAGACAGCCGCTTCATCATCCTGAAAGATTGTATAAATAGACGCTCCCTTACCTTGGCCTCTGTGTATGCCCCAAATAACGCACATTCCACTTTTTTCAACAAGTTTTTTAACACCCTTCACCAATTTAATTCTCCACATATGATTATCGGAGGCGACTTTAATCTAGCAGCCCATCCTGCACTTGACAGGAGCAGAATAGTTCCCTCCTCCAAAGCATTTTCCAAATCAATTAACCGCTCTCTAAGTAAATTTCAGCTGATAGACTCGTGGAGAGCACATAATGTCGGTACAAAAGCATACACCCACTACTCCCACCCTCACGACTGTTATGCCAGACTGGACTATGTATTTTGCACACCTATTTTGCTGGCAAACTCCTCCTCTGCCTCGATACACCCATGTCCATGGTCCGATCATGACATGGTGTGTTTTGAAACTTCCCATATAGGCCTAACCCCAACTACATTCAGTTGGAGACTCAATGATTCTCTCCTCTCTGATCCCTCCACCTTTCAAAAAATATACTCACATCTTGAGGACTACTTTGCAGATAATAAGCCCAATGATTCTTCCCCCTCTTCGATCTGGGCTGCCCCTAAGGCAGTTTTAAGAGGCCATTTCATCAATATCGCTGCAGCTAGGAAAAAAGCTAAATTAGCTGACATCAAATGTCTAACGAAGGAACTACACGACCTGTATAATAACCTAAGCCACTCACTCTCCCCCGAAATAACTGCTCGCATTCGGTCAAAACGCCAAGAGCTCGACACTTTATTATCAGAAGATACTGAGAAAACTCTAAGGTTCTCTAAAGCTAAGTTTCTGTTACACGGAAACTCGGCCTCAACAATGTTTGCTAGGAAATTGAACTCGGACTCCAAACCCCCTCACAATTATAAGCTCCGTAACCATAAAGGCAATATAGTATCACACCCCCAAGATGTCCTGGACATCTTCACTTCCTTCTATAAAGATCTCTTATCGGGTCCTCAAACACACCCCCACCCTTCTTCTTTAGTTTGGCTTAACAACCTTAACCTCCCCACCCTTTCAGAACAGCAAATATCTTCCCTAAATGAACCATGCACAGAATTAGAAATTTTGAACATTATCAAAGACCTTAAAACCTCTACAGCCCCAGGCCCTGACGGTTTCTCTTCAATCTATTACAAAAAAATTGCCCCCCTACTAGCTCCTAGTCTTACCAAATTGTTCAATTATGTCTTATTGGGAGGCCAATTTCCGGAAGAGATGCTATTGGCGAATCTATCCCTGGTTCCGAAACCACACAAAGATCATTCCCTGCCTCAGAACTTCCGCCCCATCTCTGTCCTCAACAATGACATTAAACTGTTTGGGAGACTTTTGGCAAACAGACTGGCCTCAGTGATTACTTCACTTGTTAGTACTGATCAATCTGGTTTCATCCCTGGTAGACAACTGACCGACAATATCAGACTGGTCACCAATATAATACAGGATGCCAATCTTAACTCCCGCCCTATCTGCCTCCTAGGCCTTGATATTCACAAGGCATTCGACAGTGTTAATTGGGCATACCTTAATCACCTTCTCCCCAAATTTGGTATATCAGACAGATTTATCCATGGCTTCAATGCACTGTATCACTCCCCTCAAACCAGAATTAAAATCCCGGGCAGTAACTCTGAATTTTTCTCCCTCAGCAGAGGTACCAGGCAGGGTTGCCCCCTCTCACCTCTATTATTTGCACTAGCTATAGAACCCCTGGCTTTAGCCATTAAACAAAATACTAATATTAAAGGATACCAGAAAGGCCCAGACCAATTCAAAATTAGCTTATATGCGGATGATGCCCTACTTTTCCTAACCGACCCCTTACTCTCACTCCCCATTCTGCTCTCTGAACTTAACTCATTCCACAAAATCTCAGGTCTATACATTAACACCAATAAATGCTCTGCTTTACCTATAAATATCCCACCTAACTTACTATATTCTCTACAAAATAACTTTCGCTTCAAGTGGTCCACTACATCATTCAAATACCTAGGCGTTCATATCACTCCCTCCCACAAACTTTTGTACAATGCTAATTACCTACCTCTCTTTACGCAAATTAGATCGCTGCTCAAATCCTGGTCTCCGTACCATATATCATTTCTGGGAATGATCTGTGCCTTCAAAATGACTATCCTTCCTAAGCTCCTTTTCTACTTTAGAGCACTCCCTATTAATGTTCCAAAGACTCGCATTGAAGCCCTCCAAAGGGAAATAAATAAATTTATCTGGAATAACAAAAAACCTAGATGCAGTTATGTCCTTATGTATGAATCTCAAAATAAAGGTGGCCTAGGACTACCCCATCTCTGGGCCTATTTTCTGGCGGCCAGACTTTCCCACATTGCGCAATGGCACTCCACAGACACCAACATTCCCTGGCTTAAATTTGAATCCTCTTCGATCTTCCCATTAATTCATAAATGCATTCTTTGGTCCAACCTGAAACCCCAACAAAATATTATCAAGAATAATATGATTATAAACCACACCTTACAATTATGGAACAAAATGAAAAATTCATACATCATATCATCTGCAACCCCCCAACTGGCCTCATATTTAGGAGATCCTAGGTTCCCTTATTTCGATACCAATGCGACGTTCTATCATTACTGGATAAGAAACAAACTGATTACTCTTAAATCCTTGATGATAAATCACAAGTTTCCCTCCTTTCCTATGATTCAAGCCAAATTTAAACTGCCAGATTCTGAATTTTCTCATTACAACTTGATACGTGACTTCTATACTATACACTACTCTATTGAACTCTCTACTCCTAGCACTCCTTTTGAACACATTTGCATCACCTCTCCCAGAGATAGAGGACTTATCTCTCAATTATACAAATTTTTAAATAATTCCCAACAACCTCCGAAAACTTCCCCCATGCTCCACTGGGAAAAAGATTTAGACTGTATCTTTCCCATAGAATCTTGGTACAAGATGCTGGATAACTTGCGTAAAAACAACATAGCCACTGCCTTTAGAGAATCCCCACTGAAATTGTTCACTAGATGGTATATGACCCCCACTAAAATCCACACATTCTATCCATCTGTCTCTCCCTCCTGCTTTAGGGGATGTCCCGAAGAAGGCAATTACCTCCACATATTTTGGAGCTGTACATTTCTGCAACCTATATGGCAGGCTGTTATTAATAGACTTGAATCTTCTTCAAAATGCAAGATTGCCCTCTCACCACAAGTATGTATCTTATTTGCAGACGCTCCAAATATCCCTCGGCCCTGTAATAAACTTCTTCACTCATTAATAGGTGCTATCCAATGGATGATAGCCTTGAACTGGAGATCACATAACCTGCTGTGGTCCCAAGTCCTTTCCAGAATGGAGTCCATCAGACTCACTGAAAGGATCCATCATACGCTTTCTGATACTATGCAATCCTTTGATAAAAAATGGGTATACTGGTCTCTCCCTCTAGAATAACCTCCACTAAGAGACCCCATGCCTATTACTCTCCCTATCTGTAGTCTTCACACTACTGTACTCCTTACATTACTTATTACCAATCAAATGATCTGCTGTTTATAATTTCTGAACATTGACATGCCATATTGCATAATATATTCTGTAAGTAATGCACTTCTGTTATGATTTAATCTTTCAATAAAGCTTTCGTAAACAGATTATGTCTTGTTTCAGCAAGGTTGGCACCATGCCTTCCTTGAATGACTGGTTTATGAGGTACGTGATCGCCGGTGCCACAATATCGGCACATTCTTTCAGCAGTTTGGTGGGGATAATATCATTAGGCGCTGTGCTGTCTCACAGCGTACTAATGATTTTTTTAGTGGCATCGATGGAGATGGGCTTTAGTGTGAATTTTGGTCTGATGCTTTTGTGTACTAACCATCGTTTTGGTCCGACGGACAGGTGTGATCGTGATCGTGTGTACGCGGCCTGATGTTTAAGATATAGGTGGAGATGAATTCTGTCAGTGATGTGAGGAGGTGCATTTTTGGTCCTGGTGGTCTATAGCAGAGTAGTATGTGAACCGTGTCCTGGGGATTTGTTTGGAATTGCAGAGTGAGGGTTTCCATGAATGGAAGTGAAGTCTGAAGGTCTGGTTTAGTGACCGAGAGGTGAGCCTTGTAGATCACCGCCAGGCCTCCTCCTCTTTGCCCCACTCTGTTTTTTGTGAGAATGCGATAATTCTCTGGCACCAATTCTCCAAGAATGGTGTTACAGTCGGCTGTTAGCCAGCTTTCTGTGATAAAGAGGCAGTCAATGTTGTGTTGAAGGATGAAATCGTGGATTTCCTGTCGGTGCTTTACTGCCGATCTTGTGTTGATCAAGGCACATGATATGTGTTTTAGCTGAAGTGTAGATGTGCAATCTTTGACTGTCGATCGTCGATCCATTCTTAACAGTTGCTCTTTCCTTAGCACTTGTTTCATGACGACTGGTAATGTTGGGGTGGATGTCCTTAGACCCCAAATGGTTTTTGCAGAGTATTGCAACTTAACCATAATCGCAGAATCGCAGAGGATGGTAATCGTGGTAAAGTGTCAGTAATCAAAGACGGTGAGGATTTAGTGGTGGCCCCGATGAACAGCGATGGGTGGACCCCCAACTAACCCCCCCCCCTTGATCCATCTGCAGCCTCACTTCCCATTTGCAGCCTCACTGTGCCCATCTGCAGTCTCACTGCCCATTTGCAGCCTCACAGTGCTAATCTGCAGCCTCACAGTGCCAATCTGCAGCCTCACAGTGCCAATCTGCAGCCTTACTGCGTCCATCTGCAGCCTCACTTCCCATTTGAAGCCTCACTGTGCCCATCAGCAGCCTCACTGCCCACTTGCAGCCTCACTATGCCCATTTGCAGCCTCACTGTGCCCATTTGCAGCCTCACTGTGCCCATCTGCAGCATCACTGTGCCCATTTGCAGCCTCACAGTGCCCATCTGCAGCCTCACTGTGCCCATTTGCAGCCTCAATGTGCCCATCTGCAGCCTCAGTGCTCATTTGCAGCCTCACTGTGCCCATTTGCAGCCTCACTGTGTCCATTTGCAGCCTCACTTTGCCCATTTGCAGCCTTATGTACTTTTGATCTGCTGTGTCAGTCTTAACTGTTCCACGCCATCCGCGCCGTCCACTGTAACAAAGCCCCACCTCCTCCTCGTCCGTGATAGATGAAACACTAAACACTGATAACAAACTGAATCAGTGTTCTGTGTATCACGGATGAGGAGGACACATTGTTTTGTTAAAATGGACGGTGCAGATGGCGTGGTCGGCGCAGAACAGTAGACTGACACAGCGGTAGACCCTCACTCGAGTATAAGCAAAGGGGGGCTTTTTCAGCATAAAAAATATGCTGAACAACTCGGCTTATACTCGAGTGTATGCGTTTGTGCCCTCTGGATTTTTATGGGGTGGTGACAGAGTACATGCTATTGTACCAGTGACTGAATAACCTTGTAAACATGATATACAGTGGGGAAAATAATTATTTGATCCCCTACAGATTTTGTAGGTTTGCCCACTTACAAAGAAATGAAGGGTCTATAATTTTTATCATAGGTGTATTTTAAATGATAGAGACAGAATATCAACCAAAAATCCAGAAAAGAACACAAAAAAACAAATGCTATAAATTAGATTGCAATTCAGTGAGTAAAATAAGTATTTGATCCCCAAGCAAAACATGACTTAGTACTTGGTGGAGAAACCCTTGTTGGCAAGCACAGAGGTAAGACATTTATTGTAGCTGGTTACCAGGTTTGCACATATCTCAGGGGGGATTTTGGTCCACTCTTCTTTACAGATCTTCTTTAAATCCTTCCGGGGCAGAGGTAGCAATAAGCAGGTGTTCTAATCCCTCTCCACCATACAAAACAAAAACAAAAAAGTTTTACCTTTCGTTATACTTTAATCTCAAAGGGATATGCTTGATTGTGAGATGTTCCCCCTGTGTCTTCTAAATGGGAGACTGTTGATTTATCACCTGCTCCTATTCAGGTCTAAGACATTTTAGCTATGTGGTTAGGAGAATCCAGTAATCCAGTGCTAGGAAATTTGTTTATACTATTGAACAGGAACATCAGGTACAGCCAACGTGTTTCAGGGGATGAGCCTTCCACTTCTTCAAGGCATAAAGCTGAATTCCAGGAATTCAGCTTCTTTTGTAAAAAGTGAAGGCACATTATGAGTAAAGTCCAAGGAGGTGCATGGCATCTCCTGAACTAATCTCTATTATTTATATCTGACAGGTTTATAATACTCCCAGAAAACATTTATCGCTGTAGTTCTGGGAACCCAATGCTGATCCTTCAGGTCCCTGCATCCTCAAAAGGAAAGTTGTTGCAGCTGCTATGCCTACCCCTTCCCTCCTCCTGCCCAATCACAGAAGCCTTTGTATTATGTGAACTCATCCTCTTAATGGGCAGCAGAGGAAAGGGGAAGGCATAGCTGCTCTGTAGCTGTACGGTATCCTCCAGCAGAGCCATAAACATGTCACATATAAATAATAGAGATGAGTTCAGGTGATGTTCTGTACCTCCTTTGACTTAAAGGGTTTGTAAAGGAATTTTTTTTATCTTAATAGCTTCCTTTACCTTAATGCAGTGCTGTTTTCATGTCCTCATTGTTCGTTTTTTGCTCTCAAGTTGCTGTAATCCTTCTCTGATCTTCACACTTCCTGGTTGTCTATTTCCTGATCACAACAGTACTGGAAGCTTTCTCTCTGTGGTCACTAATCAAGGAGGTGTGATTACTGTTTGTCTAAAACCCCTCAGCACCAATCACTGCCCTCTATTGGCTCTGTGGCTCTGTACATCAGAGAGATAGGAACAGCATGCAACAACAAAACTGAAACTGCAGGTACATTATATGATTGATTTGTATCTGTTTTTAATTGTTTTTCAAAGGAATCAGTTAACTATTATGTCTCTATACCCTGTAAACAGTCATTTCAGCAAAAAATAAAAATAAAAATTCTTTTACAACTCCTTTAACTCATAGGGTGCCTTTACTTTTTACAAAGTGGCTGACTTCCTGGGATTCAGCTTTAAATATCGATCTAGGAATTGATCAAGGCAGGAGTTTACTGTATAGCCCAGATGAGTGAGATCTGGAGCTCAGTGGTGGAAATACCACTGCTAAATGTATCAACTCTTAGTTTGTACATATGTTAAATAGCAAGTTGCTAGACCACAAAATAATTAATTTATGTATTTTTTTGTGAATAGACTTGCAATGTTATTATTTATTTGTTTGCGATATTTGCTGCAGGTAATTACTGAATTTGTGGCATTTACTGCAAATATGGTATTTAAAGTGTTATTAAGCCCATCACCCTGCATTCACTATATCTGGTCTCCCACAGTACACCGAACATGGAAATGCAATTATTGTACTAAATATAAACTGTAGTATATAGTAGTCCTGTGACTTTTATCAGTGTAACAGAATGGCCCGTGACACCCAGAGACTTTTGAAGGATGGGGGGTACTCCTGTGCCAGCGTCATTAATGACTCTTGGGTCTAGGGTCATCCTGTGTCCCTTTTGGGCATAGGGTGACTGAGAAATTATAAATCATGTATTGCAGGAGATCTGGACATATTACAGGTGATTTCATGCTGACCCACAACAGGTCAAGAGAATGACTCATTCAATGCTTAACCTAGGCTGTTGAAATGCTAATTGAGTATGCTACTGGGGTGATGTGGATTGAAACTTGAGAGCCAGCCAGGCTGCCTATTATGGGATGTTAAAGTGTCTTGCTGTGATTGCATTCTGTGTCCATTGTACTAACTAGGTCTGCTTCCAAGACCTGTTCATTGTGTATGCTAATGACACTGTTTTGTGTGAAGATACTATTGATAATAGGTGTGGAATGTGACTTCTCAGGTGTAGTAATTAGGTCATGTTAATTATGTTAGACCGGTGCCGAAATGTCTGGATACTAATTAGTATTTAGCCCATCTGAAGGTGTATTGAAGCATCATTGTGTGATGAGGGGGGTGGAGAGTTTAATTGTACCTGTAACATGCCTGAACTGTATATAAAGCTGAGTTACCATTAAAATCATTCATACATTTTGAAACCAGTAACAGAGCTGTGTGAGTCATGTTATTCTGGGAAATGGAATGGATTGTGATTACATAGATTTTCGGGCTGTCGGATAAGCTGTCTTGGGTTGATGGAAGATCGTAAACGATGTTGACCGTTACAATCAGTGTCTGGGTACATTTTGTAAAAGGAGTTTTCATTCTCCTCTGACTGTCCTATGAGGCTTCAGGACCCCTGACTCTCTGTATGCACAGTGCTGATTGGCCCTGTGCTGATCACATGCACTCTCCCAAGAAAAGAAAAACCTCTCCAGTAATACACACCAAACTGAGCATGTGCAGAGTGAGTCCAAAGGCTCTGTCTTATCAGGAGATAAATTAACACTTTATATATCAAATTTAATATTTTATATAAAACACAAAGCAATGGTGAAATGACCCCATGGTGCTTTAACAAACTAAGTGTAATTCAGTTAGGATTTACATCCACTTTATTCTGACCCGACACTCCTGTGTATCATGCACAGCGCCAGGAAAGAGTTACTCTTCCCAAGCTAAGAGGAGAGATACTTTTCCCCTTCCTTTCATAGTTTTGAAATTCAAATTGAATGCAATTTTCAGCTCATTTGAGCCAGAATATACAGTTGCCGAGCTTCAGTGGCTCTCAAATTCAAACTCACAGGAGAAAACAGATATCATCTGTCGCGCAGGCTAAGAAGGAGGAGGAGAGTGAGCTGCTACTAGCAGGAGCTGTGGCTCTCCCGCAGACACTGCACTCAGCCTGTCACTGATAAAACAATTACATAGTCAATGGCAACTTGGAATCGGCAGCATGAAGAGAAGACTGCAGACAGGAAGCTCAGCAGCACTGGACAGTTATGAATCCATCAGAGGACTACGTTATTTTCTATACTTGAGATTAGTAAGAAATGATTTACTGTGGTGAGCAGGTGACACTGGATGGATTGAGTTATTTTATGTAATGAACATCCAAGTTTTTTCATAGTGAGACATTAAACACAAATGCTTGGAATTATGTTATTAAATGTCTGTAAGTAGAGCTGCGCTGCCTGTGTTGCCCATAACCACCAATTAAATCCTCACTTTTGGTTTCTAAGCTGCCATGGAAGAATTAAGAAGAGAAATTGGTTACCGTGGTTTAACCACTTGCCTACTGGGCCCTTTTCCCCTCTTCCTGCCCAGGCCAAGGCCAAAAAAAATTGTTATAATTTTTTTCACACAAATGGAGCTTTCTTTTGTTGGTATTTATTCACCACTGTTTTTGTGTTTTGTTTTTTGTTAAATAAACAAATAAAGTCTGAACATTTAAAAAAAAAAAAAACAAACGTTCTCATAGTTTTGTTATAAAATGTTAGAAACAAGTAATTTTTTTCCTTCACTGATTTGCGCTGATAAATCTGCACTGATGGGCACTGATAGGCTACACTGATGGCCACTAATAGGTGGCAATGATGGGAACTCGTAGGCGGCACTGATAGGTGACACTGATGAGAAAGCACTGATTGGCAGCACTGATGGGCTCTGATTGGCAGCACTGGTGGGCATAGATTTGCAGTACTGGTTGGCACTGTTTGGACTGCACTACTAATCAGGACACTGATAATCGGTGCCCTGACTATCAGTGTCAATGTCTCTTTTAGAGAAGCTGGTTATCGGTTCTCTTCTCCAATCCTCATGCTGTCAGCATGAGGAAAGGAGTGTCGATAACCATCTTCTATTTACATCCATGATCAGCTGTGTCCAATTAGACACAGCTGATCATGTGATAAAAAGCCGCTGATTGTCTTAAAGCGGTATTTCACCCTAAACATAAGATCTCCCATGCGATCCAGCATACTGGCGTCAGCGCCAGTATGCTGTTTTTTTTTTTTTTTTAATAGCACACTTACTGTATTATTGTAGAATTCCTTTTCTGTCCCCCGTGGTGGACGGCGCCAGTATAGCGCGTCACATCTTCCTAAAATACCCGATATGGACTCGGGTAATCTCGGCGAAAATGCGGCGCCTGCGCACAGACCTAGGAGCTGACTGCGCAGGCGCCGTATTTCTCCGAGTCCTACGGCTATGGCGCGTCACGCCCTCCGAAATAGGACTCGGAGAAATACGACGCCTGCGCAGTCAGCTCCTAGGTCTGTGCGCAGGCGCCGCATTTTCGCCGAGATTACCCGAGTCCATATCGGGTATTTTAGGAAGATGTGACGCGCTATACTACAGCCGTCCACCGCGGGGGACAGAAAAGGAATTCTACAATAATACAGTAAGTGTGCTATTAAAAAAAAAAAAAAACAGCATACTGGCGCTGACGCCAGTATGCTGGATCGCATGGGAGATCTTATATTTAGGGTGAACCTCCGCTTTAAAGTGGTGTTCCAGCTGCAATTTTTTTTTTTTTTAAAGTCAGCAGCTACTAACAGTGTAGCTGCTGACTTTAAATAAGGACACTTACCTTGTCCTACTTGACCGCGCTGATGGCCCCCCCGATGCCGATCCCACGATCGCTCCGGGTCCCGCGCCGTCATCCACACTATGGGAAACAGGCAGTGAAGCCGTACGGCTTCACTGCCCATTTCCTACTGCGCCTCACAAGGAGAAGGACAAGAAGAAAGGACACCGCGGTGTGGAAGAGGCAGATTACGGACTTCCGCATAGCAACAGGTATTTCGAGTATTTTTTATTTATTTTTTTAAGGTTTTTTTTTTTATTTAATTTTTTTAAACAAAATAGGCAAATGTTGTTTTCCTGGGTGGAACTCTGCTTTAATCTGTGATCAGCACAGCACAGAGCACGCCGCCTGCACCCTGCAGTGAATGTGCAGCAAGCATGCTCGCATAGATGTGCGCACAGGGTGTGCCAGGTGTGCCCAGGCACACCCTAATCACCCTGTGTAGCATAGATTCCCCCTACTGCCCTAGTAACCCTTCCACTCACACTGGTGCTGGCTTCCCTCCTCTCCCGGTGGCTGATGCTGCGGGATGTTTTAGGATATGTAATTTACTGACCCCTTCCCTTTCTTAATGAACACAGTGAGCGATCGGTAGTGTGTGTTTGAGCTTTGGGGTGCACACCCTAATGAAATAGGCTGCGCACACCTATGCATGCTCGCTTTCAACCCCAGCTTGTGTATCAATAAGACACACACAGCGGGGCACAGCCCCGCCCCCCACTCCCTCCTCACTGGCTGTGATTGACAGCAGCTGGATCCAAGGGCTCCCATTGCTGTATTAGAGCCAATGAGGATGCAGAGAGCTGGGCCAGCAGCTACTCCTGTGCACAATGCTGGATCATTATGGGGCTATGGGACTATGTATTAAGGAGGGCTGGATACTAAAAGGTTTTATACATAGAATGCATGAAGGTAAAAAAAAACTTCAACCCTTACATCTACTTTAAGATGAGAGCGTAAATTTTGGTTACACATGACAAAAGAACTCTACAAGATCTAAAAGAGACATTTAGACTTTGGCTGGAGTATAAGTTGTTAATTATTTTTCTTTTTTTGAATTTTAGATCATCTGCCTTGAATTGAAACTGCTCGAAGATCTTCCTTGCAAGTTTTGGTCTTTCAATTTTCTTGTTGTGCCTCATCTCTATTCGCTCTTCTCGTTTGGTAAGTGAAATTGTACCAATGTTACTTCTTTTGGCCTTTAGCCATCAACAGTTCCTGGACAGGCCAATTTGTCTGTTCAGACAATAGCATGACGTAGATGACATAAAATATTTGTCCTTATTGGTTATTTTGCACATTACTTCTTAGATATGCCTATTAAACGCCATTACAAATAAAGGGACAGTTATGTTACTATGTTTCATCTGCAATGGTCTATAACTTTTAAAATTTGTTGGGGCTTTTGTTCCATGATCCAAAATAACCTCTAATATATATATACCTAATGTATGCAATAGACATGCTATTCCTCTTGCTATCCTATCGTGATATACCTGTACAGGCTGTTCTAGGCTCTTCATTGCTCATTTTCCCATGTCAAAGCTCTATAGTAATCCTCAGATAGCAGCTGTGAAACTCAGTGTAACAATTGACTTTACCTTTAAAAGTATGATCTATAGTAAACGGACTTGTAATGAGCGGACCGTTCGTCTGCTAGTGTGAAAGGGCCCTAAGAGTTAGTGGGGGATTACGGGAAAGGTTCAGTGTTAGGGTTACAAGACGGATTCATGTGAAGAGTGCTTAGAGCAGGACATCACTGTCTCAAACACTTCATTCCCGGTGTATAGTCAAATGACGTCCGCAGATGGGATCTCCCATCCTGAGTGGGTGTTATATGATGTCCTCCGCTTCACACCGGACAGAGCATAAATGTGGATCTGTGTGTGTGTAAACACATAAATCCACATTCTGTCAGGGGAGAGGAGACAGATCATGTGTTCCTAGTATATAGGAACACTGATTGGTCTCTGCCCCCAGTCAGTCCCATCGCCCCACAGTTAGACACACAATGAGGGAACACATTTAACCCCTAGATTGCCTCTATTGTTAACCCCTTCTCTGCCAGTAACATTTATACAGTAATCAGTGGCTATTTATAGCACTGATCACTGTATAAATGTCAGTGGTTTCAAAAAAGTGTCAAAAGTGTCCGACCGGTCCGCCGCAATGTCGCAGTCCCAATAAAAATCACACATTACTAGTAAAAAAAATAATAATAATAAAAATGGTATAAATCAATAACCTATTTTGTAGACACTATGGCCCAGATTCACAGAACAATTACGCCTGTCTAACTGGTGTTAGACCGGAGTAATTTCAAATTTCGCGCGCCGTATCACTAGTTTGAATCCTCAAACCATGATACGGCGGCTTCGGGCTTCGATCCGAGAGGCTTACGTCTTCGTAAGCCTTCGGATCTACACTGCGATATTTTTGCGGCCGCTGGGAGGAGTTTGCGTCGTTTTCATGCGTCGGGATATGCAAATGAGTTTTTACGGCGATCCACGAAGATACGAGCGGTCTTCGCAATCGCTTTCGTCTATTTTTTTATACGTACTGTTAGACCAGCTTTTTGCTGGTCTAACGGTGCGTAGCCCATGTTAAGTATGGCCGTCGTTCCCGCGTCAAATTTAAAATTTTTTTTTTTTTTTTACGTAACTCGTTCGGGAATAGGAATCTCCGTAAACAACGCTACTCAAGAAAAAATGACGTAACGACGTGATTTCGCGCAATGCACGGCGGGAAATTTGCGAACGGAGCATTTAAATGCTTCACGCCCCCTACTCGCGTAGATGGATTGCGACGGGAGAAATACACTACGCCGCCGTCGTTTACTGGACAAAATCTACCTGGATTCCACGTAGAGCCAGGTAAAAAACGGCGGAGTAGTGTATTTCTGATACTCTACGATAATCTAATTCTATCTGAATCTGGGCCTATAACTTTTGCGCAAACCAATCTATATATACGCATATTGCATTTTTTTTACCAAAAATATGTAGAAGAATACATATTGGTCTAAACTGAGGATTTTTTTAAAAATAAATAAATAAAACTTGGCACAAATTGTCGCAAAAATATAGCAAAAATTGTCGCTCTTTTTTTGTTTATAGTGCAAAAAATAAAAATCGCAGAGGTGATCAAATACCACCAAAAGAAAGCTCTATTTGTGGGAAAAAAAGGACATAAATGTTGTATGGGTACAACGTCCCACAACCGCGCAATTGGCAGTTAAAGCGACGCAGTGCCGTATAGCAAAAAATGGCCTGGTCAGGAAGGGGGTAAATTCTTCCGGGGGTGAAGTGGTTAAAAAAAACTATATGCAGACAATTCTGGTTTGCAAATAAAAACTAGCGCATGATGAGGTGTACTTGGCTGGTCTGCTATTTTACAAGGATTAGACTTTGCCATCCTATTTATTTTTGCATCTGATGGAGAGATTGATATTACTAATAAACAGAGTAGCATTTATTTGTGCGTGTTTGAAACTCCTGGAATCGCCATGGCAACAATAATTTTAATTATGGAGAGCTGAGATGATAACATGTATATCAGATGTGACTGAGTTTTCCCTGTAGACCGAGCTCTGATTAGACATTTGAGGGAAGCTTTGTATGCGGATTCCCCTTGCAGGCTGGATTTTATTATCTGCTTTAGCAGACAGCTGTTTTGCTCCTGCTATGAACCCACACTAATGTAATGAATAGAATTGGCTTAAAGGCCAATGGACATTGCTTTATAAGAAAGATAAACACCAACACAGAGGTGTAACTAGGTATTGTTGGCATTCTGGGTGCAGACTTTGCAACAGTAGAACATGTGATCATTAGACTACACCCAATTTTACAATGGTGGAGGTGTTACTCGGGGAACAGATTGTTGCTGAGAATCCTAGGAAGCAAAGCTACACTGGTATAAAGGAAAGTAAATGAAACATAGGTAATTGACCAAATTGATTAAATCAGTTATGAATTTAATACTGCATGAAGAAATATCTGAGTGAGCCTTCATCATTTTTTCTTGTAATAGTCTCTCATTAAAAAAGTATGGCCCAGATTCACGTACATCGGCGCATCTTTATGCTGGCGAAGCGCATCTCAGATGCACTACGCCGACGTAACTCAGAGAGGCAAGCAGCGTATTCTCAGAGCAAATGCTCCCAACGATGCACCGGCGTAACGTAAATTCGCAGGCTTAATTCAAAGTAGGAAGGAAGTAGGGGTGATCCATTTAAATGAAGCGTGACCCCATGCAAATGAAGGGCCGAACGAACAGCGCATGCGCAGTGACGTGGACGTATGTCCCGCACCCCTCTGCACATGCTCACAACTACGCCCGGCGTAACCCCTGAGATACGCTGGCCCACTGCCTACGCCCAGAGCATAAATACGCACAGACATGCACCCGTCGAGCGCAAAAGTACATCCGCTTGTTTCCCCCCCTGAAGCAAGGTACTTTTGTTTTATTGCTTTGAGCCATGTGTGCTCGTGCGTCAGGGAAGAAGAGGAGGAAGAAAAACTTTTCTGCATAGGAGAGAGCTCTTATCATTACGGCCATGTCCCGGTACGATGTGTACCTCCATGGGGCAGAGAGTGGCACCACCAGTAAGGCCAGGAAGTAGGAGATACTGGAGGAAATCACGACAGAGGTCAATACCTTGGGACATGAGGTAAGGACCTCCAAGGACATTTCCAAAAAAATAAATGACCTGCGTCGTGTTGTCCGAGAGAAGCTGGGCTCAATGAGGAGGCATGCCAGGGGTACTGGAGGGGGACCAGCCACTACTATTAGGCTGACTCCGGATGAGCAGGTGGTTGCCCGGTGTCTCCAGAGGGAGCAAGTGGAGGGAGTGGAGGGCTATGACTCCATGGAACAGGCCTTGAGGACCGGTAAGTGTGTGTTTTTTATCCTATCTGGTGTCACATGTTCCCTTCCACCCCCTCACATGCTACACAAGTGTGTGGGTCCACCAACATGTCAATGTTTTGTGTCATCCACAGATGTGCTGGATGGAGCAGGGCCATCTGCTGCCGGTGGCCATCTCACACCATCCCCTGAACATCATCATGAGCCTGACCCCCTGGGAAGCCAAGAGTCAGCGGTGGAGGGGAGTCCCCACACCTCTCCTCTAGAGGTGGTTGAGGAGGAGACAGTCAATATGGACCAGGATGTTGTCTTGTATTTGGAGGAGTCTTCCCCTTTGGTCGGGCCGTCTCAGACCTCCACCCCCATCAGGGGAAGCCCCTCAGGGTCCACCCCCATCAGGTCTAGCCCATCAAGGGCCTCCCCTTATAGACGGCCCCAAGCCTCTTCTGGCCCCAAGAAGGCTACCAGGAAGACGCGGGGTGTTCACAAGTTCCTCCCGGAACATCTTGTGAGGGAACAGGACCGCCAGACCCGGCATATGGGTGATCTAGCTGTGCAGATGCATCATGTGGCAGACAGCCTGGCCTCCTCTGCTCAGATTATTGATAGCATCCAGGATGTGAGTGGCAACTGTGCTGCGATGGTCACCTGCCTTGGTGAGCTGCAGGCCACCACAGCAGGCCTTGTGGTAGAGGTCCAGACCCTGGCAGTGGCCGTGCAGGCTAATACATCTGCCATCCACGTGGAGGGGAGGCAGACAAGGCTGATGCAGGCCAAGACAAATGCAGTCCTCACCCGCATTGCCCTGGCATTGGAGGGCAGGCAGCCAGTCAGGGAGAGACCAGGGGATGCTCCTCCTCCTCCTGATGACCCACCCCCCCAACACAGGCTCCCACCAGACAGCTAAGGAGCTGGAGCCGTGGCAACAGGCTTGGCCCACGACAGGGCAATTGATTGTCTTTTGCTTTTTGTTTTATGCTCTGGTTAAGAGCTTTTTTATTTTTGTTATATGCTCTGGTTAAGAGCTTTTTTATTTTTGTTATATGCTCTGGTTAAGAGCTTTTTTATTTTGTAGTATCTGAACACGGTCAGTAGTGCAGGCTACAGTGTGACTGGTGTGTGAATGTGGGGGTGACACTCCTGCCAGTAAGGTGGGTCACCCTGGGTTGTCGGGGAGGCCGTTTGAATGTGGTATGAATGGACAGCGACATAATTGGGGCCTTGGCGGGGCGTTGCTGCTCCCAAGTCCTGCATGTTGGACTTGGGCTAAGGTGGATGTGGTGTGTGTGAGCTATGGACCACAGTGGTGTGCATGCGTGCATTGTCCATGTGCCATGATGAATGTGTGTGTTTATTGTGCAAAGATGCCTACGACGAGGCATCTCCTGACTGCTCTTCCCTCAGCAGACGGGTAGCCTCAGGCGGGGGGGACTGTCTGGTTCGGGGGTCAGGTCATTACCACAGGTCATCACCACTGCACGGGTTCGTATGTGTGCATCATTGTATTTTCTCTCTCCTCTGGTTTGGGGATCCCGGAATGGAGTCAGGAGATGGAATCCAAGTGCATATGTCGAGTCACCTGAAAGGGAAAAGACAGGACGATGTTAGCCGTGCATGTGCCCCTCGTGATGTCTGCCATGGGGTCGAACAGTCATGCCTGACTCCCATGTCACTCACCAACCAACCAGCTGTCCCTGTACACGTTCTGTTTGAATTTTGTTGGGATGTTGCTTTGACAGTATATGTAGCTGTCGTGGCTGGACCCTGGGTGTTTGGCACGGACAGGCCATATTAGGCACTGGGCATAGAAAATCAATGGGCGCGCAAGATGCGTCCAGCGTATATATGCGCCCACGCTACACCGGCGTAGGAAAGTTACGTCGGTCGGAAGAAGCCTATTTTCAGGCGTATCTAGTTCTGAGGATACGGCGCATAGTTCCCCCGACGCAAATATACACTTACGCCGCGCATCTCGAGATACGCCGGCGTAAGTGCTTTGTGGCTCTGGGCCTATATGTTGCAGCACTTTATTATATTTGCGGCTGCACTTAGAGTTTTCATAAACCCTGTGTAAAATCCCACAAATACCTGTTGATCGTGCCAATGAAGTACATCTACTTTCTGTGTGGCAACAATGCTGCACTGCTCCTGAAGTCAGAGCAGAGTTGTCAATCTCATATAGGCTGTGCCCGCTTGTACAACAGTGGGATACAAAAAAATTATTGCAAGGGGCATGTCTATCCACATTGTTATTGGTCATTCATGAGCCTGTAGATTGTCAGTAAGTCTATGGCCACACCTAGTCCTGTCAACTGCTTCCTGGATTGACAGCACTGAAGTCTATCTGTGAGCTGCAGTGTCTGGGAGGGGGAGCGTGAGAGATAAATGGAGGATTGGTCTCAGTAAGGAAAGTAAAGGAATTATTTTTTACTTTACATCATGAAGCCTGTGTATCACATACAGTATTAACTGAGTGCATTACTTAATTAGAATGTCATACAGGAGCCTCTAGTTGTACTTTAATTCTAACACTGAGCAGAATGATGAAATGATCGGTCTGATGGCATACCTCAATGTCCAGTCAGAAGGCAGGGGTCAGTGACCAAGCTGGTAGCTTTATTACATATGTTATGGCGGAAAAGTCAGAGCCCATTTGATGTGGTAGTAATACTTCACACACACGTGTAATTCATCCTTGCTATAATATATATATATATATATATATATATATACACATACATACAGTGCCTTGAAAAGGTATTCATACCCCTTGACATTTTCCACATTTTGTCATGTTACAACTAAAAACAAAAATGTATTTTATTGAGATTTTATGTGATAGACCAACACAAAGTGCACACCTCTTGGGTCATCCGATCGTCAGCAGAATCGATTGCATCACATCCCAAGTAGGGCGTTACATAGATTTACACTTACAGCCCTTGGTAAAGTCCATTCCCTCTTATCTTAAGGACACCAGGGATACTATTAGTCTTCTGAAACAAGTAGATTGCAGTAATGACTATTTGTTAGTCACAGCGGATGTGGCAGCCCTGTACACATGTATACAACATGAGCTTGGGGTCTCTGTTGTAGACCATTATTTAGCCAGGAGTGATGCGATCCCTGTAGTCCAACGTGGGTATATTATGGAAGTTCTTAAATACGCCACTAAACACAACTATTTCTGGTTTAACAACTAGTTTTACTTGCAACAAAAGGGAGTGGCTATGGGGGCTAAATTTGCCCCCAGTTTAGCTAACCTTTTTATAGCCCAATGGGAGGAGGATGTCATCTGCCCTTAACAGACATGTGTTGGTTCTTTGGGCCAGGTACATAGATGACATCCTCCTCCTGTGGAGGGGTGATGAAGACTCTTTGCGAGACTTCATGACGATTTTAAATGACAATGAGAGAGGCATTGTACTGAGTTATGAGGCCAGTTTCACATCTATACATTTTTTAGATTTGGAAATATCCATTGTAGACCATCAACTGATCACCAGGATGTTTTTTAAACCCACCGAATGGAATGGATACATTCTGATCGACAGTTGTCATCACGATTCATTGTTGAAATCTGTCCCACGTAGCCAACTAGTGCGCATTAGGCGAAAATGTAGGAGCTTAAGTGATTTTCACCATCGGGCTTTAACCCTTAAATCTAGGTTTGTGGAGAAAGGCTACCATCCTTTGAGGACAGATGAGGAAATTAAAGCGAAAGTAAACACTGATGGGTTTTATTTCCTCTTTGTTCCCAGCAAAGTAAAAGCATAATGGGCTAGTATGCATTGCATACTAGCCAATTATGTGCCACTCACCTGCAGAAGAAGCCCGCAATGGTAGCGCTGTCCCTGCTGTCTAATCGCGTCCATCATCAACCCCTCCTCCTTCCAGGGCTGTAGAATTCGGCTCTGCTATTTGCCAAAGTCAAGTGACGGAGAGCCGATGGTCACAGCACAAGCACTATAGAAACGGCATGGATTGTGCCCTTTGTTCAAAGCGTATGGGCCGATTATGTCACCGCCGGCTTATATGGCGAATATCTCCTAAACCGTAAAGGTCTAGGAGATATTTACAGTACCTACAGATAAACCTTATTAAAGGCTTTCCTGTAGGGAAAAGTGGTTGTACAGGGTGTACAACCTATTTAATAAAGTGTCTTTATAGGAGATAGGAGTACATTGTTAACGGAACAACCCAAACGAATACAGGATACAAAATTTAAGTGGTCTTTTGTAACCGGATTTTTGGTACAACACAAACAAAAAATATTTTTTTAATCCTTCATTGGAAAGTGCTTAAAAACAATCGAGTACTTGGTCCTGTACTTATGTATCGTGCAGGAGTTGTATATAGGGGAGCACAGCCTTTGAGCGGACAGATTGCTCCAAATGTTATAATTTTTTCACAATTTAAAAGTGTATTACCCTGCTGTAAATGCAATGTTTGTATATACAATACATGTGAGTATATATGAGTCTTTTGTGTCCACTACCACCTCCATAACATACGAGATAAAACACTTTACCACCTGTGCTTCTCGATACATTGTCACATTCACATTCACATTCACCTTTTGGAATCAATATTGATTGAGACATCAACGTTTTTATAAGTAAGGCTTTGATAGTCTTTTTTTTTTTACCGAATTTATGTGCCTTTATGAATATTACGTTCTTTCTATTACATCTATGTATGTTACCATAATGATTTGATGTACATTGTACTATAATACAATTGTGACCCCTTGTTCCTGTGAGATACTCTGCATATTGCACCAGCACTGCATATGTTCCTGTGAGATACTCTGCATATTACACCAGCACTGCATATGTTCCTGTCAGACACTCTGCATATTACACCAGCACTGCATTTGTTCCTGTCAGATACTCTGCATATTGCACCAGCACTGCATATGTTCCTGTAACATACTCTGCATTAGCTACTGTAGGGAAAGGTTTGTGGTTGTGCTTATAGGGAGAGAATTATATAGGAGTCAGTTCTACTTCACAAATCTAATTGCACCAGAATAGTGTCCCATCATTGGTATCATTGGCAGGAATAGTGTCCCATCATTAGTGTCAGTGGGAGAAATAGTGCTGCATCATTGGTATCCGTGGGAGGAATAGTGTCCCATCATTTGTGTCAGTGGGAGGAATAGTGTCCCATCATTGGTATCATTGGCAGGAATAGTGTCCCATCATTTGTGTCAGTAGGAGAAATAGTGCCGCATCATTGGTATCATTGGGAGGAATAGTGTCCCATCATTTGTGTCAGTGGGAGAAATAGTGCCCCATCATTGGTATCATTGGGAGGAATAGTGCCCCATCATTTGTATCATTGGGAGGAATACTGTCCCATCATTTGTGTCAGTGGGAGAAATAGTGCCACATCATTGGTATCAGTGGGAGGAATAGTGTCCCATCATTGGTATCATTGGCAGGAATAGTGTCCCATCATTTGTGTCAGTGGGAGAAATAGTGCCACATCATTGGTATCAGTGGGAGGAATAGTCTCCCATCATTGGTATCATTGGGAGGAATAGTGTCCCATCATTTGTGTTAGTGGGAGAAATAGTGCCCCATCATTGGTATCATTGGAAGAAATAGTGCCCCATCATTTGTGTCAGTGGGAGAAATAGTGCCCCATCATTGGTATCAGTGGGAGGAATAGTGTCCCATCATTGGGGAAGGTTTCTGCTTGTCAAGATTTTTTTTGGTGTATTTTATGTTATTTTAAGTTATTTCCCTATCCACATTGGATTGCAGAGTACTTCCCATGCTCTTACCAACATTTTGCTGCCATTTGCAGCCCTCTAGCCCTTTCCCTTAGTTTTTTAGAGACATTTTAGTAGTCAAAAATGTGGGTCCCCATTGACTTCAATGGGGTTGGGGTCAAGTTCAGATTCCGAACCCGGACTTTTTTCTGAAGTTCGGCCGAACCCGCCGAACCCGAACATCCAGGTGTCCGCTCAACTCCAATTGTTACCTTAATCACTTGATGTTCCATGCACTGATCTCATGGTATCATATACTAGCACTAGATTTATTGATTAGTGCAGTTGTATTTTATTTTTATTTTTTTGCACAACTGATCTTTGTGTGTGTTTATTCGTCAATGATATACTATACCTTGTTCTGCACTGTGTCTCTGTGTAGAGATCTTGGTAGAGGAGCAGGGCTTTGCTTCCTTTTGTCAGAGCTGCCCCTCTGATGACTGGTGGGTGGAGCAGAAAGAGAGGTGGAAAGGCAGAAGCAGGAGATTCTTGCACTACCGGTCCTCAGGTACTGCTTCCTTTCCATCAAGAACAGGGAGAAGAATAGTAATGATGCACAGTCACACACATTTGAATATTATTATTACGTCATCACACTCCTATAGATTACACACATTTACTGCATAATACCCTATTCATGGGAATCCCTCTTTGTCAACTTATAATGTTGCCAGTAAAAAAAAAAAAAAACATGCACCAATAGAAGGAGAGTCAGACCAAATGATAAAAAGAGTCCACATTAATTTATTGATTTACACTAAAAAAAAATTACCTTAACCAGGGTTTCAGTTAAAATGAAAAAAATAAATCCTGAATGGATTCAAAATAGGGCTTGATTAATCATGTTCCCACTTGATAGATCTTGATCAGTCATACAGATGCTGCTAACTACTGTAGTAACTCTCCTAATCCAGCAATTAGCATCTCTACAGAGATTAGTAAAGCCCCATTTTAAGTCCATTCAAGTTTCCTATTTAAACTGAAGCCATGATAAAGAGGGATTTTTTTTTTTCTTCTACGGCCTTGGATGTTATCTCGTGTAAGCCAATAACTCATTTTGTACTTTGTTTTTATTTGGTCTAGTGCTCCTTCCATTGGTTCTTGTTTTTTCGGTACCCACGGGAGGGTAGCCATGTCTGTTGTGAGTAACCTAACCTGAGCCAGTAAGCTCTGTGAATGTTTTTGTCCTCTCAATACTTTGTATGAACTAACTTCCAACCCCATTCGATGCTGTTTTCTTCATTCAACTTCAACTGAACAACACAGTAATGACATCACTTCAAATCTTGTGAGAAAGGCAGTCAGAGGCAGCAGTGCCATAGATGATTTCACACTGCAGGCTTACAGATATACAACTTTGAGGATCAAGGCAAAGGTGTAAGCGTGGAAGAATTCAAGGCAAACCATACATTTTTAAAGTGATATTAAACCTTCAATTTTTTTTTCTCCATAAAACTATAAATTAGGTATACTCACCTGCTCTGTGCAATAATTTAGCACAGAGCACCCTGATTCTCCTCTTCTGGAGTCCCCCGCCCGCATTCCTGGCTCATTCTCTTCTGTGAGTGCCCCCATAGTGCATTTGTGTGGGCTGACTCCTGTCTGTGTCTATTGACACGGGCTGGTTCCTGTCTGTGTCTATTGACACAGACAGGGTGGCTCAGCCATGCCCCCCACTCCCTTGTTACAGATATTGACTGAGGCCGCGTACACACGACCGGTTTCCTTGGCAGAATTCAGCAACAAACTCGATGGGAGACATATTCTGCCGAGGAAACAGGTCGTGTGTACACTTTTCGCCGAGAAACCCGTCCAGGAACTCGTCGAGCCAAAAAGAGAGCATGTTCTCTATTTCCTCGATGGGCAATGGGAAAATTTGGCTCGACTAGTTTTTTGACTGCCGAACAAGGAACTCGACGGGTAAAACGATGTGTTTCGACCGTCGAGGGGAACCAATAGCTTCCCCTGCTATCAATCGACCCAATGAGGAGGGACAAAGCCGGAAGAGCTATTTTTCTCATGCACAGCACAGCACTGGATCAAGCTCAGCTCATGTAAGTATAAGGGAGGGGGGGTTCCGACACAGAATTTTTTTTTACCTTAATCGCTTCTGAACCGCCCCACATACATTTACTGCAGCAGGGCGGCCCGGGTGCGCAAAACCTGTACGTGATTTTGTGTACATGGTTTAGGGGCGCACGTGAGCCGCCCCTGCTGTGATTGGACACAGCAGAAGCCAGTCAGTGGGTCTAGCGGCCACGATGGCCACCACGACCTGCCGGTCGTTCACAGGAGAGGCGAACATCAATTTTATTTGGATACAGTGTTGCATGATTGCGCAATTGTCAGTTAAAGCAACTCAGTGCTTAATATGGCCTGGTCAGATCTGTAAAACCTTCCGGGGCTGAAGTGGTTAATGCATAGTATGTATGAGCCCAGGTTCACGCTGGCAGTCCTGATTTCAGCCGTGATTTCAGAGACATCTCTGCAGGTTTCTGCACAGATGTCAATGTAAATCGCAGGCTGAAATCGCAAAAAGTAGTACAGAGACTACTTTTTGAAATCGGTGCAATGCCGCAGATGCAGCGTCGCACCGATTAGGACAGTGCCATTGCCGGCAATTTGCGGCAAAATCCGCCGTTTTGACATGCGATTTGGCGTACCAGTGTGAACCAGGGCTTAAAGTGTGGAGAGGGATTAGAACACCTGTCAGTTTTTATTGCTGTCTGTGCCCCCATTAAGGATTAATTCACTATCTCTGTTAGTCCTGTTTACCATTATTATTGAAAGTGAAAGGAAAGGAAAATACCCTAATTTTGGGTTGTCCCCAGAAAAGTAATAACAGGGAAATCTTCCAATGTGGACACTCGTTTGGGTGACCTGGGGGTTCCCAAGGAATTCCCTTTATTTGCAGGGATTTCCTCTCACTTCCTGTTTGCCTATGGGACATGAAGTAAAGGTAAATCTCCACAGTGAATCATAGATGGATAAAAAAAAAAGATCTGACAGAGGTTATAACCTTCCCTAGCTCTGTCTAAAAAACAAACAAAAAAAAACAGTTCTACTTTAAAGGGGTGTTCCAGCCCAAAATTGTGTTTATTAAAAGTCAGCAGCTACAAAAAGTGTAGCTGCTGGCTTTTAATAAACACTCACTTACCTGCTCCTGCGTTCCAGCGACGCGCCGACCGGGGCTCCGCTCCTCTCCCCCCCTCCCCAGCCGGCGTCTCCATCCCGACTGTGGGCAGCCAGCCGTGACAGCCTTCGGCTTCACGGCCGGGCACCCACTGCGCATGCACGAGCCGCACTGCGCATGCACGCGCGGCGCGGCTCGCCGCTGATTGGAGAGGCGATCGCATGGGACCTGTCATGTGTCCCATGTGATCGCCTACAGGGAGGGGCTGGTGTAGGCGATTATAGCTTAATCGCCTAACCAGCCCCTCGGCGGAAGCAGGAAGTGGGACAGGAAGTGCCACTCCTACCGAAGCCCCACTCCCCCCCCAAAAAAATTACATGCCAAATGTGGCATGTAAGGGGGGGGGGGAGGGGATTAAAGAAAAGTACATTTTTAGGGTGGAACTCCTCTATAAAGCAGAGTTTCACCCATATAAAAGTCAGCAGCTACAAAAAGTGTAGCTGCTGGCTTTTAGTTATCGGACACACCTGTCCCACAGTCCAGGGATGGGGGCGAACAAAGCTCCGATCCTCTCCCCCTCCTCTCCACGGCGCCAGTATTCTGACTGTGTGCGCCTGGTTGTGGCTTCACAGCCGGGCATGCACTGCACATGTGCGAGCCGTGCTGTGATTGGCCGGGCAATCTTCTGGGACCTGTGACATGTCCCAGAAAATTGCAGGGAGGGAGGGAAAGAGGTGAACTTCCAGCGCCACAGAGCCCCGGAAGGAAGTGGGTGCTGGGTGCCTCTAAAAAGAGGGTATCTGCTCCCCCCAATATTATAATTTTTCTGGTATGTTCCCTATGATATAGCAAATGCCCACTTTTTGCGTTCAGGTTCACCTAAAGATATTGCAGTTCATATATATTTGTTAAAATTGCGTTATGAGATCATTCTGACAATGCAAATGATAATAAATCTTTGTTGTATGTCATCCAAAAATCATGGTGTACAGCTAGTCCTACCATTTAATAATTAAAGAAAAAGGACTTGCCCATTAGAAGTAGAAGAGTCTGCAGACAACTAGAAGATTCAAGTTCTCATAAAATAATTTGCAGTGCTTCTGTTCATCACGGTGTAAATCAGAATGGCAAAATCGTTCCAGAATGCAGAAAACAAGTGACAGAATTCCATTCTCCATCCCTCTGATACTCTCCATCTTTAGTCTGTCGTTAAGAGACAGAGGGAGCGTGAGATGGAAAGCCATTAGACCTATCAGCTTGATCTGTATGGATACCCCATCTGTTTTTTTCTTAAATCCTTATCTGTGAATCATTAAAACTGAAATTGTTCCTCCCAGGTGGAAGAACAAAATTAAATGAGTTCTCGGTAATAAGGGCAAACATACTTTTTCTAATTATTTAGCAATTAATATAATACCCAACAGGCAATAACTTGCGGGCAAGGAGGGAGAATCTGTGGTCTGGTGTTAATGGCACTTGTTTTAAAGTGGCAGGCTGTGATTAATGAGTATAGCAAGTGTGTGACAACACTTTCTATAGGAAGGCTCTTTGGAAATACAAACTGCGCCGTACGGGCTCTCAATGTGCCGAAGACTCTTTTTTTTTTTTCTTCTGTCGCATCCGTTTATTAGACGTTGCAGATTTTACTGAGAAATTACATCCATGACAATAATTATAACTGATAATGGGATGTAATGGATATTATAAGTGCTGTCTCTTGGGTAGAAATCCTGATTAGCTGTAAATTCCTGGATTCAACAAAATTGTGCAAAATGATAATGTCTACAATTCAAAGTCTGCCTAAACCGCTAAATGCACATCTGAAATTGATGTAAACTATTTGCCAAAATATTTGCAGTTCTGTTGAGCCAGTCTTGTGATACAGTCATCCCTTCTAGACAGCCTTACAAGATCAGTGAACTTACTTTTTTAAGTCAAGCTGCCCCCAGTCTGCTGACTAGACAATGAAGTATCCTAATCGTTGCTTTCGTATCCTTTTACTAAATGAACAGGCTTAGGTCTATGTCATGAAAGTGGTTCTAGAATTGCTAAACATGAAATTACATCTCCATGTTTTTAATCCCCACGTCCCCTCCCTGAACCCTGACCTGGAATTTTTAAAAACAAAAAGTCCTGCAGTTCTCTGGCAAGTCTTTCTTTCTCCTGCAGCATGGGTGGGTGGTCTTTACTCCTGGACAGCATGCCAATCACATTATGGCACATAAGCACAATGCTGTCCAGGAGTACTATGTGCTTAAAGTGGAGTTCCACCCAAAAGGTGAACTTACGCTTTATGTACTCCTCGCCCCCTTACATGTCACATTTGGCATGTAATTTATTTGGTGGGGAGTGGGTTCTTTGTTTAGAAGGGCACTTCCTCTTTCCACCTAGAGGGCCAGTTAGGCAACTCCTCCTCTCCCCCTAGGTGGCCCCTCCCTCTAGGCGATCTCCTGGGACATGTGACAGGTCCTAGAAGATCACCTATCCGCTCCGAGAGCGCAGTGCGGCTCGCACATGGGCAGTGCTCGCAGTTCCAATGGAGGCGCATTGGAGAGGAGGGGAAGAGGAGCGGGCCTCCGTGCGGCCGCATTGCTGGCCCGTGGGACAGGTGAGTGGCTGTTTATTAAAAGTCAGCAGCTACACTTTTTGTAGCTGCTGACTTTTAATAAACAAAAAATAGCCTGGAACTCCGCTTTAAGCCACAAGAATGATAATCTTCCAATCCCTAGGGAGGGTGATGAAATGCCCACCAGGACTCGTGCTCATGATGGCCTGCGTTCACAGGAAGAGGGTTTGGTAGATCTGGGCATCATTTAACACAGAAGAGGACCAGTGCTGGATTCCGGAGCAGTCAGTCTATGAAGGAGAAAGTTCCGGAAGAGGTGAGTTTTGCAGCCACAGCTGGACCTATTGGGCCTCTATTTTTCTTTTGTTTTAGTGTGGCTGGTGTTTAACATATGTACGAGTGGGATAGGGGCGCTGGAAAAAATTGAGTTGTATATGGGTATACAAAGGTGCTAAAAATGGTGGGGTGCTTAGGATGATCAGTGTGAACTAGCTGAATATAACAATCACATGCATTGGAAGTAAATTGCAACAGACAACAAAACTGTGATAGTACAAACAATTAATGCAATGTGCAGTGGACAATATATTGTCTGAAGTCCATATATTATATACTATTGCACCAGCAATAGTGTGCAATACTAAAGTTTAAAGTGCTCCGTGCTCAAAAGGTCTTCCAAAAAATGGTTCCACCTTCACCAGAAAAGATCACCACAAGTGAGGATAGATGGCTCCTTACCAGATGATGTTGACCTATTATTTAAAATAAGGTCAATTGAGCTTGTGAGTCAACTGCTTAACATGGACAATCCGATAACACTTGATGGACATGTAAGCGGGCATCATAAAAGAGAGAGAACAATCTCCATAGTGTAAAACGGTTTAATATATCAAAAATAAAATGACAGTGCCGAGTGGCCTCTTACTTGTGATGGTGCCCGTATCCCGGCACTGAGGCTGTAGGCTTATAGGGATAATGAAGAGAGCTGGGGTCGTTAGCTGTGAAGTCGGCATGCGTTCCACCGCCGTCGGCTGTTTAACATACCTTTTGCTATGTAGTGGCTTCCTCACTGGCCAAACCAATGAAGTGTTGCCATGTACTCTCTATTAGTTGGCTGCTGGGCTGCCTGTCTGATAGAACTAATAGACATTTCAAAGTCCAACTGAAATTCCCCAACTGATGGGTCCAACTTCCAAAGTCCAAACACACACACATGGCACACACACACATGGCAAGCTGATAACGATGCTGCTAAATTGTTGTTAGCCTGCAAAAATGGCAGGATCCCCACTGAACCTTACAAAATGGGCAAATGCATGACTATGCAGACTCTTTCAACTCTTAACCTACAAATCGTGCCACTTTACCATTCACCTGTCACCTCAGACCACAATGGGATTGGGATACCACCAGCTGCAACTAAAGATCTACTACAAAAACAAGAAAAATGAAATACAGTCATATGTACTCTGCACCCCTCCCTTTTATAATAATATAACATTTCTTCTGCTATGTTATGATCCTACTGAAACCAAGGCTTGTCATATCCAACTTCCAGATTTCTAATCTGGAAATATGGGTGGGGGGTTTTTACTCTTTGAAGTGTGGATGAATGAAACACGCTACTACTTCTTCATTGAACCCACCAATTACACAGCTTTTCCACATTCCTAAGCGCCCCTTCCTTTTCGATCCCTCCCTGTCACCACTTAATTGATTGGAAGCAGAGTCCCCAAAGAAACATGGGCTCCAGTTACAATGCCTTCTGTGTCCAGAAAACAGAGCATTACTTTAGCCCAACCTAAAATGAGGATTAAAAGAATGAAAAATACTGTGATTTTCTGTTTTTCTTTGAGCATGGAGTAAAACGCAATGTAGATATAGATGACTGCAGCTGATATTTTTTCCCTCAGCCCAGACTCGTCAGTCAGTGGCAGCCCTGCTACACATGTGTCGCTCTGTGCTTTGAGACCCAGGAAGAGTCTGTTATAAAACAACATCAGCAGGGGGCTAATGAAAAGGCTTTCTTGATTTTAACGAATTGCAAGCAACTGTAGCCAAAATAAATATAATCTTCTTTTTGGATTAGTTGTTACAGATGATTTTACCTCCTAACTATGATAAACGGGCCCTTGCAGACGGGAGATGTAGCTGCTCCCCAGTGACTATTCCCTAAAAAGCAATAAACCAGCATACGTATATAAACAGTGACACACCAGCTTTCCCCAAACAAGTAAGAATAGCCAGGCAAGAGATGATTATTTGTTATTTTACCGAGTGATTCTATATTTTCTTAGCTTCTATCTAAATCAGCATTTCTTAACCTTTGTTTCCCAGAGGAACTCCTAAAATAGTTGTCAGGTCTTGGGGGGTAATCCTTACTAAAACCAATTAATTGGGAGTCAATGAGAAAAATGCCCATTACATTGGTGATGACGAGTAGGAAGAATGCAACCCTTACAGTGGTGGTCAAAATGCCACCCTTTGCCACCCCTGGTCAGAAAGCTAAAAATATCACTGGTATCTTCTGGCTGGCTTTGCCAAGTGGCCTTGGTTCTGAAACTATTCAGGCACCGTCAAATAGGAGATTAGTAACCCCCAGCTAAAGGAATGCCTAGCAAGACCTAAAGGAACCCTAGGGTTCCACAAAATCCTTGTTTAAAACAGCTGATCTAAATTAATTAACTAAAACGCTATATCTGTTGTGAGCGTCTTCTGAAGCTTCTTATGCAAATTTACGTGAAATCTTCCATTATTTCAGATTTTAAAAAGTATATCTAGGTGGAACCTTGTTCTTCGTTTTTGACAAGGTGGTTAAAGGTTAGACCCTTTGTCAAATTCTTATTGATGTATGTGTCCCTTTTGGTAATGTACAGGTTGTCACTGAGAAAGAAAGTAAAGCCTCTTACACAATATTCGTTAATTTTTTTATCATTCAACCCAGCCAGTTGAGCGGAAAAAAAACAACTCAGGTCGGAGCCGCTATACTTACAATCTGATGTCTTCCCTGCTGTGCCATTGTGCTCTGACAGCAGGACGGCCCCCCCGCCAGAACACTCCGTTCAGTCACTGGCCAAGAGGGCTGATCGGGAGCCGATTGGCAGACCTTTTTCAGTCATGCCCCTTTGACAGAAGCTGGCCGGCTTCTGTCGTACCAACTCCAGTATACACTGACTATAGAACCAGCCCATGCCACCCGACATTCGGCCTGTGTGTGCTAGGCTTTGGGGAAAGTCCAAAGTTTTGGATTTCCCCAGAGCAAATCCCCAGAACAAGAGATGAAGGGAAACCTTCCAGTGGTGACAATGGAAATGACCCTCACTTTGGGAGATTTTCTTCTAACATCTTGTCCCTGGGGTACACAAAACCCTTCTCTACTCTATCCAAAACTAAAAAAAAATGTTGGGTTATACATACACTGCCAGAAGTTGGGTGGGGTAGACCCAAGCCCAGATTTGGGCTCTAATGTGATTTCAAGAGTTGTTTTAATATTTTTAAATATGTGGCTCTCATTAAGACTTCAGGTGATGTCTGACCCCTGACTCTCAAATTGATCAGGCTCAGACAAAGCAACGAAAGCTCAATAAGGGGGTAGGTGAGCAAAGGGTAATATAAATAGTCTATAATTAAGCCTGTACTCATATCTTAATTTTTAGATTTTTACACAAATGTAATTGTTCCCGATTCTCTCTAAACTGGGGCCCCTTGAAAGTGATATTAAACCGAAAAGTAAAAAAAATATTATATTGCAACCTACCAATTCTTAGATGTGGTAGGTGCATCTTTTGTCTTTTTTTTAGGCTTTTTTTACTTTATTTTCACCTGGTGGTCCAATTAGCAAGTCTTTTATTTTCAATTTGCTTTAAAAGACGAGTAAAGGATACGTTTAAGAAAATAAAAAAATGGTGTACTTCCCTCCATGCCACAGCATTAGTGTCCAGATGCAGTTGTCCTACACTATCAATAAGACAGAGAACTGAGTGATCACATGACCACTGATTGGTCAGTTCTTGTTCTGATCTGAGCGGAGAGCAGTACCTGAAGCACTGGGCTGGAAAGGGGGTGGGAGCAGCTGGTTCTGGCTTTCAGCTGTGTGCTGAAAGGCAGAGCCAGCTCTCAATCAGGCAGCTGGGCGGATCTCAACAGCATTGTTGGGATTCTTCAAGAGCCTGGTCTGGCTCTAACCTGTAAGCTGATAGCAGGCAATATCAGCTAACTCTGGGTCGCAGGAGGACAAAAGTAAGTGTACTCCTGTGACCCAAAAGAGAAGAATGTCCAAAAAAGCTTTGGCCATACTTCTCTTTTAACAGTCCAATCTGTCTAGCAAAAGTGGCAGTTAGAGGGTTGAGGCTAACCATTTAACACTAAGAGGGGTGCTTACAATGGTCAGATTTGAGTAATTTCTGTAAAACGTTTATCCCAAAAGGAGCAAACAACTGTTGTAGTAACTGCTTATAAAGTGTTAGCTGGGGTTTGGCCTTTATTTGTTAGTCAGGTATATAGTAAAATGCAAGTGCATCTATCACTACCCTCTCCACAGGCTAACAGTGCTGCTGTCCAAAGATCTCCATTGCTCCTCTCCAGCCAGACTGGAGACACCATAAAGCAGAATGTATGTCACTTGCCAGATGACCAAGTGAAAATAAAGGGAAAAAACACCAAAAGGTTGTTAACCACTTCCCGACCGCCGTATGTAGATATACGTCCACAGAAGGGCACGTTAGGGCAGATGGGCGTATATATACGTCCCTGCCTTTGGGCGGGTTAGGGGTTCGATCGGGACCCCCCGCTACATGCGGCGGTCAAAAACCCGCGGGAAGCGATCCGGGACGAGAGCGCGGCTATTCGTTTCTAGCCGCCCGCTCGCGATCGCTCCCCGGAGCTGAAGAACGGGGAGAGCCGTATGTAAACACGGCTTTCCCGTGCTTCACTGTGGCGGCATCATCGATCGAGTGATCTCTTTTATAGGAAGACTCGATCGATGACGTCAGACCTACAGCCACACCCCCCTACAGTTGTAAACACAAACTAGGTGAACCCTAAATCCTACAGCGCCCCCTGTGGTTAACTCCCAAACTGCAACTGTCATTTTCACAATAAACAATGCAATTTAAATGCATTTTTTGCTGTGATCCCAAAAATGTGTCAAAATTGTCCGAAGTGTCCGCCATAATGTCGCAGTCATGAAAAAAATCGCTGATCGGCACCATTAGTAGTAAAAAAAAAAATAATAATAAAAATGCAATAAAACTATCCCCTATTTTGTAAACACTATACATTTTGTGCAAACCAATCGATAAACGCTTATTGCGATTTTTTTTTACCAAACATAGGTAGAAGAATACGTATCAGCCTAAACTGAGGAAAAAAATAATTATATATGTTTTTGGGGGATATTTATTATAGCAAAAACTAAAAAATATTGAATTTTTTTCAAAATTGTCACTATATTTTTGTTTATAGCTCAACAAATAAAAACCGCAGAGGTGATCAAATACCACCAAAAGAAAGCTCTATTTGTGGGGAAAAAAGGACGCCAAATTTTGTTTGGGAGCCACGTTGCACGACTGCGCAATTGTCTGTTAAAACGACGCAGTGCCGAATTGTAAAAACGCCTTTGGGCATTTAGCAGCATATTGGTCCGGGGCTTAAGTGGTTAAATATTAAAAATATTAAAATGTTGTTGTTTAATACTGCATTTAGTTAGAATGTGCATTAAAAGTGCCCACAAAACACGTCAACGTGCATTAAAAGGCATTAAAAGGTGTATGAACAGTAATGCCCCGTACACACCATCTGAATTTCCGATGGAAAAAGTCAGATGGACCTTTTCCATCGAATTTTCCGATCGTGTGTTTCCATCTGAGTTTTTTCATCGGAAATTCTGATGAATTCCATCAGACTTTAGATATAGAATATGTTCTATATTTTTCCGATGGAATTCCGATGAGATTTGGCCGGGAAAAAGCCAGATCGTGTGTACGTGGCATAAAACGTACATAGAAGTAAAGTAAAAAATGTTTTCAATCTTTCATAAGAGGTTTATGTACTAGATAAAAAAAAAGAAAAAATAGTTTCATAGTGAAAAATGTCTTGCTTCTGTACACAGTTTAATGTGAGCAGGCAGCTGGTATATAAGTGGAGCAGCAGTCGCGATCTGGCCCCTAACCTTGCGGGCCCAGCAGCTTCTGAAATCTCCTGTAGTTACACCCTATTGGAATGTATTTTTGCCACAAATACCAGAGAAATATTTATTACACTTTATCACGGTGATGTTTTATTTACTTAAAAAAAAAAAAAATCCTGCTATTAGATACCTGCATATTATTTCTCGCTTTGGCCTGGAATCATTTTCTCCTCTCTCTCCCAGCATCACATCATCTTTCTTTGCTGTATGGAGAGACATTTGCTACTGTAATTTGCACAGAAGTTCCAAGGACAAGACCCGACCACTCTTTCTGCTGGCAGTTGGTATCAGTCTGCTGGTGTCCCATGGCTGTCAAGAGCACCTTGACTTGTCTTGATGGGTGTTTTATTTTAGGAAGTAAACAGATCATGAACGCCGATGTTCCAAGAGATGCGCAAATGCAGAGATTTTTTTTTTATGTTCTTATTCTATTTTTTTTATTGACTTTTTTTGGAAAAAAGTATATTGTACTTTTAATCTTATATAAGGATAAGCTATTACCGGTGTTTAAAAAAATAAATATATATATATATATACTGTGTATATATATATATATATATATATATATACTGTATATATGTATATATATATATATATATATATATATATATATATATATATATATATATATATATATATATATATATATAATCTTGGAAACTGAAAAGTGGCCTCATTGCCAATATAGAATTGCAAACAAAGCTGATACCAGCAGAAAAGAAACATGTAAATATCATTCCTGCTACCCATGATGCTACATGCCATTCTGTTGCTAAAGAAGCCCCCTGACCAAACCTTTATCACTACTAAGTCCTGTAGTGACAACAAACTGCAGATGACACAGGAAGCCAAAAGTCTCAGAAGTGTTGGTTTCCCAGGAAAATGTTGGTAGATGATTCATCAGCAACAGTGTGGCATTTGATGGCACCGACAGTTGGAAAGATGAATCTGGCATTCTTCTTTTTCAGAGATTTAAAGTGATCGTAAAGGTTCGTAATTTAAAAAAATAATAATAACAAATATGTCATACTTACCAGCGCTGTGCAGCTCGTTTTGCACAGAGTGGCCCCCAATCCACGTCTTCTGGGGTCCCTTGGTGGCTGTCTCGGCTCCTCCCCGCATCAGATAACTCCCTGTGGGAACCGCTTTCCCAAGGGGGTTACCTTGCGGGCGCACTCCATCATTAGTCCATCATTTGCACCCATAGACACAAATGCCGGACTTGGCCCCACCCCCCGTGGCACCCTCGTCAATTGGATTTGATTGACAGCAGTGCAAGCCAATGGCTGCGCTGCTATCAATCTATCCAATGAAGAGCCGAGAAAACCGGGGCTCAGAAAAACAGAGAAGACAGCGCGTTCTCGAAGCAGGACTTTCCAGGGCTCAGGTAAGTAAACCGGGGGGCCAGTTTTTTCACCTTAATGCATAGGATGCATTAAAGTGGAAGTAAATCCTCTTAAAACAATCCAGAAAGAGAAAGTGCTCCCCGTTCCCCTCCGCCGCCGCGGCCCTGTCCCCTTGGAGCTTCTTCCTGGTATCGCCGATCTGGCACTGTGATTGGCCAGAGCGTCACTCCCGTGCCAATCCCGGCATGATCCCATCCATTATGCCGGGACGCTCAGTGCGCCTGCGCCCTTGTCTATGGCGCGCATGCGCCGTAGACATCGGTGCAGTGTTTTCTGCAAATATCTCCTCAACCATGTAGGTTAAGTATGTTAGGGAGATATTTCTTGCACCTACAGGTAAGCTTTAATCTAGGCTTACCTGTAGGTGCAAGTTGTCAAAGTGGGTTTACAACCACTTTAAGGCCCTTTTCAGACTGGGGCGGGAGCCACGATATACCGTCGGATTTGGCGCGGGATTCGGCCGCTAGCGGTGCGGTATTAACCCATTGTTTTTAATGGGAAAGAGCGGTATACACACTGCTCCTCTCACCACTCCAAAGATGCTGCTGACAGGAGATTTTTTTTCTCAACCGCCAGCGCATCGCCTCAGTGTGAAAGCCTTCGTGCTTTCACATTGAGGATGCAGTGAATGAGTTTTTCAGGCGGTATAGCAGCGCTATTTTTAGCGCTGTACCGCCTGAACAACTCCTCAGTGTGAAAGGGGTCTAAGGTGAAAAAAAAACGGAAGGTTTACAACCCCTTTAATGATAACAATAAGTGGTTGTGTTAGAGGAGCTGTCCAGTGCTGATCCTACATTACAGAAACTGCATACCTCCCAACTGTCCCTGATTTTGAGCAATGTCCCTCTGTCCCTCATTCTCCTCATTTGTCCCTCATTTTGCTCTGATCTATATAGATGTATATAAAATGCACTTTTTATCTATCAAAAAGTGTTTTTCAGTGCTAAACCTTTCATCTGATTTCTAAATTGCTGCATTTGTAAATTCCAAAAGCCAATATAAAGGAATAGTAAGGATAAAAAAGCACTTGTGGGTTTAACCAATCGTATGTTTTTGTACAATGCTCCTATAAGGGGGTGTGGTAAGGGGTGTGCCTATGCCTGCATACTTTTGCTGATAGGCGTCCCTCATTCCCATCTCAGAAAGTTGGGAGGTATAGAAACTGCACTGTGGAGTTACTTTTCTTATTTTTTGAGGTGTGTCTAAAAAGTTCAGAAAACAAACAAAACAGAAGATGCAAACAAATTACCTTTATTGGCCTTTAAAATAATCGGCATTCTTCACACTTTTGGTAACAGTCATAAAGCTTCTGGAAACTGTCAGCAAAGGCCTCTTTAGGAATCGTTCGCAGAACTGCTGTCACTCTCTTGGATTGCCGCCGCGTCCGCAAAACTCTTCAGGTGGAGAAACAAAGAGAAGTCCACAGGTACCAGATCAGGGGAGTATAGTGGATAATCGAGAACAGGTATGCCATGCTGAGCCAAGAATTGGCACACACAGTTTACACATGGTAATGAAATTTCCAGAGGTTTCCATCCGTTTTGCTTTCCATTTGTCTGTCAGCTTGTGCGGCACAAACCGGAACAGATCTTCTGCTTCCCCAAATATTTGTGGACGACGGTGCGCACTGTGTCCCTGCTAATGTCCAATTCCTCCGCCATCAATCGTAGAGTCAGTCGCCAATCTCACGCTAACATTTGTTGCACTCGCTTGATCATATCTGGGGTTCTGCTCGTTGACAGCCCACCTCTGAACGTGGCTCATCCTCAGTCATTTTCTTCCCGTCGCAAAAGCGTTTGAATGTAAACACACAAGTCGTAAACACATTTTCTGCTCACAGTTTCCGTCCCGTACATATAAACCAAGAATTCATGCGTCTTCGTTTTCCCAAATTTTTAGCAGAACTCGATGCTTCATATTGCACTGTGACCCTACCTCTCACACTGACTACTTTTGACTTTCGCATCGGGTTTACCCTGACGGTCACGTGTACTTCACACTAGGTGTACTTCTCGACATGTTTCTGGATAGCCATGTGCATGCGCGTACACCTGGCCCATGTTGCCGTTGAGATATTGGACCATTTATCTAACTTTTTAGACACACCTCGTAATTTCTGAGGACTACTAACATACACACTAGGCAGACTAGGATGTTCATAGCTAGATGGCCATTTATGTTGGCCAATCATAATTCATACTTTTATGATAGATTCTTTGGAAAATTCTGATATAATCTAAAATAACTAGAAATTCTCCTCTCTGACATTTGCCTATTCACCAGGATGTGAACAACTGGCGAATATCACCTTTACAATAATCTGTCAAAACAGTGTTTAAAGGGGTTTTAAAGGTACAATGTTTTTTCCCTAAATAGCTTCCTTTACCTTAGTGCAGTCCTCCTTCACTTACCTCATCCTTTCATTTGGTCTTAAATTAAGGTGACCAGATTTTTTAAATGAAACCTGGGGACATATTTATTTTTTTACTAGTAATGGCGGCAATCAGCGCCTCTCTCTCCATCGCCGCCACCGCCCGCCTCACAGCCTGCCAAGTCTTACTCTCCAGCCCCCTGGCTAGTACTAGGTGGGGAGTGGAGAAAGATCACTCCGCCAGGGAAGGCAAGAAAATAGGCAGGCGGCTGGCCTGGACTTAAGCCAAGGCAGAAGAACATGCGAGCGGAGCTAAATGGGCATGCATCTGAAACTGAAGAAATATTCCCTCCACTCCGACCAGCACATGATCTTCAGAAAGGGGCTCAGATAATGGGAAAACAATTGCCCCCCTAAGCAAGTACCGTGTTTCCCCGAAAATAAGACGTACTCCGAAAATAAGCCGTAGCGGGATTTCGACGCAAGATAGAAATATAAGACACCCCTCCGAAAATAAGACGTAGCGATGTAGTGTCGAATCTCCGAAAATAAGATGTAGTGTCGAATCTCCGAAAATAAGATGTAGTGTCGAATCTCCGAAAATAAGATGTAGTGTCGAATCTCCGAAAATAAGATGTAGTGTCGAATCTTGTAGTGATAGGCGTGTCGTGGTAAACAACACGTCATAGGTGTATGTTACTGTACTGGTGCTCAGGAGCTGTGAGGAGAAGAACACTCTGTAAAGCAAAAAGATTCTCCCAGCATTGACCAGCAAACCCCTCTCTCACCCCCACACAAACAGATCACCCCAGCTCCACTGTGCTCCACATCAGCTTTGCTGGCCTATCTTTTTGTACAACCAGACAAGATGAGTGCAAAAAAGAGTTATTCTGTTGAGTACAAGAAAGGAATTGTGGAGGACTCCCGAGGCAAGAATCTTACGGCTTTTTGCAAAGAGAAGAAGTTGGATATCCGAATGGTCCAAAAATGGCGTGCAGAATATGATAATCTGAGTCTACAGGTGGACAGAGGAAATGCTAAGAAGCGCAAGTGTGGTTCAGGTAGGCAACCTTTATTTTCTGAGCTGGAAGAAATGATCAGTGAATGGGTTGCTGACAGGAGAGCAAAGGCTTTGGTTGTGCGCAGGGCTGATATTCAAACATTTGCCCTTGCAATGGCACCACAATTCGACATATCCCCAGAATTCAAAGCATCACAACATTGGCTGGAGCGCTTCCTTCAGCGGAATGAACTGTCTCTCAGAAAATCAACAACACTGTTTAAGTTGGAAGATGCTGAAGTTATTAAGCGAGCACTTGCATTCAAGTCCTTTGTTGATGGCATCGACTTTTCTAAATACCACCTTTCAACATGATTGCTATGGATGAAACTGCAGTGTTTATGGGTCAAGGAGCCCAAACAACAATTGACCAGAGGGGTGCCTCCTCAATCTACGTTCCCTCCACTGGTTATGAAAGTGCACGTGTTACCTGTATTTTGGCAATTCGTCTTGATGGGACGAAAGCCACACCTGTTATCATCAGTAAGGGCAAGAAAGATAAGTTGGAACGTGTTTCTGGCATTTATGTTCTTGAAACCGAAAAAGCCTGGTGCACACAAGCAGTTATAAGGAAGTGGCTTGATTTAATGCTGCCACTTGTTTTGCGAGGTGGCCAAAGAGGTCTGCTTGTCTGGGATTCAGCCAGCACTCACCGTGCTAAAGACATGAAGAACTTCCTTGCAGAGAGAAGAATAGATAAAATAATGATTCCTGCAGGAATGACTGCCTATCTGCAGACTCTGGATATTGCAATAAATAAGCCATTCAAAGACCATTTGCGTATGGAAATAAATGACTACATTGAAAATAGAATGACAAGAAATCAGCGTGGAAACTTTGTGAAACCTGGCCTGCAAGAGGTCGTGATTTGGGTGAAGAATTCATGGGAAAAAATCACTGACAGTGTTGTTGCCAATGCACTCCGAGCAGGTTACATGGATAAGAGCTGCTCATTTAATGAGAGCTCTATTGCTCGACATGAAAGATTGGGGCCAATGGTTCTAAAGGAACTGGAGTCGCAAAAAATTCAGGATGGAATTCCGAGTTTGGAGAGTTATGACGATGTTCTAGAAGAAGACGACTTAACTGTATTTGAATAAATGTAGATTGTTGAAGAAGACGACTTAACTGTATTTGAATAAATGTAGATTGTTGAAGAAGACGACTTAACTGTATTTGAATAAATGTAGATTGTTGAAGAAGACGACTTAACTGTATTTGAATAAATGTAGATTGTTGTACCATACTGTTGTACCATACTTGCCGTTAATAAAAATAAGACACCCCCCGAAAATAAGCCATAGTGTGATTTCTTGAGGTAAAAAAAATATAAGACGGTGTCTTATTTTCGGGGAAACACGGTAGGTGTGGTGGAGCGGGGTTTTTTTTTTTTTTTTTTATAATTCGGCACTGACTGTCTTTGAAATTTGCCCCAGCCCCTGTTCAAATCCAATCCGGGGACAAAACCGGTGACAGACTTGGCCCAGGGACAGTGTCCTCAATCTGGGGACTGTCCCTGGAAACCGGGGATGTCTGGTCACCCTATTTTAAATGTCCTTTTTTCTTCTGAGAAATCCTCACTTCATGTTCTTTTGTCTGTAACTCCACAAAGTAATGCAAGGCTTTCTCCCTGGTGTGGAGTGTCTTGCTCGTCCCCTCCCTTGGACTACTGGAGAGTCAGGACGCTCTCTACATTGCAGATAGAGAAAGGAGCTGTGTGTTAGTGGGCATCCTGACTCTCCCGTAGTCCAATTGAGGGGGCGAGCACGACACTCTACACCAGGGAGAAAGCCTCACATTACGGTGTGTAGTTACAGACAGAGGAACAGAAAGTGAGGATTTCTCAGAAGAAATAAGGACATTTAAAAGCAAAATGGAAGGATGAGGTAAGGGAAGGAGGACTGCACTAAGGGAAAGGAAGCTATTTAGGGAAACAAAATTGTACCTTTACAACCCCTTTAACCTGGCAGGTAAATTTGCTGTCTGGAGCTCTCCGTAGTGCTGAAACTGAGTGTTTTGTGCAAAAGATGTTTACTGCCAGGCGGGGCTGCACAGTGAGGATCCTGGCAGTTCAACGTTGCCTGGTTCATAGGAAGCCCCACATCCACCAGGAAACTCTCCTGACTAAACGTTAATTGGCATTTGTTATAGGAAAGAATTAGGATTTACATTGTTGCATAGTGTCATAATTATGCTGATTCTCCTATTAATGTCTAATCATAGGCTGGATGAGGGACACGACCTGTAAGCCAGTGCTTTTCAACCTTTTTCCTGTCAAGGCACCCTTTAACATTCTGCACAATCTTGAGCCACTCATTCTAAAATATAAAACACTGAACTAATAGTATTACATATTGCAGCAGTTAGCGTTCTCCCGATACCGATACCAGGATGGGTGTTGCAGGCAGCCTTTCCTAATGGCATTTTAGTGCCTGCCCATCAGTGCCCATAAATGTCACCTATCAGTGCCCAATGCCCATAAGTGCCACCTATCAGTGCCAGCCAGCTGTCAGTGTTATCTGTCAGAAGGGGGAGTTTTTGGGACTTTAAATGAGATACGTTTTTAAGCAAACAGTAAATATAAATAAAGTTGTATACGTAAAAGCCAGGCTCACACTTACCACCCAAACAGCAAGCCAAATTCATCTGTCTAACTGTGTAAATTAAAAGCAGAGGATTGGTTGCACGCATTTGCAAATACATGGTTAAGCTGCAGGCCTCGCCACGGCTCTCTGCATTCTGCAGTCCTAACTAAACTTTTGATGTCTCCTCAATAGAGGCATATAAATACTGTTGAGTAGATAGAGGGCAGGTGACTAGGTGTGTCACTGCCCCTACCTATGATTGGTATGGTAGTAAAGAGCACTAGAAAAAAAATGCATAAATGTATAAGGGTATCAACAAACACATCTCCATCCCTGTGTCAAATAAAGAAAACTAGGCTTGGGGCAAGTTATCTGTCAGTGCCAGCCAGCCGTCAGTGCTATCAGTGCCAGCCAGCCGTCAGTGCCATCTGTCAGTGCCAGCCAGCCATCAGTGCCATCTGTCAGTCCCTGTCAGCTGTCAGTGCCAGCCATCTATCAGTGCTGCATATCAGTGCCATCTAATCCTTTCAGTACTCATCAGTGCTGCATATCGGTGCCACCTAATCCTATCAGTACTCCTCAGTGCTGCAGATCAGTGCCACCTAATCTGTATTGTGCTTTGAGAAACTGTCATATGCCATTAAAAAAGTATCGGAAATCGGTATCGGCAAGTACTTGAAAAAAGTATCGGTACTTGTACTCTGTCTTAAAAAAGTGGTATTGGGACAACCCTAGCGCAGCAGTATTCACACATGTAGGACACCCAACGTTTTGCACATTGGTACTAACTACTATTCCAAACTTTCTCTTCTCCTCAGTTTCTCCCCATCACTCTGCTAATGCGACCCCAGTGCTGACAGAGAATAGCCGGAAAGGGGCAAACAAGCACACCGTCAGACGTCCAACGTCCTCATTATCAACCTATGAGGTCATCAGTTGTTAGGATCCTGGCATCTGGCCCACATGGTGCTAAAGCTGGTAAATCTGCACAACAAAAACCTGTGGCTTTGTGTAAAAGGCAGACACAATCCACCCACTACTATGTTGACAATTTTGGGGCAGTGTTAGGCACCTCTAAAGAACCCAGATGACACCTTGCCCTGAATGTGGTGCCTCTCCTGAAGAGGCCCTTGTACATTTTCCCTAAAAAAGTTTTGGACAATTGGAAACAACTTTTAGGCGTTTTGCCAAGGCACCGTGGAGAACCCAGATGGCACCTCAGGGTGCCATGAAACTCTGGTTGAAAAAGGCTGGCATAATGCAACACATGAAATTCATGTTGCCTCATGATAGGTATTGCCTTGCCCTGAATGAATGTGGCGCATCTCCTGGCGAAAGGAGTTTCTATTTCTAGGGCCTTGTAAGTTTTCCCCAAATTTTTGGTGGAAAATTGGAAACAATTTTTAGGCATTTTGCCAAGGCACCCCTAAAGAACCTAAAAGGCACCCTTGTTGAAAAATGCTGCTGTAAGCATTATTTACCACTTCAGACCCGCGCTATAGCCGAATGACGGCTACAGAGCGGGTCTGAATATCCAACCCGCCGTCAAAAAAACACGGCCGCCCCTCTGGGCGTTCCCAGCGCGCGCTCCAGAGCGCGCTGCGGGGAAGCCCTGTGTTGGCCGTGTCCCTTGGACACAGCCAATCACAGATCGCGGCGAACGGCCAATCAGAGTGGCAGTTTGCGATGTGATCTGTGCGGCGAATGAGAGATGATCTCATAGATCATCTCTCATTGCCGTTTTACACAGAGACAGCGTCCTGTCTCTGGAGAGGAGGAGACCAATGCTGTGTCCCTTGTACATAGGGACACAGATCGGTCACCCCCCAGTCACCCCCCCCCTCCCCCCACAGTTAGAACACACCTAGGATACACATTTAACCCCTTCCTCACCCCCTAGTGTTAACCCCTTCAATGCCAGTCACATTTATACAGTAATTAGTGCACATTTATAGCACTGATCGGAGTATAAATGTGAATGGCGCCAAAAATTTGTCAAAAGTGTCCGATGTGTCCGCCATAATGTCGCAGTACCAATACAAATCGCAGATCGCCGCCATTTCTAGTAAAAAATAAATAATAAAAAATAATAATTCTGTCCCCTATTTTGTAAGCGCTATAACTTTTGCGCAAACTAGTCGCTTATTGCGTTTTTTTTTACCAAAAATATGTAGAAGAATACATATCGCCCTAAACTTTTTTTTTTTTTTCAAATTGGGATATTTATTATAGCAACAAGTAAAACATATTGTATTTTTTTTTCAAAATTGTCGCACTTTTTTGTTTATAGCACAAAAAATAAAAACCCGCACAGGCGATCAAATCCCACCAAAAGAAAAAGGACGTCAATTTTGTTTGGGAGCCACGTCGCACGACCGCGCAATTGTCAGTTAAAGCGACGCAGTGCCGGAAGCTGAAATTTCACCTGGGCAGGAGGGGGGTAAATGTGCCCAGTAAGCAAGTGGTTAAACTGTAGCACAAAAAAGCGAGGTCTCCTGCATCCTTTGGACAGATTGCAGCTTTAACTAATATAGAGGGAACATTTTATGGTGTAATACTGAAACACGTGTTTTACATCATATGAATGTCTGCAGCTTTATTTGTTGCCTTTGACTGTTTGTTTGATGAATATAGGGATATTATCACACTCTGCAGCAGGTGTTATGAGGCTTAGTGAATGGAGGTTGTCTACACTCTGAACCTTGTCCAGCTCCAGCAGCTGTAATCAGGCATCATATGCTATAAAAAACCTGAACTATTTCACATTTTGGACCACACTCAGTCCTCTGTCACAGGAATGCCTAAGATGTCAGTGGTTTTAACCTGTTAGTGTAATGTGATTCCTGAATTAGCCTATTGTTTTTTCCAAATGAGGTTTGCTATGCTGATAATCCATTGCTATGGTCTTGGTTTTTCATGCTGAGTATTTATTGGGTCATGTACCAACATCTTGGAGAGCTGCCCCCAGATTCCAGGGTAAGCCTACTGCCCAGTTCTCTACTGCAGTGGTTATCAAACTGTCTTAGCCCAGGTTCACACTGGGTACGATTTGCTTCGATTTAAGATGCGATTTCACATGTGAAATCGCATCTCAAATCGTCGGCATTTGCTGGCAATGACACCGTCCTAATGAGTGCGATGCCGCATCTGCGGCGCTGCACCGATTTCAAAAAGTAGTTCCTATACTACTTTTTGCGATTTCGGGCCGCGATTTACATTAACATCTGTGCAGAAACCCGCACAGATGTCTCTTAAATCGCGGCCAAAATCGGGACTGCCAGCGGGAGTGAAATCGTGCGAGTTCAGCTTTACTCCCGCAGCCCAGTGTGAACCAGGGCTCAAAATACCCCCAACAGGCCATGTTTTCAGATTTTCCTTTTTTATCTTGCACAGGTGTCAATGGCTTGGTATATTGGACAGCTATTTTACATAAGAGAAATTCCCAAAACATGGCCTGTTGGGGTACTTGAGGACAGGGTTGAGAACCACTGCTCTACTGTATACCATAAGGCTAGCTTTTGTATGATAGATGTCATAGATCGTAATCCCATATGGACAGAGTCTTTCTAATGTGTCACTTGTTTTTGTGTAGAATCTATAAAGCCGGTTCATACTGATGCGACAAACGCTCCGACTTTGGAGCACATGTCGCATTAAAAGTCACACCCCATTCAGTGCAATGGAACTGTTCCAATCGGTGCGACTTGAATGTCCCGACTTAGAAAAAGGTTCCTGCACTACTTTTGGTCTTCTGTTAGTCGCATGCAAGTTGTGGCAAAGTCGCACTGGTATTCGGCTTCAAAGTCACGGCAGTGTGAACTGGGCTAACATACATCCTCTACATACATCTACACCAACATCCTCTTGCTTATTTCATTTACAGTCCTGCCTAGACTGTGTAAATAAAGAATAATCATTGTGATTGTACTTAAAATGGAAGTTCAGTCAAAACTAGTTCCAGTCTGTATTAAAAAAATTAATAAAAGTCAGCACTCAGCAGCTACAAATACTGCAGCTGCTGACTTTTAATAAAACGACACTTACCTGTCCAGGGAGCCCACAATGTCGGCACCCGAAGCCGACCCGTCCATTGGCTTCGGGTGAAGGCGCTGCCATCCTTACTAAGGGAAACAGGAAGTGAAGCCTTGCAGCTTCACAGCCAGTTTCCTCCTGTGCATACGCGAGTCACGCTGAGCTTTTCTGAATGGCTCCTGTCTTCTGGGACCTGTGTGTGTCTTCCAGAAGGCAGCGAGGGAAGGAGGAGGGGTCATAAATTACATAGGTCGCCGCGACACCCTTACACAGAAGTGGGAACTGGTACCTTTGTTTGACAGGTAACTGCTTCCCCGAACCAAATGTGGCACCAGAGGGGGAGGGGGAACAGATAAGCGGAGCTTCCACTTTTGAGTGGAACTCCGCTTTAACCCTTCACGCCTAAGGGTAAAACAACATTTTAATGTGTTAGTAATACTGTACATTTCATCACAACTACTTTGTGTATCCAGATGGATTATACCTTGTATTTTTCAGGAAGTGGCTTTCTTTTGGTGGTGGTAAATGGTAATTGATACTGTATTTCCTGTTTATTTTTGTTATTATCAAATGAAAAACTGTCCCAAAATAGTTTAAAAAAAAAAAATATTTAGCTGCACATTTCTTGCTATTATCATAATTTAACACCAAAGAACAGCCCACAATTAATTCTCCTACTTCTGACAATTGCAGTGATACCACATATGTATACGTTTGTTGTTGTATGTACTTGTACTACAGCCCAGAAACAATAGTGTGCATTTTTTTTTTCTAAATCCTGCCTAAAACACACTGACACTAACTGGCACTGATACTATTTTTATTCTACCCAAAATATAATGACCTTGATCTTTGACCCCAAACATGACCCTAACACTAACCTTGGAAAACCTTGATCTTGTTATTTTTTTATTCTTTTATTTTTTTATTCTTTATTTTATTCGATTATTTTTGTTTCATTTTTTTACACATTTGGTTTGTTTATATTTCCTCTCCTGCGAGAAGAGGAAGATTTAATTGTATCTTTTTCTTCATTCAGAAAAGGAAGTAAACACAGGGGTTGGCTCAAAGTTACTGATCACTGTGATAGCCAGAGGTTATCACATCAATGAGGTGACCCAGAACCGTGAGTCCTGGGTCCTGATCGTTAGTATGACACCCGGTGCTATTGGTTAGAGCCCGGTCTTTGTGCTGGGAGCACGCTGTGCGGCACCCTACCAGCACAAAGGGAGAAATGCATGTAGCATGACCCCCTAGGAGGCTGCTTGGATTTTCCTGCTCATCTGCACCACCTTGACCTGGTGAACATTCCAACCCACCTGACACTCTGAGTTCAGACATCTTTGCACCATCTTAAAGTCAAACAACTGTGTGTTTATGTTATAATAATATTTACTGGAACAATTCAAAGGGGATATTTTCACAAAGAGGAGGCAAATAGCTGAGTTTTGAATAACAGCGCTGACTCAGCAAAGAAATTCCTCCGAATAACACAGGTCAAGATATTTTCAAGATATTTTCAGATAAACATAATACTATATACACACACACACACATATAGATATTTTCAGATAAACAGATAAACATAATACTATATACACACACACACACATATATATATATATATCAGTACAGACCAAAAGTTTGGACACACCTTCTCATTCCAAGATTTTTCTTTATTTTCATGACTATGAAAATTGTAGATTCACACTGAAGGCATCAAAACTATGAATTAACACATGTGGAATTATATACATAACAAAAAAGTGTGAAACAACTGAAAATATGTCATATTCTAGGTTCTTCAAAGTAGCCACCTTTTGCTTTGATTACTGCTTTGCACCCTCTTGGCATTCTCTTGATGAGCTTCAAGAGGTAGTCACCTGAAATGGTCTTCCAACAGTCTTGAAGGAGTTCCCAGAGATGCTTTGCACTTGTTGGCCCTTTTGCCTTCACTCTGCGGTGCAGCTCACCCCAAACCATCTCGATTGGGTTCAGGTCCGGTGACTGTGGAGGCCAGGTCATCTGGCGCAGCACCCCATTACTCTCCTTCTTGGTCAAATAGCCCTTACACAGCCTGGAGGTGTGTTTGGGGTCATTGTCCTGTTGAAAAATAAATGATGGTCCAACTAAACGCAAACCGGATGGAATAGCATGCCGCTGCAAGATGCTGTGGTAGCCACGCTGGTTCAGTATGCCTTCAATTTTGAATAACTCCCCAACAGTGTCACCAGCAAAGCACCCCCACACCATCACACCTCCTCCTCCATGCTTCACAGTGGGAACCAGGCATGTAGAGTCCATCCGTTCACCTTTTCTGCGTTGCACAAAGACTCGGTGGTTGGAACCAAAGATCTCAAGTTTGGACTCATCAGACCAAAGCACAGATTTCCACTGGTCTAATGTCCATTCCTTGTGTTCTTTAGCCCAAACAAGTCTCTTCTGCTTGTTGCCTTTCTCTAGCAGTGGTTTCCTAGCAGATATTCTACCATGAAGGCCGGATTCACACAGTCTCCTTCTAACAGTTGTTCTAGAGATGTGTCTGCTGCAAAAGGTGGCTACTTTGAAGAACCTAGAAAATGACATATATTTTCAGTTGTTTCACACTTTTTTTGTTATGTATATAATTCCACATGTGTTAATTCATATTTTTGATGCCTTCAGTGTGACTCTACAATTTTCATAGTCATGAAAATAAAGAAAACTCTTGGAATGAGAAGGTGTGTCCAAACATTTGGTCTGTACTGTATATTAGGGTGACCAGACATCCCCGGTTTCAGTGGACATTCTACGAATTTAGGACACTGTCCACGGACCAAGTCTGTCCTGGTTTTGTCCCCAGATTGGATTTGAACAGGGACTGGGGCAATTTCGAAGACATTCAGTGCAGCATAAAAAATTAATTCTGAATTACACTCTGCCGCTTCTACTAGCTTGAGGGGGGGGGGGGGGGTGTATTTTTTTACATTATCTGTGCCTCTTTCTGATGATCGGAGCGAAGGGAATATTTCTTCAGTTTCGGGTGCATGCCCATTCCACTATACTTCTGTTCTTCTGCCTTGGCTCAAGTCCCGCCCAGCTGCCTGCCTGCCCATCTCCTTGCCTTCCCTGGTGGAGTGATATTCCTCCGCACCCCATCCAGTAGTAGCCGGGGCCCGTAGAGTGAGACTTGACAGGCTGTGAGGCGGGCGGCGACAGGCAGAGAGTTGCTGATTGCCGCCATTACTTGTAAAAAAATAAAATATATCCCCGGATTTCATTTAAAAAATCTGGTCACCTTTATATATATAATAAGTAGTTACACAGTCAACTTCTATGGAGGAACCCGGCCAGCTTATGAACTTACAACCCTAATAATAGATGTTTTGACTTAATAGAAATGATAAGCGGGCCCTTGTAGCAGTAATGACATCAATGTCTCCTTTGCAGATCTGATGGTCTTCATCGGCAGTCGTAGCTCATTAACTATATCCAATAAAGCGTAGTTGCAAGCAGTAGGATTTCAGTAAAGTATTTCCAAGGTAAAGATGTCTGTGCAAAGTGTCTCAGTAAAAAACCATAGGAAAAGATTTGCAAAGGTTGGCGATTGCCCTCTCACCAATCTTTCAGCGCTGTCGCACTTTGAATGATAATTGCACAGTCATGCCACGCTCTACCCAAATTAAATTATTATAATTTTTTTGGGGACAGGTAGAGCTTTATTTTGGTGGTATTTAATCACCACTGTTTTTTTTTTTTGCTAAACAACATTTTGTAAATAAGTAATTTTTCTATTTCACTGATGTGTGCTGATGAGGCTACACTGAAGGGCACTGATGAAGTAGCACTGATGAGAATTGATGAGGCGGCACGGATGGGAACTGATAAGGAGGTACCAATATGCAGCATTGACAGGCACTGATAGGCAGCAGTTATGGACACTGATAGGTGGAATAAATAGACGGCAACGATAGGCACTGATTTTCTGCACTGATGGACACTGATGAGGTAGCACTGATGAGAACTAATAATGAGGCACTAATATGCAGCACTGATAGGTTGCACTGATAGGCAGCACTTATGGACACTGATAGGTGGCACAAATAGATGGTAATGATAGGCACTGATAGGCTGCACTGTTGAGGTAGCACTGATAGACACTGATGAGGTAGCACTTGTGGGAACTGATAAGGAGGCACTAATATGCAGTACTGATAGGCACTGATGGGCACTGATAGGGAGCACTTATGGACACTGATAGGTGGCACAAATAGACGCAAATAGACAGCAATAATAGGCACTGATAGGCGGCATTGGTGAGGAGGCACTGACAGGCATCACTGATGGGCACTAAAAGGCATCACTGATGGGCTCTGACAGGTAGCACTGGTGGATACTGATTGGCTGCACTGGTGTGCACTGCTGGGTCTACATTGATAATCAAAACACTGATGATCAGTGCCCTGATTTTCAGTGCAGATGTCCTCACTGAGGAATGCCGTTTACCACTTCTCCCCTCCTCACGTGCTGTCAGCATGAGGGGAAGAATGCCCATAACCGGCATTTCCTGTTAACACTGTGATCAGCTGTGATTGGACACAGCTGATCACATTGTAAAGATCCTACATTATAGGCTCTTTACCATGATCAGTGATGCGCTGTGTCCAAGGAACATGACGCACCACCCATCTCCGTGCTACATGCATGCACGGCAACAATGGGGGGACATCATATCACGTAATTTCACTATACGGTGGGCGGGAAGCAGTTAATGAAGAAATAAGACAGCCTCTATGGACGCCTTACAGACTGACACTTTTGCTCTGACACTTAGAAAATACAAGTAAATGATAAGAAGTCAGGAAATCCCTGAGAGATCAGGATACACTATCATACTGCTTCAAGACTGGAAATTCCGACTACCACTTGTGACTCACACTTCAGCAGCGACAGAGCCCATATTTCTTCAGTTCCTTGCAAAACTGAAAATCCAGTTCTGGACAGGCTTAGCTTATAAAATCTGCATCACCACTACCTTGCCCAGCATGCCTTGCCCTCCGTTATTACTGTGAGCCTTTAGAATTCTCCCCAATTAGTTTCCAAGCGAAAACGCTGTCCCCTTAAGTTTTAATTAAAACCATAAAACTTTATAGCAACCATACTATTTACATAATAACGTGTTAATGGTTGAGACGTCTGTGTGAAATATATATTGTCTAGATTGCATCTGTGCCCGGCTGTGTGGGTGGAATATCAAGGGAGGTCATGTGTTTGGTCAGAGCTAAGTGCAGTGATGTCATCCCTTGGCATGGAGCTGGTATCAGTCTCTGCTGTCTGGGACTTGTGCAGGAAACTAACGAAGCCAGCCTTGTCATTCTTAAGCATTCCGTGCCATGGACAGCCCAAAACTTTTTTTTTTTTTTTTAATCTGTTCCAATTTTATAGAATATTTTATGACTATCACAGGGAAGAGATATGAAATCATAATGATTGGAAATTTTGCAGAGAAAAAAAAGTAGCATACAGACTGCCAAGAAGATAATCTACTGCAATGTAGCTGTAGAATGAGATGCTAAAAGCTTACCTCACCCAAAACTGAAGAGTTACTTTTGGGCAGAATTAATGTAAACCTGCGGGGGGAAATTAAAAAGCACTAAAATTGCAGTAGTCCGAGGAGGGGGAAATAATAAGCTGTCAGCACCTATCCCTAAACCTTACCGGAGTGGAGTGACAGCCAAATCTTCCCAATCTTTGATAGCAGAGAAGAAGCAAAACATATAGCCCAGGGCCTGAGCTACCTATCAGATTTGTTATGTGAAATCCAAGGGGAGTGCCTATTGCTATGCAAATAACGACCATTAGATAGTCAGGATCTGTATAATAGTGGCCTTGGGTGGCGGTGACTGTGTTTCAACCTACTTTGATGATCATTAGCACATGATTGCTATAATTGGTTAATCATACACCTTGCTACGACTAAGGCTGTTTACGAAATGCGTTAGTTATTTTGCATGTCACTTCATGTAATCCAGTGTTTCCCAACTCCAGTCCTCAAGGCACACCAAGAGGTCATGTTTTCAGGATTTCCCTCGATTGAAACAGCTGTGGTAATTACTAAGGCAGTGAAACTGATTGAATCACCTGTGCAAAATAATGGAAATCCTGAAAACATGACCTGTTGGTGTGCCTTGAGGACTGGAGTTGGGAAACACTGATGTAATCAACTATTAAAATATATGGACTACAGAGTTGCTGGCTCAATCCTTTTACTTGTTTTAATCATACACCTGACCCTAACTTTGTGCAAGTGTACAAAGTGTGCAAGTGTAAGGCCCTGCACACACGATCAGTCCAAACTAGGGGTGATCAAAAAACTCACGGTTCGAATCGTTCCTCGGATCAGGAGTCACGGATCGGATCATTTTCGGATCAGCAAAAGCAAAAAAAAATAATAATCTCCCCCACTGTAATATCCACATTCCCCCCCACTGTAATATCCACATCTCCCCCCCCCAACACTGCAGTGGCGTCACTCGGTGCAAAAAAATAAAAATGGTGTCAACCCCCCCCCCCCCACCCACTATGGTCCCCCCCTTAGTACAGACCCCCCCTCAGTACAGACACCCCACAGTAGTGCAGACCTCAGACAGTAACCCCCACAACATTAGTGCAGACCTCAGACAGTAACCCCCACAACAGTAGTGCAGACCTCAGACAGTAACCCCCACAACAGTAGTTCAGACCTCAGACAGTAACCCCCACAACAGTAGTTCAGACCTCAGACAGTAACCCCCACAACAGTAGTTCAGACCTCAGACAGCGGCGTGTGTTTCCCTTGAGCGCGGGCTCCTCCTCTGTGGGTGTGAATTGAGAGGAGGGGCGCCGCCGGGTGTACCAAGATGGCCGCCGCTCCGGAGCTAGGCCGAAGCCGAGGACTTTGCTACGGCCGAGGCTCCGGAGTGCTCCGCGGATCGCGGGGTGTGCCGATCCGAATGTGGTGACCCGTTCAGATCACGGATCGGTGACGATCCGTTGCACCCCTAGTCCAAACTGATGAAAACGGACTGAAGTTCATTTTCATTGGTTCACAGACTGATGGTCTGATGGTCTGATGTGCATACACACCATCAGTTCAAAAACCGATCGTGTCAGAACGCGGTGACATAAAACACAACGATGAACCGATGCTTTTGCATACTAACGATCGGTTTGGACTGATGGTCAGGTGTCCATCGGTCTGATTTTAAAGCAAGTTTTAAAACTTTGGACTAAAGGACAACAGACTAATGGGCCATACACACGGTGGGTTTGGACCGATGAAACTGGACTTCAGTCCGTTTTCATCAGTTTGGACTGATCGTGTGTACGCGGCCTAATGATCCAAAAGATAGTCACATCAAATATTGATTTGTTTTAGATTTTTCTTCTGCTCTCTAACTTTGCATTTTGAAAAAGTGATAAAAAATAAACAATTAAAATATTTTGAAAGTATTCTTATGCCTCATACACACGACCATTTTTCTCAGCTGGAAAAAAAGCGATGTTTTTACCCAATGTGATTCCTCTCCAGCCTGACTTGCATACACACATTCATGCAAAAAAAGTCTGACCAAAGCGCATTGACGTACAAAAGGACTATAAAGGGGAAGTTCCTTTCAAATGGCGCCACCCTTTGGGCTGCTTTTGGGCTGCATACTTGATTCTGAGCATGCACGTTTTTTTTCCCCTCGGAAAAGCATACACAAGACCGTTTTTCGCAATGAGAAAAAGACTAACGGCAAACACGACCATAAAAAAATACAGCTGGTTTAAAAAAAATTGCGGCCATTTTTTTTTTTTCGAGAAAACTGCTAGGGAGCATACACACGACCGGTTTTCACAACCAATATAAAAAATTGCAGTTTTCTCATCGTGAAAACCGCTCATGTGTACGAGGCATAACTTTACAGCATTTCTTCACACCTGCCTAAAATTTTTGAACAGTACTGTAGGTAGGCTCAGATACCAACAGTAAAAAAAAAGAATAAAAATAAATACACCAAACTGTTGCCAACCTTTCTGTTTTTGTCCAGAATGGGTACTGTTGTTGTTCTTATCCCGGAATGGCATTTCTTTAAAAAAGTAAAAGAAAAAAAAATAAGACACGTTTGAAGTGATGTCATCGCCGCCTGTTGTTAAAATGCATTCCCGCTTCTGAAGCACGATCTGGATTCTGATGTGCTGTAAAACTGTTACATCAAAGGCCAATCTCAGATCTAAGCCCGAGAAGAGAAAGGAAAGGGGAAAAGGAGAACCCCCGGATGACTAAAAGTTGTTAAGAGCGTTATATGAAAGACGAAAGTGGCCTTTCTCCCCTGACAAATCGTTCAAAAGGTAAGCGCCAGTTAGGAAGTGCCCTGTCACATGGAATACAAATTCATCCACTGCCAATCTCAATTTACAGTGAAATGTTTTCATCTTCGGCTCCGGTTTAACTCCTTAAAGGGTAAACAGTCCCTTTCATAGAGCCAGGAATTATTCTCACTTTATCTATTTTTTTCTTTGCATGATCAGAAATACGAGGACATCAGTCATCCTGTGCTTTAAACCTCAACTCTCTGCAGAATTGCATTAATTAAAGTCGGTGGCAGTTACAATTCCACTCAATCGGCTGATGTGCAGCAGATAGGGGATGTCCAGTGCAAGCTAACTGTGTTTAAAGTGGCATCATAGATGTGCGCAGCCTATTACATTAGGGTGTGCACCCCAAAGCTTAAACACACATGCGTATATATATATTTACAATGGACAGTGTCAGTAGAACAGTGAATTGTGTCCAGTGGGCAGGGACTGTTGTCAATAGTTTAATTGTATTTTAGTTATTATTTTTTACAAAATTGTTTTACAATCATTTTTTATTACTTTCTTTTACAATTTTTTAGGCCCATTGGGGTGCTTTAGTGAGATATCAGGGGCCTAAACAGACCCCTGATATCTCACGTTTGAGACAGAGAAAGGGGCTGAGGACAAAGATTCCAGAGTCCCTTTCTCTGCAGCCAATCAGCAGGGGAATTTGTGCAGCACAGGGTGATTAGGGTGTGCCTGGGCACACTGGCACACCCTGCGCGCAAGCCTATGAGTGGCATCATAGGTGTGCACAGCCTATTGCATTAGGGCAAGGGTGCCCAAACTTTTAAAGAGGGAGGGCCACTTTAGCAACTTGGTAACCGGCCACTGGGCACAATGTGCAGAGCAGGCAGATGACGGTCTGTGTCCACTCTGTATATGCAGAGCAGACACAAACACAGCTCACTCTACTCTATGGATTGGAGATAGATGGGTGTAAATGAACATATAGCACTCTATAGAGGTGAATGGAGAGTCACTTTGGGTCCGCATGAAAAATGGACAGGTGGACCTATTCGGACCGATTGTGTGAAAGGGGCTAAGGCTGCTTTCACGTTGATGCACTGCGGTTTACCCACACCTCAACTGACCTCAAACTTCACTTCAGGTACTGCTGGTGGGTCCTGCTGGTTGGTACTGCTTGTCCAAGGACCAGATCTAATGCCGCGTACACACACAACCATTTTTCATGACGAGAAAAATGCAATTTCTTAAATTGGTCATGAAAAACGGTCGTGTGTATGCTCCCGAATTTTGTTAGTACCTGCTCTATTTTTTCTCGTCGTTTTTCACGTCGTGAAAAACGCTCGTGTGTATGCTTTATTGAGGGGGAAAAAAACATGCATGCTCAGAAGCAAGTTAAGAGATGGGGAAATTAGCAAAAGCAGCCCAAAGGGTGGCACCATTCGAATGGAACTTCCCCTTTATAGTGTCGTTGTACGTGTTGTACGTCGCCGCCCTTTGCTCGAGCATTGTTTTTCACGAACGTGTGTATGCAAGGCTGGCTTGAGAGGAATAACGACAAATCACACCGAGAAAAACTTAGTTTTTTTTCATGACATAAATAACGGTCGTGTGTAAGCTGCATTAGCCTTCATCCAGATCTTGGGGCACTATTCCTCCCACTGACTCCAACAATGGGGCACTATTTCTTCCACCGATTCCAATGATGGTATACCATTTCTCCTTCTAATAGTGGCACTACTCCTCCTCCTATTGACCATCAACCCTGAGGCAATTTTAAAGGGACAGTGTAAAAATATAAAATGAAATAAAAAATAATATTTTAGAATAAAAGTAAAACACCCCCATGCCTCGATGTTTGTGTGCAGAAGCGAACACATACGTAAGTCGCTTCCGCATATGTAAACAGTGTTCGCACCATGAACATTAGAAGGAGAGCAATTTTTTAGCCTTAGACTTCCTCTAAACTGGTAACCTATAAAATTGTTTTAAAGCGATGCCTAAGAAGATTTTTAAGTATCGTTGTTTGTCACCATTCTACAAGCATGCACAGTTTTAAAGCATGACATGTTAGGTATCTATTTACTTGGAGTAACTTCATCTTTTATATTGTACCAAATATTGTGTATTATATTTTGTGTTTTTTTTTTTTTTTTTGCAGTAAAATTAATTAGTGTATTTTTTCCAAAAAAGAATTGCTCAAATACCAAAAGACATTGCAACCATTTTATTCTCACTTTAAACACATCCTGTGCACTATTTAAAAATACAATATTTGAAATTGGGCTTTGTATTTGGAGCCACCTTGCCTTAAGCAGGACTGTCTATTCAAATTTAATGTTTTCTAGACTGTAGTTAACCTAAGCCTGAGTTTAAGTTTAGCTGTCTTGGATTTCTACTGTGCTCTGGTTATTGTTTAATTCTGTCTGCCTCTGAGAAGTGTCTCTGGCACTATTGTGCCCCCCTGGCCAACCCCCGGGAGGTTTATTGCCAGTAGTGCAGGTTCACAGAGAATATAAATATGCAGGAATGACCTTGGGAAGTCAGTTGTCCCCTGGGGAGGGATATAAGTGGCTATTGGATCCTGTCAGGCCCACTATTTGAGGAAGGAGACCTGGTGCCTGGACAGGTTTGGGGTCTAGTGTGCTACATATGGGGATTTAAGCACCAGGGAGGAGCTACAGCATAATTGGGGATCCTGAGAAGTTGGTCGGAAACTTGGTAACCGACTGAAGTATGGTGGCCTTTTCCAGAGCAAAGAATCAGTAGTTAGACCAACAAGTGTCAGGACCTAATTTCAATGAATGCTGGGTTGGCTTGAAGGTCTTCTATCTGTGAAAACTGTAAGGCCGCGTACACACGATCAGTCCATCTATGCTTTTGCATACTAACGATCGGTTTTGACCTATCGGTTAGGCGTCTATCGGTTACATTTTAAAACAAGTTCTCTTTTATTTGCCTGAAGGATAACTGACCGATGGGGCCCACACATGGTCGGTTTGGACCGATGAAAATGGACCTTCAGTCCGTTTTCATCGGTTTTAACCGATCGTGTGTACGTGGCCTAAGTCTTTTTAGTCCCTCACCTGTAGTTTTGCATAGCCCATGGATGTCCTGCACCCTCATCCCATCTCACAGGAGTGTTGAGTGAGAGCCAATAAATGCAATCTCTTACATCAAAAAGTGCCTCAAATTACTTTTTTTTTTTAACCTGAGCTAAAGCTGAACACCATCTTTTGATATTCTTTACAGCCCAAATTAACTATGTCCCGCACTAACATGTGAGGCCACTGGATGTGTGGTATAAACTGTTTGTAGCTGAGGCTACATACAGCATGCCACACTGTGTTCTGGGGTAAAGCCGACACCTTCCTGTCTCATACCCGGAACACAGAGTTTATCACAGTGGCGCTCACCCATTCAGAGTAAGCAATGTATACTATCAATAAATACAAAGCTTCCTCTGACTGGCCGAGTCAGAGGTTGTGACTTCATCAGCCCATTTCTCTGACCAATAAGAGTGCCATTGTGATAGACTATACAGTAGAACCTCGGATTTTGAGCATAATCCATTCCAGGGGAATGCTCCTAATCCAAAGTACTCGCATATCAGTTTCTCCATTGAGGTCAATAGTAACTAAAATAATTTGTTCCGCCTTGACTTCAATTGCATGCAATTCCACATGTGGCCAGAGGTGGGGTGGCGCCAGAGAGCCTCGGAAACGTCCGTTACCACGGTTTCCCTACCTCAGGCCAGATGTGGTACTGCACACCGTGTTGGCCTGAATCCTGCTCATTTTGTGAGACAACACTCACAAACCAAGTTTTTTAAAATACAGTGCTCGTATTGGGAAATGCTCGTTAACCGTGTTACTAACAATCCGAGTGTAGCAATACCCCTGAAGGAGATGCTGGTTTAGATTTTGGGTGGCACGTTACCTCTATTCTCGCTGTCCAGGGTGAAGGGAGAGTCCAAAGAATTTCAATGTCCACACACAATTTACCTCTTTTCTCTTTGGGTTTATTTTGGAGAACTTTAGTAGAAAAGAGGAGTAAGGGGTGGAAGGGTAGGTAGGTTCAGGTACACAGTCACAAAGTAAAGAAAACACTCCTGTTTCCAGCAAACAGTTCTCGTCGCCAGTCTAGCCAGAGTGAGCATTGCTCACCCAGATAGGTCCCTCTCACTGGCCTAGCAGCCGGGATGACGCACAAAATAAAGTACAGTCTCTGCCACAGACCTTCTTTTCTCGGTGAGATATTTTGGTCCGGAATCCTCTGCCACAGGATTCAGCACCTGGATCTCTTTAGCTTTTCTCACTGGAAACTTTAGACCCGACAGGTGACACTGTCAGGCCTCTCAGTGTACGGTGCATCCTTGGATGAAGTTTCCAGGCCTTTTCCTAAGGTACCAGCCTCTTACATAGTCCTTAGAAGGATAGGTCTTCCCCTGGTCTCCTTCATCAAGTAGCTTCCTCCCGCACGACGGACAGCACAGGATCACCTCTGCAGTACGGGCCCCAGTCAGACAACTGGGCCCACCAGACGAAGCCGCAGCCCTGGGCCAACCTGGTCCCGGAGCTAGGATACACTACACGCACCTCCGGCCAGGTGGGTCACAAGGCGTGAACGGACCCTGCACCAATGGCGTCTGTCCCTTAAGTACCCCTTACCAGCATGCACATCGGGACAACCACTCTAACTAATTCGCTGCTGAGGGGGACACTCGATGTACCATGACCTGACTGATGCCACCCTTGGCCTGGGGTGGTAATAACACCCCCAAGTGATCAACGGTGGATCACTCCCAGCACAGCCATGGCTAGAACAGAGGTTAAATTGCCCTTAATCACTCTGATCTAAACCAAATAACAGCTCAGACCCCCATTAAATTTGAGGCAGCGCCTGTTCATCAGGGGCAGGGCACTACACAAGGTTCCACTGTACTGTGTTCCGGGTATGAGAAGTCTCAACTGGAACCTAGAACACGGTGGGGTATGCTGTATGTATATAAAAAGATGGAGTTCAGCTTTAAGTATTTAGCATGGTTCAGCCGATATCTCACAGTGCTTCTGGATAGGGCCACAGCCTCGTCACATGATTCTGCATTGTGAGAAGTACATAGGCTTCAAAGCCATTTGAAAAATAAGATCCGAGCAGCTGCATAGGATGAACATCACTATGAAGCAGGGGCGGACTGACCATTGAGGAACTAGGGCACCATGCCACTAGGGGGCCCCATCAGGGTTGCCAGGCTCAGTAAAACCAGGGACAGTATGTAAAAATCTGTGTTTTTTTTACATCTGTCCCTGAAATGTCCAAAACCTACATGCTTTTGATGTGAAAATCCTGAGATTTTAGTTTCCCCGCCTTTGTACTGCCACCTGGCTTGGTGGCCATCTGTAAGCCCGGGGGCCCCATAATCTTCTATTGCCCGGGGGCCCCATGAGTTGTCAGTCCGCCCCTGCTATGAAGTAACCACCAGCTCATCTGTGCCCCTTGAATCTGTGTTGAGCTACATTTTCAATGTCTGACTGGAGTGTACCTTAAAGGTATTCAAACACTATTAGTTCTGCATTTGCAGCTTCCCACACCTTACCAGCTGGCCCTTTTAGATAAAAATTCCATTCAACTTCCTATAAAAACTTGTGTGATTCTGTTTGATTCTCTCCAGTGTGTGCTGTGGGCTTTTCTCATGCTCAAGGCGCACCCTGCTGTATTCACAGAGCCGGAGACAAGTTATTGGTTCTGTTCAGGTTGTCAAGATTTGGCGTTCATGCTAAGGAGAAGTAACAAGCGGATGGAGCCTGAAAGGCGCCCTGTAATACGGCATCGTGTCTGCAATAGCAATGCAGGCCGAGAAGCTCTGCTAGTTTACATCTATGTCGTTTCTTTTTTCCTGACTTATTCTTTTACACTAAACATGCTGCATGTTTGTATTGTCAAACGCTAGATCTAATAATGTTATCCTGACCTTAGGTTAGATCCAAGAAAAATACACCTTCATAGAGTGCAATTTCCAAATCGCCAGGAAGATAAGGATTTAGTGATATGATGGGAAACACATTATATTACTATATATTTTTCTTTGTAGTGGGGCCACCAAAGAGATTGTACAATGTTTTCTTCAAGGCAGTGGCAGCTGGTGCTCAAATTTTTTGGGGGGGAGCAAACAAACTGAAACAAAAAAAAAAAAAAAAAACGTCAATTGCAGCCACTGTGCCCATCAAACGCAGCTACTATGCCATCAAACACAGCCACTGTGCCCATCAAACAGAGCCACTGTGCCCATCAAACGCAGCCACTGTGCCCATAAAATGCAGCCACCATCAAACACAGCCACTGTGCCATTAAACACAGCTACTGTGCCCATCGACTGTGCCCATCAATTGCCACTACTGGGCCCATCAATTGCTGCCAGTGTGCCCATCAATTGCCACTATTGTGCCCATCAATTGCCACTACTGTGCCCATCAATTGCTGCCAGTGTGCCCAACAATTGCTGCTACTGTGCCCCATCAAATGCTGCCAGTGTGCCCTTCAATTACTGCTATTGTGCCCCATCAATTGCCAGTGTGCCCATCAATTGCAGCTACTGTACACCATAAAATGCTGCCAGTGTACATCGCCCGACACTTACCTGTCTTGCAGCGGGTCACAATGGTGTGAGTGAGTGAGTGAAAAACATAGAGCGCAACACATGCGAACTGAATCGCCTCTTGTGTCCTCCATGTCTTCTCCCGTCCTCTCTATCAGGCGTCCAATAACAGTGCCTGTCGTTTCAGCCAATCAGGTGACAGAAAACAGACCAGAGCACCTGATTGGCGGTTCAGTGTTAGCAAAGCAAATTCCTTCACTTTCCACAGTGCTGCGTGAAAAAGAAAAATCCCCGGAGAGAAACGAATATTTACGGAGAGAAAATAATATTCCCGGAGAGAAACGAATATTCCCGGCAACATGAAAGTTTTGGTCGGCCGAATTTCGAAAATCAATGGTGGCATCATCGGATCACCAAAAAAACGAACTTTCTGATTTTGAAAGGAAAATTTGTTCGAAATTCGACCGTGTATGGCCTGCATTAGTGTGACATGTTTGTTATTTTTAAACAAACAAAACAAGACTTTAATGTCACTTTAAGCCTCGTAAACACCACTATTTTTTTTTCCGTTTAAACCAGCTGCTTAAACGGCTTGATCAGGCTGCCATACACATGGCCGAATGTCGGACAGTTTCTATTGAACCAGCCAACATTCAGCTTGTATGTATTAGGCTCCACAAATACCCAGTGAAGTGAAGAGCCACAAGATTCACACAGAGCTCCCTACATAGGTTGTAACTGTTTATCTGCAGCAATCTCTTCTCTATGTCTTTTAAAAGATTACAGTGTACGCTGAATATTTGTCAGAAGGTAGGGGTTGGTGATCTGATGTCACATACTGCACAGCATAGAGCTGAGTGAAATATGAGGTCTGAGTGGAGGGTAAGGAAACAACCCCCTCTATACTGTCTCATCAGGAAACATGCACAGCTGAGGCTGTCAATCTCAGGCGGTGTGCTGGAGCTCTCCCTCGCCCCCTGGATCCCTTGGCGTTGGGATAAGCTGCCAGATGTGACTTGGTATAAGCTGTCAGGAGTAAATCATGCAGATAGCAAAGGAAGGAGACAGCAGACAGAAATCACACTATATGCTTTGGATTGAGACAATGTAGAAGGATATGCTTTTTTCGTTTTTCATTTCAAAAGTTTACAACCACTCGAATGCATTGCACAAAAAAAAAACACCCGGACGCCAGTGTCTGATTTGGTCTTTGGACCTTCGGTCTGCCTGAAGTGCATTTTTATTTGGCTGCATGCAGACAGGTGAGCAAGGATTTGTTCAGAAGACACGTTTCACATATTTATTTGTAAAACATTGTGAAAACCCTTCCACTTCACAATTAGGTGCCACTTTGTGTTGGTCTATCACATAACATCCCAATAAAATACATTTACGTTTTTGGTTGTAACATGACAAAACGTGGAACGTTTCAAGGGGAATTAATACTTTTTCAAGGCCCTCTAGTGTTAATTTTGGCAGCAAATGTTATTATTTATATTATTGAGGTATGAACATGCACTACAGACCAGTGTTAATTTTGACGTCAAATTTCAATTTAGTTTTATTCTTAAGCCTCATACACATGGCCCAGAATCTCGTCAGGAAAAAAACGTTTTTTTCCTGACGCCAGACATGGCAGCATACCTATGATATAGCCCCGCCTCTATATCCGCCCACAGGACACGTTACAACTCTCTATAAAACTCTGACTGAGAGCTACCTCCCCCATTCTCCTTTTTTGTCCTTAATATCAGCCTACAGCCTTTCATTCAGGATACGCTCTTACCTGCCGACTATTGTCACATAGACGCTTTTCACACATTCATTTTGTGCTAAATCATTTCCAATGGCAAGGCCGTTATTGGTTATTTAATCGGCAGCCTCCAGAACTACCTCAAGAGGCTGAATCAATCTATACGGATAGACTCAAGATGGAGTCTCTCCATACCATAAATCCAGGTCATTCAACAAGGTTACTGGAGGATTTCAGTGGACCTGCAGTATACCTATCAGCATGTCCTGGTCCTTCAGTCATACCAACCGTTTTGAGCCGGGGGGCAAGCATTGCCAAAACTAGTTGGCGCCTATGCGGAATATGCTCTACCTAGGGGCCTGGTTTAGTACTCAGGCAGCCTCAGTTTCTTTGCCATCTCAAACTCCCTAAAGTCAGGGAGATGTTTCAACAGGCGTTGGCTGCACCAGTGATGTCAGCATCCCAGTGCATGAGTCCTCTCGGGACAATGGCTTTTGTATTCCGAGGATCCTCTGGGTTCACTGGAAACTCAGTTTTCCAACAAGACGTCCTGACGCATTGGAAGCATTTTGTCTAGCCAGAGGCACCAGAGTTCTGGTGATTAAAAAAAATAAAAAATAAAATAAACTGCTAAATGGCTTAGTCTATTAGGGCTGTAGCCATGGATCATTATTGCTACAGATACCAGCACAGCAGGGTGGGACACCACCTGCGAGCATCTCAGGATTCAGGGCAGGTGGGAATTCCCCACTCAGGGCCTAGTTTCCATATTCTGGAACTCCTACCAGCATTGACATTGAACACTTTACTGCCACACACATAGGGTCTGCCAGTCCTACTCTGTCTGGACCACATGGCAGCAGTCCCATATACAGCGACAAGGCGACATGCACAGCCAGTCCCTCCTGGGAGAGATGGAACCAATCCTGGCTTTGGCCCAGCAATATCTCCCAGATTTGAGGGCCATATATCTTCCAGCCTATCAGAATTTGGAAGCGGATTGTCTATCCGGGCAATTCAAGGATCCCAACGAATGGTCCCTTCACCCTGAAGTGTTCCAAGGGATCATCCACGAGCGGAGGTTCGCTCAACTGAATCTATTTTGCCTCATCGGCCTGCTACAAGGGGAACCGGTTCCTCTCACGCTACCCTCATCCATTAGTGGAGGGGACAGATGCCTTTACCAAGCCTTGGGTTGGGCAACTGACCTATACCTTCCCTCCAGGAATTTTAGGATTAAGGAAATTGTTGAGCCTGACAGTCATCACAGGTTTTCCTTACTGGCCTCACAGATCTTGGGTCTCTCTGGCAATGGGTATCACCGTGTGCACACCGATAATTCTGCCTGTGACTCCTCATCTCCTCTTATCTGAGGGAGATGCACTACATCGGCAACCATCACGTCTAAATTTAGCAGCCTGGAAATTGTAAGGCAGAGGTTACAAAAGTTTTTTCCAGATGTTTTCCAGAGGGGATTAGAACTCTGCAGAGTTCTTTGAAGGGATCAATCGATGCTATCCACTCCAGAGTATGGATTAGGCCCAAAAGCTTTGCAGCTGGGCATCAGTTTGACTCTTGTGACCCAAATTTATCTCAAATCCTGTCTTTTCTACAATCTAAATTGGATTTGGAGCTCAGTTTGCGCAAGGTGAAGATTTCTGCCATCTTGTTTTTTTCCCAAAAAAAAAAAAAAATGGGCAGCAAACCTGCTGATGGATCACTTCATGGGAGGTACTTGGACTATGCCTTCCCAAGAGAAATAGGTTTCCTTTAATGGAACCTGGCAGTAGTCCTCAATTTTCTAGCAAACCCTCATTGTACTCTTGACAGAAGACTGCTCTTTATGGGAGATCTCCTTTAAAATCGGCTTTTTATTAGCCTTGATTTCGGGGGAGAGTGCGTCGACTCCAAAGTTTGGGGCGACAGAGCCTCATTCCATGTTCTTCCGAGACAGGGTTGGGCTGAAGTCTTTTTGTTCCAAAGCGTGAGATCCATGTTTTGTCTTTTCAGTGAATGGGTGCTTCTAGCCTTCCCAGTGCAATCAGATGCCGATCTGCTCAAGTTAGGCTTTGAGGACTTTGGAATGTCCATCTCAGGCTACTTCTACATTCAGAATGATTAAGATTTAAAGAGTAGTGGCTTCGGCCCGAACCATCTCGGCCTGAATCGTGAAAATACTCACTGGGCATGTGGAGGCGGTAAGGATCCTCCAGAGATGGTTAGAGCTCATCGCTCAACCAGGGTGATGTCATCTTCTTGGATAGCACAGGCAGGGTTGTCTCTGTAGACAGTCTGCAAAGAGGCTAGCTGGTCATCACATTATATGTTCTTAATACACCACAGAGTGGATCTAGCAGCTCTTACTACGGTAGAGTTTGGGAGGAAGTTTATCCAAGCTTCTTTGTCTTTTTTAAGTTACAGCATTAAACCCTCCCTCTAGAAAGCTCTTCATGTATCATAGGTATGCTGCCATGTCTGGCGTCAGGAAAATGGAAAATTGTATCAAATACTTACCGTAATTTTCCTTTCCTGATGCCAAGACATGGCAGCATAGGAACCCTCCCTCTGATATTTGTACTTTATACGGAGAATGGGGGAGGTAGCTCTCAGTCAGAGTTTTATAGAGAGTTGTAACGTGTCCTGTGGGCGGATATAGAGGCGGGGCTATATCATAGGTATGCTGCCATGTCTTGGCATCAGGAAAGGAAAATTACGGTAAGCATTTGATACAATTTTCCATTTTTCTGACGAGATTCTTGGCAAGAATCTCTTGCCGGCCGAGTGTACAGACACTCCATTTAAAAGAACCACGGCTCTTTTGAATGGCACACACGTGGTGACGTTATCGACTACGACGAGCATGCGCTCGTCACATTCGGTGATCTCCCCAAGTCATTTCGAGCATGCGCGGGTTTCCATGGAGAGGTAAGTATACAGACGCAGGTTCTCGATTTTTCTCTTCGAGATTCTGGGCATTTTTCTACAGGAGAAACCTCAAAGCCTCATACACACGCGCAGTTTACTCGGCAAGAAAGCTCGGCCAGCGGTTTTCTTGCCAAGAAAACCGTGCGTGTGTACGCGGCATAAAGCCTCGTACACACGGCATGCGATCATTTTCCGGGTTGTAAAAAATTACGTTTTTTAAAAATGTCATTTAAAATGATCGTGTGTGGGCTTCACAGCATTTTTCGGGTTCTGAAAAATGACCAAATTTTTTTCCGAACAAACTAAATTTTTTCACAACGCTTTTAAACAATGTCATTTTTCAGGTTGTAAAAAATGATCGTGTGTGGGCTTTAACTACGTGAAATATCTGCCCATGCTCAGAAGCAAGTTATAAAAACGGGAGCGCTCGTTCTGGTAAAACTAGCGTTCGTAATGGAGTAAGCACATTCATCACGCTGTAACAGACAGAAAAGCGCAAATCGTCTTTTACTAATAGTGTTGAGTGGAATACGCCATATTCGATTTCGCGATATTTCACGAATATATAGTCGAATATTCGTGATATTTTATAAAAAAAAAAAATTTTGCGAAATTTCGCTAATGCGAAATTTCGCTACTGCGAATGCGAAATTGATTGCGAAATTCTCGTCAACACGCGAAAACGGAGATCATTTCCTGGATTACTAAACTAATTTGCACTAAACACTAACTCTACTTACACAAATATGACTAAACTAAAGCTAATTGTTTTTTTTTTTATACACAAAACACAGAAGGGCAGAGAAAGTATTCGCGAATATTCGTAATACGAATATTCGCATTGCGAATATTCGGCAACATAAAAGGATCGCCTCAGCTACTCGGCCCAGGGTCTCTAATCGTACCAGCAATGCTTTTAGACGTCGATGGAGATCACTAGGATGTGATCTGTTTTAAAAATAAATTTGAAAAAATACGAATATTCGCAATATCGAATATTCACCGCGATATTCGATTTATTCGCGAATACTCGAATATGCAATATTCGTTACGAATATTTGCAATGCGAATATTCGTGAGCAACACTATTTACTAACACGAAATCAGCTAAAGCAGCCCAAAGGGTGACGTCATCCGCATGGAACTTCCCCTTTATAGTGCCGTCGTACGTGTTGTATGTCACCGCGCTTTGCTAGAGCATTTTTTTTTCACAATCGTGTGTAGGCAAGGCCGTTTTAATGATGAAGTTGAAAAAAAACTTTGTTTTTTCTAGAGCCTGAAAAACGTTGTTTTTTACAACCCGAAAAATTATCGTGACTAATTTGACTAAATTGACATTTTAGTTTTAGTCGTATTTTAGTTATCTCAATTGTTTTAGATTTATGTTTGGTAGGTTTTAGTTGACGAAATTAACACTGGCTCTGTATATCACATTAATAATCCTGTACTTTCCTTAGTAAACTGGGGAAAGGTTGTAGCCTTTTCCTACTTTACTCTTCCCAGAAGGACAAAAACTGCAATAAAAAACGAAAAAAAAAAAAAAAATCCCAGCTCTCCCCACTCAATGCAATATTACAAAAGTTTTACAATTTGGACAAAAGGATAAAAAAGGAAAAGGATACAATTTTTTTTTTTTTAATTCACATAAAAACACTAAATTGCACTCTAAATAGAATAAACTAAAATGTAATAAAATTAAAAAGAAATGATTATCCTGTCTTGCAGATATCTATAGACTAGTATCCAATATTATATGTTGTAATAAAACAGCTTTCAAAATCTCAATATATCCTCTTTATATCCTCTTTACAAATAAAATAAACATGTAATAACTCCACCCAAAATTATATGGATAAATGTAAAATCCCTCATAACTCCACTTACTGTATATTTACTTAAAGGATCACTAAAGGAATTTTTTTTTAGCTAAATAGCTTCCTTTACCTTACTACAGTACTGGTTTCATGTCCTTATTGTTCATTTTTGCTTTGAAGTTGCTGTAATCCTGCTCTGTTCTCCACACTTCCTGCTTGTCTGTTTCGTTATAACCACCATACTGGGAGCTTTCTTACGGTGGTCTGAGCTGTCATTACTGTGTGTCTAAAACTTCCCAGAACCAATCAGATTCATTTTAGAAAGAAAACACTGCCCTGGATTTGTTTGTTTTTGTTCTGTGTGTCTATTTCTACTTTGCAGAAACATGAAGCCAGTTCAAAAGTGAAACTAACCTGCAGGCATATTATATGATTGATTTTTATCTATTTTTAATCATTTTGAAAAGGAATCAGTTAACTTTTATGTCTCTATACCCTGTAAACAGTCATTTCAGCCAAAAAAAAAAAAAAATTCCCTTAGTGACCCTTTAAGCATGCTTATAAAGAGTCCTGATTACAACAAAAAAAAAATAAATCTGTCCACCACCAATCATGTATTTGAATATTCTGTCTTTGCAGTAAACACACCTATCCATTCTTTCTAAAGCCTGGTACACATGATCGGATTTTCCGCGGACAAAGCGTAGGACTTTTATCCGAAGGGTTTTGGCCAGGAATTTGTATTGCATACAAACGGCACACAATTGTTGGCCAACAAACACACAACTATGTGGGTTTTCAGGTCTTTAGCGCCACCCTTTGGGCAACTTCTGCTAATGTTGTGTTATGGTGAGCATTGCTTCTGAGTGTGCATGTTTGTACTTTGAAGTTTTGTCTGATGGACTTGTGTAGGAAAATCCGACAACACACATTTGTTGTCGGAAAATTTTAAAACATGTTATCCAACATTTGTTGTTGGAAAATCTGACAACAATTGTCCGATGGAGCCTACAGGCGGTCAGATTATCTGACAAAACATGTCCGTTAGACAATTGTTCTCAGAATATCTGATGGTGTTAAAGGGGTTGTAAAGGAAAAAAAATGTTTCCCTAAATATTTTCCTTTACCTTAGTGCAGTCCTCCTTCACTTACCTCATCCTTAGATTTTGCTTTTAAATGTCCTTATTTCTTCTGAGAAATCCTCACTTCCTGCTCTTCTGTCTGTAACTCACCACAGTAATACAAGGCTTTCTACCTGGTGTGGAGAAAGCCTCTTGAGGGGGAGGGGTGACCAGGAGTGTCAGGATGCCCACTAACACACAGCTCCTTTCTCTATCTGCAAAAAAGAGGGTGTCCTGACTTGCCTGCTCGCCCCCTCCCCCCTCAAGAGGCTTTCTCCACACCAGGAAGAAAGCCCCGCATTATGGTGGTGAGTTACAGACAGAAGGACAAGAAGTGAGGATTTCTCAGAAGAAATAAGGACATTTAAAAGCAAAATGGAAGGATGAGGTAAGTGAAGGAGGACTGCACTAAGGTAAAGGAAGCTATTTAGGGGATTTTTTTTTCCTTTACAACCCCTTTAAGTGATACTCATGTTTAACACCATATGCTTTCAGAGATATGCCTGGAGTATCTCAGCTTGTCATAGACTTTCACAGGCTGCAGGCAGTGACGTCCATGCCTCCCAGGCACACTAATATGTTATCCTTAGCCTCATGCTTCAGACATGAAATCAACTCAGAAGTATAATTTACAATAACACACACCAGCCTCATTGGGCTGCACTGAGCACCGTTACCCAACATAGTCCCAATGCTTAGACAAGGCAATTCGTCTTCAGCAATGTCCTGTTTCTTCAGTTCTGAAAAAAGTAGCACATGTTGTACTTTGATGCAACACATCACATTGCTACACACTATAATGCAATAGAGTTGAATGAACTGTTGTCAGATTTAATAAAGTTAAAAGAAAAACAATGAAACGCGTGTGCCGTGCACACCAGCAGGCATTCACTATATGCAGCTTAGCGTGGGCCCAAAGGGAATATTCTCATTATGTAACTCTCTTTCAGTAAAAGCTTTATATAAAATAACATAAACCACTCACATGTAGGTAGTATGGTCAGATTTTTCACCTGTATGCAACGCCAATTCTGAAAAGCCCTTCCCAGCATGAAGCCGTCACAAGGGATTATAATGTTTATTCTTTTTCTAATAAAAGAGAAAAGTACCTTGTGTTGTCTGTTTTTCATTATAACTTTTACTTTTAAAAATATATGTAACATCTTACAGTTTTAGATAGAAAGGGGTTGATGAAAACAACACCTTGACCCCAGAAACGCGTCAGCTGAGAGTTTACAATACAGATTATAACAGATAGTGTCATATGGATTTATTTGTATGTAGTGCTACCCCCGCAGGAGCCGCTGGTTCGATTTTTGGGATTGGCTTAATTTAAGTTACCTTTGATGTGTCTAAGGATAATGATGGCAACAACAATGAGAGCAGAGACGGAATGTCCAAGCAAATGGTTGACGTTTTCTAAGTGCTTTATTCTCGGTCCAACACGACCAACAGTCAACTTGAGTTAGACAGGATAGGTTGGTGAAAAAGAATAACTTTGCAGATTCAGGCTAGGGATATTGAACAGAAGCAGTCCTGCCTCTCGGATGTATTCTTTTCTTTCGTTGCCACTCCAGCTGGAGTGGGTGCAGTGCACCCGTACAGGCCTCCCTCACAGGCCTGGCAACCAGAGCGTCGCTGAGAAGGAACAAGTCTCTGCCACCGACTTGGCTCTGATAAATTAGTAAGGCCACAGGTCCGATACTTGAGAACGATAGAGCAAATCCTTTCAGTCAATAATTAAGGAGCCACCGACTGACAGTTTGCGGCATACAACCCGTCAGTGTCCGGTCACTCAGATCCCCGATGCTTTTGTCTGCACCCTATTGGTTCACCTGCCTTCAGGGCTCACTTCAGACCGACTCCCCACCGAACAGCACCCAGCTTGGGATCCTTTCCTCTTGAAGTGTGGGGACCCAGTAAGTCACTGGCAATTCTTGGCAATTCTAGTTGCTCTGAACCATGAGGCCCAGAGTTTGGAATTCCGCATAGCATGGCGCCACCTGCTGTTCTGAGATGAGGCTGCATCTCCGGAGCACAGAATGACCCACAGGACAATTCAGGGCTGACAGCAACTCAAATTTACCATAAATCAACCTGGGTGAGAGCAGATAAGTCTCTCATCCCACTAAATTTACAAATAGCGTCCCTTCTGAAAGTAAGGGGGCGCTACATGTAATTGCAGGAGGAATCATTTGTAACCTTTGTGTATGTGACATGTCTGGTGTCCTTTGTCCTCTGTGAGTATATTTTATTTTAAAGAATATGTAAGCCCAGCATTTCATATTCCTGATATGTGGCTGCTGTACCATGTACTATGACAAAAAGTATCCTGTTCTATTTATATTGCTTCCTTTGTGTGAAATCCTTAGTGTTCCTACCAGTTCCTCTGCTTCTCTATCAAACACTAACCACACTAGGCATGAGAGCTCAGTGTGGTTAGATTTCTGCCTGTGTACCAGGAACTCAGTCTGCTTTCCTGCACTGATCAGACTTATGCTGACACAGATATTCACTGGGAAGACCAGTGCTCTGCTCTTTCTCCTCTCCCAGCTTTCAGAGCTCCTTATGTAGCTGAGAACAGAGATTATGTGAGCCCTTATGAAAAAGGGGAAAAAAGGTAAATATAATGTGTGTGTGTGTGTATACATTATATATATATATATATATATATATATATATATATATATATATATATATATATATACACACAAAAATATTTTGCCTTTCCTTACTATTTTAAACTGATTGGGTTGTTTACAAGGTGAGGGTTTACCACTTGAAGATATCAGCCATAACCCCAGAATTTTTCTTTTAAGACGTGATTTTGTTTCTCACGAAAGTGGTCCGAGCAGCTAATCACCCACTGGATCGCTTTCAGATGCAGTGGGAGGGGTCTCTCCCCCCTCCCCTCCTAAAAAAGGGAATGTAAACATCCCTTGTAGTAGACATAAGAGATGACAGGTTCTCTTTATGGAGAAATACAAATCTCTTCTCTACCTTTAAAAGCAAAAGTAAAAAAAAAAAAAAAGATCTTTTGCTTCATAAAAAAAAGTTTACGTTCGCTCTACACCAGAAGTTACGTCATGAAGTGTCTCTAATCCTCCAAGTTCATAGAGGTGATCAGAGACGATCTGGTCTCTGTTAACCTCCATTAGCATGCCGTGCCAACCGTCGGATCATTTTCCTAGCTCACAGGTAAAAGTGGTAAGCCCCAGAAACACTGGCGAGCCCGAAAAACGATCCGACGGTTGGCACGGCTGCCCATAGTGGTACATAGACACCAGTTTCTGATCACTTCTATGAACTTGGAGGACCGGAGCGATGTAATGACGTAACTTCAGGTGTAGAGCGAACGTAAACTTATTTTATTTTTTGAAGCAAAAGATCTTTTTTTTTATCTTTTGCTTTTAAAGGTATAAGATAGATGTGGATCTCTACATAAAGAGAACCTGTCATCTCTTATGTCTATTACAAAGGATGTGTACATTCATTGTAATAGTAATAAAAGTGATAAAAAAACTAAATTAAAGGAAAAGTGCACATATATGTAAACAGTGTTTACAAATATGAGGTTTTGCCACAAACGTTAGAACAAGAGCAATCATTTTAGCACTAGACCTCCTCTGTAACTCGAAACAGTTAACCTGTAAAACCGCTGTGCAAATACCATGTGACATAAAAAAATGCAACAGTCATCATTTTATTTTATATATATATATATATATATATATATATATATATATATATATATATATATATATATATATATATATATATATATATATAATGTTTGGGGGTTCTAAATAATTTCGAGCAAAAAATACTGGCCCAGATTCAGAGAGAATTGGATTCTCGTAGCGTATCAGAAATACACTACGCCGCCGTTTTTTACCTGGCTCTACGTGGAATCCAGGTCGATTTTGTCCAGTAAACGACGGCGGCGTAGTGTATTTCTCCCGTCGCAATCCATCTAGACGAGTAGGGGGCGTGAAGGATTTAAAATAGGCGCGTTCCCGCGGCGAGCGAACTGCGCATGCTCCGTTCGCAAATTTCCCGCCGTGCATTGCGCGAAATCACGTCGTTACGTCATTCGTTGTTTGAGTAGCGTCGTTTACGGACATTTCTATTCCCGAACGAGTTACGCAAAAAAAAAAAAAAAAAATTTAATTCGACACGGGAACGACGGCCATACTTAACATGGGCTACGCACCGTTAGACCAGCAAAAAGCTGGTCTAACAGTACGTAAAAAAAAACAGACGTAAGCGATTGCGAAGACCGCTCGTATCTTCGTGGATCGCTGTAAAAATACATTTGCATATCCCGACGCATGAAAACGACGCAAACTCCTCCCAGCGGCCGCAAAAATATCGCAGCGTAGATCCGAAGGCTTACGAAGACGTAAACCTCTCGGATCGAAGCCCGAAGCCGCCGTATCATGGTTTGAGGATTCAAACTAGTGATACGGCGCGCGAAATTTGAAATTACTCCTGTCTAACACCAGTTAGACAGGCGTAATTGCTTTATGAATCTGGGCCACTGATTTTAACTTGTAAACAAAAAGTGCCTGAAAAGGCTTTTGTGGCGTACATACGGTCGAAATTTCCGTTAGCAAAATAACTATGTGAGCTGTGTAGTTTACTAGACCGTAGGAAAAAACATCCAAGGTTGTTCCGACGGAAAATCCGATCATGTGTACGCGGCATTAGTCCTGAAGTAGTTTACACCAGTCCAGTGTGCTTTGTCTTTTTGTCATTACGAAAAATTGTTCAAACCCATTTTCGAAAAACACTCGGCTGTGAGAACAAACGATAGTGCCATCATGTAATGACTGATAAATCGTTCAATATACATAAACAAATCCGTTTTTTGTTTGTTTTTTCACATATACCTGGTGCAAACAGTTTGGATGGAAAACACATGACTATGGTATCCCAGATATAACCTTTACTGCTATGACACACTGTTTATACTCCCCCTTAAACCTTTAATAATAATGAGACCACCACTGTAACTTGGAGTAAAACTGGCCGTAGCAGCCTCCTTTATTTTAGATAACATCCAATAATAAATAACATATATAAACCATATAATTCCTGAGAAAAACAGTTCTTCTCATACTAGTACTGGACTTTGCAGGCACCACTAACACTGACTTGTAAAACCTTTTAACATTATAACATTTTATTGGCACTGCGGTACCTCACCTCTGGTCATAGGCCTCAAGCCGACAAGCTGGCTCAGAGACGACCACTGACCGCAGTGCCCCCATTAACCAACATTCCAGCTACACCTTGGTAGACTGGAAACCACACCCCTCCAGTACACATACCACCTCTGGGTAATGGCATCCATATTTGGGGTAATTTCTTCTCCTGCAAAGTCCAAACACCCGCCACCAGCACCCAAAGGTAACCCCTTGCCTTTGGGCGCACCTCCACACCCTCAATGCTTGCTGTACCCCATCCTACGGGCCCAACCCCCACCATATCGATACCAACATCTGTGCAGTAAACTCCATCACTCCTAAGGTATCTTCATGTAGACACCTCCAACTCCCAGATGCCTGACGGCCAGGCCCCCGTTTTTACTTACAAACCACATTTGGTTGGCACTGCGTTATCTAACCCCTGGTCATAGGCCTCAAGCCGACAGGCTGGCTCAGAGACGACCACTGACCGCAGTACCCCCACCACCTCTCTGTCTATCTTCCACCAAGCTCTTTTTCACCCACTCCACTGTCTGGCCATCCTCTATGATGTCCTAGCCACCATGACCGATCATACCACTATCGTATCCGGGAACCTCACGACCCCAGCATTGACCTCACCCCCTAAATCATTTCTCCTACATGGAGAACCAGTACCTCCAGTGGTCGGTCCCAACGTGCAAACCTGTGCACTTCCGATACCACTCTACTTCCACATCATTCCTGGGAAACGCAACCAATGTACACGAGCCTGCAGTCTCGGGACCCCCAGCTGTCGACCCACCGGTCGCACATACACTCTCCAAGCCCCCCCAATCTCCGAAGGAGTGGCCCATAATCCAGACCAATCCTTGCACTGTACCTGAAAGACAGTAAGCAACCTATACAACCATTGATGCAACCACCAAATTACCCCTACGCCAGGCCCACCAACCATTGTGGCCTGCATCTAGTCGAAACCTCTTCGACTCCCACCTGCCTATCCCCTTGACTGTTTCCTCATCAAGATGATCACGTGCAGCCTCTGTCACTGCCCCAATCCTAAGGGAACGCCAGGGAAATTCTTTCTCCACTAGGCCCAAACCCTGCCATGAACTGATACCGTGACCCTGGAGCCCCCTACTTATGTAACCAACTGAACCGCCCACCTTCGGGCGTACCTGCCGGAATTCCCCACCAGCCCGACTGGGCAAAGGTCTGAACCCACAACAGTGACCACCTGCACTGACTTACCTCACCCCCTCTGATCCGTTTTGGATCTGCTTAGAAGCAGTGTGGCCCCTTCATGAGCCCCCCACACTTCAGCAGCCACCTTGAACTGTTTCTTGGAGGGGCTAACTAACTCGCCCACCCCGAATGCTCCAAAGATATTTGCCAGACCAAAACACTGTGCAGAAACGACACAACCCCATACCGGGATAAACACAATGTCCCCACATTCCCCATAACACCTCTTAAGATGTAACGATACTGGGCGCCAAGTCGTACCTGCTGGCTATATCCCTTGAGCGCTTGTCGCACCCAAAAACCATAGTAAAATTCCAGGCGCCTTAGCCACTCAAACGAGAATACCAGACTGAACAACTTTTCTTATCGAGTACCAACTGTGACATCCCAGACTCTATGTTCCTGGACAAACAATATCGAATCAGGACCCATACCTCTGGACCCGCCAGCTGCATCTCCGCCCCCCGAACCAGCATCTGCCATACCAACCAGACCTTCTCTTAGGCCGCCCATGTTTCCTCACCTTACCGACCTTCTGTGAGATGATTCAAACTGAATCCTCCACTCACACGCTGGACAGGGGACCACTTGCTACTCTGCCTAACGCACCAAACCCAGAACCTGTCCCCACTGCAAACCGGGACAAGGCGTCCGCCACAACCTTGTGCACTCCCGGTATACCCCTGGAAACAGCGCAGCTCCAGGTGCCGCAAGAGACGAATAACCGGGGGAGAGGAGCCATCACCCTGTTGAACACCTGTACCAGAATATCACCATGTAAACAGACCGGATGGCAGGGCCCCCATAATTCCACCGCCAGCACTACCGGAAAACAGTTCCAGCCGAACCAAGTTCTTAGTGAACCCTCCTGGCACCAGGACTGGGGCAAAGGACCCACCCTACACTGTCCCTGCAAGAATGCACCAAAGCCCGAACCCCCGGCCGCATCTGTGAACAGTTCCATGTCAACATTGCTGACCGGACCGAACATCCACAGAGCCGTACTGTTAGAGGACTCCAAAACGGAGTGACAAACCGACAGGTCTTCCTTGTGTTCCTTCACAAACCCACAAAGTGTTTGGATGACTTAACCCCCCGCCGTGCTTGCCGAGCGGCGCGCGCAAACGACTTGCCCCATAGGAAGAATAAGACACACGAAAATAAGTTTTCCCAGGAGCGACTGCCGCGCTCAGATTTGTACTTTCTGTGAACCCAATATCTCGCCAATTTTTTGCCGTGAGACTTTCCAGTGTGTCCCATGGTAATCTGCACTCCATTGCCTCCGAGCCAATTACTATGCCAAAAAATTGCATGACCGACTTCGGCCCCTACCTTTTCTCGGATGCCAGCGGCACCCCACATCGCTCCGCAATGCGTTCCAGAGTGGCCAAAACACTGCGCAGATACGCGACCCAGCCGGGCAAACGCTGAGGAAGTCGACCCGATAGTGGACCAAGGAGTTCACTCCAGCCACATACCGACCCACCCATTCTAGAAACAAACTAAACTGTACCCACAAGGCACATGAACCGAGCAACCCACCGGTACCCACTTGTCCCTCTTGAACTCCCAGTGACAGACCAATAGCCGGAAACTATCCGGGAGTACTGGGAGAAGCCGAAAGGCAGCCTCGATGTAAGGCTCGGCCATCACCGCCCCTCGACCATACCCCTGACCCAATCAACCGCTCCATCAACTGAGGAGTAACATACCGTACAATACCCTGCGCTAATAGCCTCGTTGACCCCCCCCGTAAGGACAGGTGATGAATGAGCCTAAACTTATTCGGCTCCTTGTTTGGCCCCACCCCAAAGGGGAAAACAACCAACTCATATGAAGGGGGGGGGCGGAGAGAATGGGCACCCCATTCGGCCCAGAGCTACTTCCTACCGCAGTGTATCCGAAACCACCGCAGGGTGACGTAGCGCGGAGCGCCAATTGTTAGGCATGGGGGGGGGGCCACCCCCAGCTTGCAAGGAATGCTAAAACCCTCTGAAACCCCCCCCTCCAACGACCGGGCAGCCGCCCTGTTGGGGTGCTACCGAGAAACGGTCGCATCCTCTACACCATCACCGTAGTCCTCCCTCTTACTCTCCGGGACGTACCTTGCCTTGCTCACAAAAACCCAGGAAAGAGGGATGGTTACCACCGCATCTGGAGACCTCGTGCTTGAACCGGCAGCACCCCCCAAACTTGCAGTTACCCTCAGTACACTGCCAGCAGACCCCCTTTTTCTGTCCGGCCGACTGTCCCGGGGGAAAAGGTTACACCGCCCCCCCTGAAAAAACGTTGCGTGCGTACGTGGGGCCGACCTTAGCTGCATCCCAAGGCCAAAGTCCTCGGTCCCTCCACCTACATGGCCGGTCCCACCGCCCTGCGTTGCCTGAACAGTTCGTCGCAACGGAGCCATCCCGTGCCTCCGTAACACAATAGGCCTCGCTAATCGCCTCCTGTTAACTGAAAAGCCCTGAACAGTGTTCAGAGTTTTCCCTCACTGATCACGCTCGCCCCGATCGAGTACGACTGCGACCACTACGCAAAAAGTCCTGGGTCTAAACCTATACCTCCTTTGCTTCATCCTCCTTTTTTGGACTCAGGCTAAACCATGACCAGGTTAACTTCTCCAGAGGCAAATGCGCAAATACCTCTACACATTCGCTCTTACAGCTCTCCTCTCTCACCTCCTGCTTAAAATGTGAACCCCCGGGGTGCCTCATCACAAGTATACACTTCCCTCTTTTGCGTCCGACAACCGGACCAGATCCCTCCTTTTTGCGGAGTCTCCTGCCGCCTACACCTTAAACCTGGAATGCCCAGCGTCACTAGCCCCAGCCACCGGCACCCAAGATGCTGCAGGGCCAACGTCGGGATTGTCCCCCCCCCCCCCAATGGATAACCAACGATACCAACCCTACAAACAACCGATGCACACCTGCATCCACTCCCACCTTTTTTCCCCTGGCACTAGGCCTTGCCTCACTACCCCCCCCCCGCCACTGCGGGCACTACCAAACGACTACGGGGACCCCCCCTGTCCCTCTACCAACACACCAGCATTTTGTAACAAAGTAGAAATTGATGAAAACAACTTACCGGGCTGCCTGGAAGCAAATTCCACCAGCCGAAGCACTTGTCTCCCTCGCAGCGAACTCCGTCCTGGGCACGAACTCCCCCTCCGAACGAAAACTCCGGGCCAGAAGTCCCCTTCAGATGATGGCCCACCAGGCGACTCGGGCCTGGCGGCCGAGGGCCCAGAGCTGGCAACGCTCACTCAGCGCACTCTGGACCCGTGCACGGATTTCACCGACGTTTTTCTGGGTGCCTCACGTCTGCCGTTGTCTTCCACTCCCACACGCCCCCTCACCTCTGGGCTGGATTGGAGGTGGCTAGCCGTGTATGGCAAGGGACTAGCCACCGCTGCGACCGATCTCCCTCGCCGAGGCTCCTGCACCACCGGTGCACAACCGGGGTGAGGGCCCACAGCAGCCCTCTCAGTATGCAGGGCCAGGCCTGGCCGCCGACTTGGAGCCATAGCCCCCCCCCCCATGCCTTGCGGGGCCTACAGGGCCCGCCGCTGTACCTTTTGCTGAGGGGGCCCAAGGTGGCCTGAGCTGGGCTCCCATCCCGTCTATGCTGGCTCCTGGATGACCCCCCCGAAATAGCGGGTGCCCCCCCCCCCCGCGGTTGCAGCGGAATCGCGGGTAGCCCCGCCCCCCCGCGGGTGCCGCGAAATGTCGGGTAGCCCGCCCCCCCGCGGGTGCCGCGGAATCGCGGGTAGCCCCGCCCCCCCGCGGGTGCCGCGAAATGTCGGGTACCCCCCCCCCCCGAGGTTGCCGCAGAATCGCGGGTAGCCCCGCCCCCTCGCAGGTGCCGCAAAATGATGGGTACCCCCCCGCGATTGCGCGGGTACTCACCCCCCCGCCAGGCAAAAAGTCCTGGTGGCCGTCCCGGTTGAGGAGCGGCCCCAAAAACAGACTGCAGCCACCCCCCACCAAGCCAATCAGTCCCTACATGCAGCTGGGCAGCATGGCTCAAACCCCAGAAAGTTCAGGCAGAGCCAAAAATCCCCCAGCAGCAAAATTCCTACCTGATAAAACTTTTCTCCCCAGACTGTGTTACCTGGGAAAGGAGGGGGGAGAATTTATAGCCTATCCTCCTCTGCACACTGCACCTCTCATGACCACTCCCCCCTGGCTTGTAAAGGTTTCTGTTAACCCAGTCATGCCCTGCCCTATGCTCAAGGCTTGTTGTTTTGCTCCGGGCCTCTCTCCAACCTTTCAATTTAGCGTTCGTTTGGCAGAACATTTCCGAACGAACTGTCCAAATGACCGAATTTCGGCTGATTTTTCGTATAGTGTTTGGCCAGCATTAGACTAGGTTTAGAAATGCATCTAAAACCGCTGCTCCTCACAAAAGTGATTCGTGATGTGACGCCTACTCAATGCCTGTTTTAACCTCATCATTAGGGAACAACCTCGCTGCATCTGTGTGCATTGTTTGTGGTGCTTCCCATTTGCCTGAATGGGAAATGATTGAGACATGTTAGATCATTTTTGCTGTGGGTGCAAAGTGAAGCATTGCTATCACGGCATGTGAAAAAAAACCATTGCAGCTTAAGAGAGGGGGCGAGATGGGCTAAAAACGCAGCTCCACCGCGTGTTTTTGATGCACCCAACCGATACTCTAAACAAGGCCTTGGGCCGCGTACACGCGATCAGACATGTCCGATGAAACAGGTCCGACGGACCGTTTTCATCGGACATGTCTGAAGTGGTCTTTTGGTCTGATGTGCGTACACACCATCGGACCAAAATCCCCTCCGACGTGCTGAAAAAAGGAAGTTCAATGCTTCCAAGCATGCGTCGAATCAATTTGACGCATGCGCAGGATTTTGGTCCGATGGTTGGGCGTACTAACCATCGAACCTGTCCGACGGACAGGTTTCCAGCGGACAAGTTTCTAAGCATGTTTAGAAACTTTTGTCCGCTGGAAAACTGTCCGATAGGCGGTACAGACGATCGAACATGTCCGCTGAAACTAGTCTGCGGACCAGTTTCAGCGGACATGTTTGATCGTTTGTACGCGGCCTTACAGGTTCACTTAAGACATAGGCTCAATTCCCTAGTACTCCTTACCGCCGCCAAAGTCTTTAGCAAAGCTTTGTCATTTTGGTAGTTTGATTATTCAGATACTTAAGATAATGCAGCGCCGCAGCCCCGACAGCTTCAAGACTTATTTTCTTCCATCAAGTATCCAGCAAAGGTCGTGTCGAGCCTGAAGTGATTAGGATTTGACAAGTTCTTGTCTTCTTATAATGCAGAGAGACACTTTTCACTTACTGTAGTTTATTAGTAACAAAGATTTAGTTACACGGAGCCACTTATTGATGTTGATTAAAACTAAGCAGCTGGCCGCCCAGTACCTGAGAGTCAGACATTACAAGACTAACTGCTTCGGAGTGCTGATGTTTAGTAAATCATTGCCTATACATTGAGACACTTCAGGAAAGACTTGTGTTGATAACAAAACTGGCAGTCACAGTCAGGTCTGGATTTGTGCAAAGGCAACTTTTATTTGACAGATTTTTAACGCTAACATATTTCTGAGTGTCTTTTCAGGGAACAATGAAACCATTCCCATCAGTCCCTGCCCCAGAGAAGCTTAACCACTTGCCGACCAGCCACCGTCCTTATACTGCGGCAGGTCGGCATGACCCCACGATCAGTCGTAGCTGTACGTTGGCTCCTTTAAGTGGGATAGCAGGCTGCACTGCGGGGGGGGTGCCGATGCGCATGGCCGGCAGTTACGATGACCACCGGCTATGTGCAATCGTGGGCAGAAAAGGCAGAACAGGGACTTGACCTTCGCTACATCAACAGCACGGGTGAACACATCTCTAGTCTGGTGATTGGGCAGTAAAGCAGGCAAAAGCAAACAGCATGTTGATTGTCTGCACATGTTCACTGCAGTAGATCCTGATTTTCAAGTTGCATTTGAATGAGCCAGCATATGATTTGCATATACAGTAAATGCTGAGAATAGGGTCTGTGCTGAGGGTGGTTTAAAATTCAGGGGTCAGGAGTGTGTAGGGGGGTTTAGGGCTGTTGGGCGAAATGCTATTCAGAGTTGGGGAAATGGAATTCTTGGTTGAGCTCTGTACAGTTGTGACCAAAAGTTTTGAGAATGACACAAATATTAGTTTTCACAAAGTTTGCTGCTAAACTGCTTTTAGATCTTTGTTTCAGTTGTTTCTGTGATGTAGTGAAAAATAATTACACGCACTTCATAAGTTTCAAAAAGGCTTTTATCGACAATTACATGACATTTATGCAAAGAGATAGTATTTGCAGTGTTGGCCCTTCTTTTTCAGGACCTCTGCAAATTGAATGGGCATGCTCTCAATCAACTTCTGGGCCAATTCCTGACTGATAGCAACCCATTCTTTCATAATCAAAGTTGCTGTTGGAGGGTGTTTTGGTCCCATTCTTTATTCATGGCTGTGTTTTTGGGCAAAATTGTGAGTGAGCCCCCCACTCCCTTGGATGAGAAGCATCCCCACACATGAATGGTCTCAGGATGCTTTACTGTTGGCATGACACGGGACTGATGGTAGCGCTCACCTTTTCTTCTCTGGACAAGCCTTTTTCCTGATGCCCCAAACAATCGGAAAGAGGCTTCATCGGAGAATATGACTTTGCCCCAGTCCTCAGCAGTCCATTCACCATATTTTCTGCAGAAGATCAATCTGTCCCTGGTGGTTTTTTTGGAGAGAAGTGGCTTCTTTGCTGCCCTTCTTGACACAAGACCATCTTCGAAAAGTCTTCGCCTCACTGTGCGTGCAGATGCACTCACACCTTCCTATTGACATTCCTGAGTAAGCTCTGCACTGGTGGCACTCTGATCCCGCAGCTGAATCCTCTTTAGGAGACGGTCCTGGCGCTTGCTGGACTTTCTTGGGCACCCTGAAGCCTTCTTCACAAATGCAGTGGAATTTTTTTTTATGGTATTAAGTTAATGTTCACGGCAAAGAGGAACTTTGCAACTAATTGCAATTCGTCTGATCCCTCTTCATAACATTCTGGAGTATATGCAATTTCAAATCTCAAAAACTGAGGCAGCAGACTTTGTGAAAATTTGTATTTGTGTCATTCTCAAAACTTTTGGCCATGGCTGTACACTAGTGTAATGTACTTCTGACTCCTGCACTCCATGCGTTATGCACTGCTGAGTTTTGCATTCTGTGCTATAACTATTCTTAACCGCTGCACTCTGTGTGTTACGTCCCCCTGAATCATGCACCCCTGACCCCTGCTTCTCTGTGCATTACACACTCCTGACCCCTGAATTCTTTGCAGAAACCACTGGTCCCCACACTTTGCGTGATACCCACTCCTGAGTCCTCCACTCTGTGTGATAACGAGTCCTGATCCCTGCTGTCTGTGTGTTACACTTTCCTGATCCCTGCACTCTGTGAGTCACGCAATCCTGACCCCTGCACATTGTGCATTATGCACTCCTAAGCACTGCTTTCCACCTCTGGCCCCTGTACTCTATCTGTTATGTTATGCAATTCTGCCCCCTGTACTCTGTGTATTATGCACTCCTAAACCTTTCACTATCTGCACTACATACTCCTGTACCCTGTATTCTGTGTGTTGTACACTTTTGAGCTCTACACTCTCTGCATTATGCACTCCTGTCCCCAGCACTATCTGCGTAAAACACTCCTGGCTCCTGCACTTTGTGTGATAAGCAGACCTGAGCCCTGCATTTTGTGTGTTGCACACTTCTGAGTACTTCACTCTGTTGATTACCCAATATCAATTGGATGGATAGAAATACAAGTTAAAAACGTTCTCTTTAATTGTTTCCCATTGCCATGGCATTCTGAATGCATATGCACAACCTGTATACTAATCAAAAAAATAAATAAAAAGAGGGTGTGTTTGTTAGTTTCCAGTCACCATCTATCATTGGTAACCAGTTTATTCCTGAAATATGATCTAATGGTGTGACTTTATCATACCAAAACCTAAAATATCTTCAACATGTCCAGTGCCTGTTCCAGGCTAGTAAAAAAAAAATACTTCTTGCTTTTTGTTACATGCACATGACATGGAAAATGGTAAATGGAAATGGTACGCCATGGGGTGAATGCATCAAACAAGACGTTTGACCTCTAATTAAAGGATTATGCTGTAGTAACTTGATTACCACTGTGACTAGTGAGCAGCACTACCCTTTACTCTGGAGAAAGTAATCCCAATTGAAGACTCAGTGCCAGGCTTGTCTGTGTGACATTGGACAGAGAAGAAAAAAAAATATGTGTTTTTTTTCCGGTATACTAAAGGGGGGTATAAATGAGGCCCACTGAGCATCCCAACAGCAATGATTAGACCATTAAACAATCATTTTTCTATCTGATGTTCACATCCACTGGATAGTACATGTCAGATTAGCTTCCCAAAGAGCAAGGCTGGCTTATCTCACTTTATTAATCGGCAGAGTCCTCTAGGATTTGATCAATGTTTGTCCAACCTTTCCAATCAAAATGCTGATTGATTGATCAGATGTGATCAGATAGTTGTAGAGGTGAAATTGTAGTCATATCCTCTACTTAAAGGAATACTTATAATACTTATAATGTAGCCCCTCCAAAAGCCCCATGTCTAACCTGGCGGTCTTATATTCACCTTTCCCCAATCTATCGGAGGCAGCACACTAACCTGTCAAAGTCTTCCCCAGCGGGTGTATGCTTTGCACTCACACTCATTCCTTTGGAAAGTTAGTTCAGAGTGTTATACCTTGTACACACTATCGGTTTTCCTGGCGGTAAAAAGTCCACCGGGAAAACCGAGGGGAAAACTAAGAACCTGCTCGGCAGCTTTTCCCCCTACACACAACCGGTTTTCCTGGTGGGAAAACTGCCATGAGAGCTTTGGCCGGGAATCCCAGCCACGTGTATGCTCCATCGCAGTGTTTCACATAGGAAGACTGCTGGAAAAAAGACCGCTGGTTATCCGGCCGGAAAAAAGAAAACATGTTTTAATTTTTACCGCCGGGATTCCCGGTGGTTTTCCTGTCGGGAAAACTGCGATGGAGCATACACACAGACGAGATTCCCAGCCAAAAGCTCTCATGGCAGTTTTCCCGACAGGAAGTTTGTATTCAAGATGCACAGGGCTGGCCAAGAAGATTTTGAGAAGCCGGTGTGCAGCTTTATTGGTGATATCTCCCTGAATCAGAGATAGGTGTACAGGCAACTGCAGACTATGTTCTCCACTTGCACTGCAGATGGCGGCAATGCAGATGGGCAAACGAAGTTGAGAGAAACTTGGTTCCTCTATGATTTCCTCAGTCACGGCAGGCAGCCATCCAATTTTGTTAATGAGGAAAAAAATACTTGCATTTTTGGTGCGGGTACATTGAAGCCTATTACAGCGGAACCTTGGATTACGAGCATAATCCGTTCCAGGAGAATGCTCGTAATCCAAAGCACTTGCATATCAAAGCGAGTTTCCCCATTAAAGTCAATGGAAATGAAAATAATTTGTTCCGCATTGACTTCAATGGCATGCAATACCGCATGGGGGAGGGGGGCAAAGGTGGGGAAGGGGGGCAAAGAGCCCCGAAAATGGCCGAAAAGGCCTGAGGACCGTTTGGCTGACCTCTGCAAACCTCAGAAAGACTCAGTTCACAAACCTTTTCAAGGTTTTCTGAGGTCAGCTGAACTATCCCCAGGCCTTTCTGCCCGTTTCCAAATGGTGCCTCCCCACCTTAGGCCAAACGCAGTACTGCACACCGCTTTTGCCTGAATCCTGCTTGTTTTGCGTGACAACACTCGCAAACCGAGTTAGGACTTTTAGAAACACAGTGCTCGTATTACGATACACTTGTTAACCACGTTACTCGCAATCCGAGGTTTCACTGTACATGCAAAGCGCAATCTGTTGCTGGAAAAATAGTCCCTGACCCTTTCCAATAATGCATTGACTGAAAACAGCATAGATACAAATTTGGCCCATGGAAACCATGTTATATGGACTGTAGTGCGTTTCTGCAAAACGCATAGGTGTGAACCTAGCCTTTGCAGCTGCAGGAATTTCTCGATGATACATAAAAACAACACGTTTTCAAACCAGTGCTTACAAATAAAAAAAAAAAAGACAGCACTCCATCATATAAAAGTCAAAAAAGTTATATATTCTAACCAAATCAGAACAATCAGCCCAATTCCAAGATTTCAGATTTGCTTTCTTCTAATTGTCTTTCATTATGTCTATACTATATGTACCAGAATTCTCCCATCACCAAAAACCGGCGCCCTCGTCTCGCTTCTGCGTGGCGTGATAGCCGCCCCAGACAGCGTCCCCCGATGAAATAATTAATTATCTGGTTAATGTGCATCAGGCTGCATGAGCGTGAGATTAATCACATGTGCCCGGATATGTTGCTGAAGTGGATTTTGCTTTTTTTTTTTCTCACTGTCTCTTGTCACTTGGCTAATGGCTTTTCTTTCAACATCAGGTGAACAGGTGCGTCGATGCTGTATTTTCACTTTCCCGGAGTCAGGAACAGCCGGTAGCTCCAAGATGCTTTTTTCTCCCCCCCCATCCCTCTTCTTAGAGCAGTCCTGCTGCATGAGCAGTTTACAGCATGGGGCGCTTTGTGCTTCAGATGTTGCAGCTGCAGGGGCTTTCCAGAGAGTGACAAGATAATCCACCTTCTTCTTTTGCCACCTACACAACGCTATCAGATCCTCCAAGTTATCCCCTCTATTGCAGCAGAGGCCACAGCGGGGAAGGCCTACGTCTACCTCTTATATTTATTGTGTTTGTTGGCTTTGCGCATCTTCGCTTCTTCAATTTGCTTTGAAAACTGGAAATTGTCCAGCGGTAGTTTTTTCTGGCCAAATTCCTGAAAACGCGCGGCTGATTCTGGCTTAGTGTAGAGTCTCTACGACTTGTCACAGCTTGGATGAGCCTTGAGGGGCTTCAGTGTCACTTGTGCAGAAAATAAATGAAAGCCACCAGGAGAAGAAGCAGCAAAACAGATACAATTATGGTGATGTGCAACTTGCTGGTCTGAACTCCAGACAAGTTTATAGCCAGAGCTGAGTAACAAAAAAAAACTGCATGCGTACTGCGTTGAAATATAGTTGGCATAGTTTGACCTTGAAGGAGAATGGTTTTAAAGGGTGTGTGATTTGGTGTAGGGATTGTCCACTACTTTGCCACAAACTAGAGAGCCAACTATTGTACCGTACTTGCACAAGGACTTCCACAAGGAACGTATTGGACAACTGCAGGATAGAATTTTGTGGAAAAAATAGCTCCCAGTGCCACATGTGGACAACAATACTGTTGGATAAACTTATATACCATTCTTGAGACTAGGGTTGTCCCAATACCACTTTTTTAAGACCGATACTTTCTTTCAAGTACTTGCCGAAAACCCATTACTGATAATTTTCTTTAATGTCATGTGACAGTTTCTCAAAACACAATACAGATTAGGTGGCACTGATCTGCAGCACTGATGACCACTGATAGGATTAGGTGGCACTGATATGCAGCACTGATAGATGGCTGGCACTGATGGCTGGCTGGCACTGAAAGATGGCACTTATGGGCATTGGGCACTGATAGGTGACATTTTTGGGCACTGATGGGCAGGTACTAAAATGCCATTAGGGAAGGCTGCCTGCAACGCCCATCCTGGTACTCCTTGCACTCGGCCGCATAAAAGCAGCAGCGGCCATCTTGTTATACCCAGCCCAAACTATATGGATTGGGTGTAACAAGATGTCTGCTGCTGGCATACTGTGGCAAAGTGCAGGGTGTACCAAGATGGGCGTCAGGATTTTCAAGCACTGACTGCAACACGTAGAGCATCACTTCCGCGACCAAATGTGACGGCTCCGGTCACCGATCCCAAATAATGATGCGCTGCGCCCTGATCCCTGAACTCCCTGCCAGCTTACTTCCTTCAGGACTCGATCGACACTGCGCCCTCCGCTCCGCCCGCTAACGTTGCTCATGACGTTGCTTCCAGTCTCCTAGGCCATACAGATGAAAGGAGGCCATCGTTCCTCTACTAATTCCTATGGCCGCTTCTAAAAGTGATCCAGCGCTAATTGGATACTCAAATTTCTTTTAGCAGAAAGAGCAGCGGCTGAGGGAAATTTTAATACCAGGGTTAAGGCATCCAGTAAGGCAATCAGCAAGCGGATTTATTGACAGTTATGTTCAAGGCATGCCGAGAATGCTAAATGTCACATTTGCTTCCTCAACCAAACTGTCAAACCATCAAATGGCAGTTGCGGATCAAACAGAGGCTAAAATGCCAGCTTCCTTGGCTAAAAAGAATAGGAGGGTTTTGTTTTGCTTTAAAGTGGATCATGAAATTGCATGGAACACTTATATGTTAGCTCCCTTCCCAAATAAAAAACAATAGGTTACCGTTAAAGTATATCCAAACTGAAGACAGAACATTAGGACCTGCCCACTGCTAGAGCAAGAGAAGTAGTAAGGAAGCAGAGGACCTTTGAGAGGACCCATAACATCACAAACCAAACCAAAGACACATGGAAAATAGGTATCTATAAAAAAATAAATGAAAAAGGGCCTGCTACTGTAGTGCCTGGTTACTTTTCAGAACCGGTGCTGGTGTAAATTTAAAGGGGGTCAGAGAGTTAAGTAACTCTTACCAGGTTAATTTGTTTAAATTTGCAGCCTCTGTCCCAGCTGTGGCTGTGCTGTGGGCTCATGCTGTCGTTTCTGGGGTGCGTCCTCACCCCAGGCCGACAGGTGGCATCAGTGGAGTCAAGGACTGGATACTTTTTCCCAGCAGCCTATCAGGAGGAAGCTTCCTCGCTGTGCATGCTGGGGAGGGGTATTTATGGGGCAGACGCCATCTTCTTGGGTCTTCTCCACGTGTGGCGCCCACCTTTAGGGTAGCCATTCCATGGCACCCCAGCTAATGGCCTTCCGTGCTGGGGTGCAGTACTACGCAAAGATCCCGGTTTTGGGACCATGTTGGCCCGGGGCATTTGATCTACCGCTTGGGACTCAGTAATCGACTGGGTCCCCAATCTAAAAAGGTCATGGGCTGTGAGTTTTGTCGGAGGAAGCTGTTTGGTGGAGAGTCTGCCTGAGGAGTACCAGGAGAGGCTGGTGTTCCAATAGGGGCCTAACCATCCATCGGGGACCAGGGGAACCGGACACTGAGGGGCTGGATGTTGGTCGCCTATCAGTCGGTAACCTAACCAAAATGTGTGTGTTGTGTCACTGGCTCTCATAAATATTATAGATAAGTATATTTTAGTGTTTGTCAAAACGATCTGCTGCAGTTTTAGTGAACACCTCAAGAGTGTATAAAATTGTGAAAGAAAATTATATATATATATATATATATATTACTGCGCTGATCCTTTAGTAAAAAATCGTAAATACACCAGCAGTTTACATTAAAAAAAATACCAAAAATATATTAACCCTTATACATATATCTCTTATATATATATGAGCTTATAAATCAAATCAAATCACCATATAGTGTAAATACCAGTGATACCAAAAAACAAAAAAACAAGTTCTCCAACCCGTAGCTTCAATTAGTGAAATTAAATAAAATAAAAATTCAGATATGTAAAAGTGCATAAAAGTCCATTGCTCTTCAGAAAAAGCTTCAGAAAAAACGTTTGCAGATTCCATATGTTAAGTGACTCTTCCACCCGTTGTGTCACCACCACCTATTTGCAAAATGCACACTCACCAGAGCAAGCAATAGTAATTGCCTATAGGGATAACCAGATTATGGACTTTTCTATTCTCTGCAGCTCTCCTACTGCATTTCTTTCTCAATGTGGTGAAATGATTCTTAAAATAGAAGGACTCAATGGGCCAGATTCAGGTAGATGGGAGCATCTTTAAGCTGGAGTAACGTTTCTCATTTACGTTACTCTGGCGAAATTTTAGGAGCAAGTGCTGTTATTCATGAAGCACTTGCTACTAAAGTTGCGGCAGCGTATCGAAAATGAGCCGGCGGAATTCAAATTGGGCGGGTACGGGCGTGCATTATTTAAACTAAGCGCGATCCCGCGGCGAACGTACTGCGCATGCGTTGACTGTCAATGCATCCCAGTGCGCATGCTCCAAATTCTGTCAGTGAACGTCAATGACGTCAAATCCCCATTCATGGACGTTTTACGCAAGCGACGCGATTTTTTTTTCCGACGCGATGACGACGGCTATACTTAACATAGGATACTCCACTAGGGTGCTGCTTTATCTTTACGCCGCGTATCTCTTACGGAAACGTCGGAAAGTCACTGCGTCACGCCCGAATACGATCGTGAATTGCCGATTCCCGCTGATTGACATATTTTTTCGGCGTAAATCAGCGGGAACGCCCCCAGCGCAATTTTTTTATTAAAGTTGCGATGCGATGGCGAAATTCAATTACGCCGCTCGCATCGGAACTCCAACCTGGCGTTTCTTGTTTTCTGGTTACAGAAAACAAAAACGCCGGCTTAAAGTAACAGTTAGGCTGGAGTATCACTGATACTCCAGCCTAACTCTACCTGAATCTGGCCCAATATGGTGTAGTATGTTCAAAAAATGATGTTGGTTTATTAAAAATCATAAAGATTTACACTCACATGCTTCTGTGCCTGTCCGACCGTCACAAGTCTATCCAGTGTTACCGTTCAAAACAAACGATCTATGCTCTCTGTCGGCGTGCGATCCACGCCTCGGGTTGTTTTGCGGTTCAGCGTCCGGAGTACCACGTGATGTAATTACGCCTTTACAGTTTACCCAGAAGCCTCTTCGCGTTTCGCAAGCGTTGTTGCATCATCAGGAAGCTTATTGGGTGTGGCTTAAATGGGGTGTAGTTAAATAGACTCTAAAATGACTTACATAGTGGAGAATATGGTTATATATAGGAAAAGAAAAAATGAGGAGGAATGGAGGGAGAGAGAAAGAGGAATGGATGGAGAGAGAAAAAAGAGAAAGAGGGATTGAGGTTGTGTAAAAAGGAAAGAAAGAAAGAGAAAGAGATATTTGTAGTAAAATTCCAACCTCTGAGGCCGCGTACACACGTATGAGAACCTCGTCGGGCTAAACCCATCGTTCCACCCGACGAGGCTCTCGGACGGCCGTCGAGTTCGTCGACCAGGCTGTCGAAAAAGGTGTCGAGCCATTAGTCCCGATGGCCCATCGAGGAAATAGAGAACCTGCTCTCTATTTTGGCTTGACGCTTTGCTCAGCAGTTTGCTCGGCGAAAACGTACACACGATCGAGCTTCTCGGGAAAGAATATGGATCCCAGCGAGCTTCTCGCTGGATTCTGCCGAGAAGCTTGGTCGTGTGTACGGGGCCTCAGAATATAACAGTCACACATAATCTCCCGCCTCCCAGCCCACCCAGCTTACTATGTGGGCAGGCTGGGATGACACTTTTGCCAACCATCCACACACCAGGTGACGGGTGGAGCAGCCTTTTTTCCGGTGACAAAGCCTATATTGGGATTCTGCCCAGGACAGGCTCAGACCAGGACATCGGCTTGATTACCATGAATCTTCAGGGCAGATTGGGACAGTTGGCATCTATGTACATATAGCATATATTATTTGATGACACTGCTGTGCTGCTCATTGTTCTATTTGCTGGAGGCTCTGACATGGGGAAGCAAAGCCCTGTCTCTACTAAAATGGTTGCCTCCACAAAGTGACACTGTAGAACAAGACATAGTAAGTTACTAATGGGGAAGGATCAGATGCAGGGGGAACACAGATAATACTGATGGCTATTGGCCATCTACCTGACTTTTATTCGGGCACAGCTTCCAGATCTCAGTGCCTCTTTAAAATGTCTATGACTTTCTTTCTGTGATCCATTATGAACGGCCGACCAATTTCCGTCCCTGATCCCTATGCCTTTCTCGAGGACAAATGATCAAATATGAAAAGCTACAACAATGGCGTCACATATATAAAAGTTGTATCGCAGCATTTATCAAACATGCCTCAAAACACAGAATTTCATTATCCATCCCATTAAGCACTAACCACACACACACACAAAAAAAATTGCTGTTTACCTCTCTGATACTGAATGCTTTTCAGATTTTGTGCAGTAGCATTTAATTGCACAATAAACTTCGAGCCTATCACAGAAAATGCATCACTTATCATTACCATAAATTACAAGATTTTATGATTAGGCATTAAAGTGTACATCTGTGTATACTTTTCCCTTCTACACTACTGTATTTTACCAGTCGCCCAGTGATAAATTACCAGGCCATCAAATGACTTGTCAGGATCTGCGAAATCTGAACACATGGCCTGCTACTGACAAACGAGAGCCGCGCCAATCTAGCTAGCTGGCTTTTTTATTTTCTTGCAAGTGATGAGAGATCGCCAGCCTTCATGTGGAAGGAGATGACTGCTGGCATGTGTGTAATCTCGGCTGACCTGCCCAGAGCACACTGCGGGAGCTGCCTTCTTTTAATAGACATTAAAACATTTCTGTTCTTAGCAAGCAAGCCACCATTGTTCAGACTCAGCGCCAGACGAAGTTTTTAGAGCTGGTTCTGATAAGTAAAGACCAGCTAACATTAGACAGAAAAAAAACGATCATCTTTAAAGAGAATTTATAGGCTTTTCAATATACTGTAGGTCGACAAGTAAAAGAAATCAGGTTGATATAAAAAAAATGTATCAACCACTTCAATGCCGGACACGTTCACCCCCTTCCTGCCCAGGCCAATTATCAGCTTTCAGCACTGTTGCACTTTGAATGACAATTGAACGGTCATGCTACACTGTACCCAAACTAAATGTTTTATTATTTTGTTCTCACAAGTAGAGCTTTCTTTTAGGCGTATTTAATCACCACTGGGTTTTTTATTTTTTGTTTCTGTTGTAAAATTTTGCAAATAAATAATCCTTCTTCATAAATTTAGGCGAAAATGTCTTCTGCTACATTTCTTTTGTGAAAATAACCCAAATCAGTGTATATTATTTAGTCTGTAGGAAAGTCCACAAATTTTGTTATATATCTGAACATTGATCAGTCCCGATGTCCTATCTCATTTCATGAGGCCCAAAAATGTCAGGACAGTACAAATACCCCCCCAAATTACCCATTTTTTGAAAGTAGACAGTCCAAGGTTAGTAAGAGACATGGCAAGTTTTTCTCGAAGTTGTCATTTTTTGCCATCATATTTTGGAAAATGAATAAATAAAAAAGAAGTCACAATTGTTTTTTTTTTTTTTTACATACTGTTATCAATGCAGTACAGTGTCATCATATAACTGGTGTGGCAGTGATCAGAGACACTGACTGATGACAGTATGAAAATATTTTTTATTTTTTTACAATTATTAACTAGGGTTGTCCCGATACCGATACCAGTATCGGTATCGGAACCGATACCGAGTATTTGCGGGAGTACTTGTACTCCCGCAAATACCCCCGATACCTAAATAGAATACTCCCCCCTCCCCGCCGCCGCCGCCGCATACCGCAAATCCCGAGAAGGGGAGTGTCTATACATGGTGCGGTGGCCATTACAAGTATTCAAACGAAATCTTGTATTGCGCACTGTAATGCAGGGGGATTAACGTGGCGGAATGCGGCGGCATCATCATATCTACTACTACAGGTATGGGGGACATGGCTGCAATATGGGGGACAGGACATGGCTGCATATGTGGGGGACATACATGGCTGCATCTGAGGGGGACATACATGGCTGCATCTGTGGGGGACATACATGGCTGCATTTGTGGGGGACATACATGGCTGCATCTGTGGGGGACATGGCTGCAATATGTGGGGGACATGGCTGCAATATGTGGGCGACATACATGGCTGCATCTGTGGGAGGGAAATGGCTGCAATATGTGGGGGGGACATGGCTGCAATATGTGGGGGACATGGCTGCATTTGGGGACACATTTAAAAAAAGTATCGGTATTCGGTATCGGCGACTACTTGAAAAAAAGTATCGGTACTTGTACTCGGTCCTAAAAAAAAACTAATTTTAACACAATGTGACCAGAGCAATACTGTATATTGTTACCATAGTAACATTGTACTACTCTAGGGAAGTGATCAGAATTTTTTTAACCAGTTAAGGACCCCCGCACGCCTATGTACGTCCACAACATGGCTCGTACAGGCACAAGGGCGTAAATTTACGTCCTCGCCTTAGTGCGGTTCGGGGGTCCCATCGGGACCCCCTCCGCGGCGTGCGTCGGTCCCCCTGGCTCTGGGAGCGATCGCCGACGAGCGGGCGGATGTCCGTGTTTTCCGCCCCCCCCGCGAACGCTCCTAGCCAATGGGAGCGCGCTCCCAGCCTGTCACTTCCTCCTCCTGTGTTTACACAGGAAGGAGGAAATGATCATTTCTCTCATCGCAGCGCTGTTTCCCAGCGCTGCTGATGAGAGAAGACATGCCAAGTAAGTGTGCACCAACACAACACTGACACACACTCACATAGGCATATTAACCCCTTGTGATCGCCCCCCCCACCCCCCTGTCACAGTGTTACTGAATGCAGTGATTTAATCACTGCATTTAGTGTCAGTGTGACAGGCACTGTAAAAAACAGTTAGTGTTAGGTTCAGGATAGCCCCCCCACCCCCCCTAATAAAGTTTTAACCCCCTGATCACCGCCCTAGTTAACCCTTTCACTCCCTATTGCCAGCGTCACTAAGCGATCATTTTTCTGATCGCTGTATTAGTGTCGCTGTTCCCGCTAGGTAGCTATTTTTTTTATTACGATTTTTTTTTTTTACTAAAGACATGTGGCTAAATAAATTTTGGCCTAAATGTTTTACTAAAATTTAGTTTATTTGATTTTTTTTATAACAAATAGTAAAAAAATAGTGATTTTTTTCAAAATTGTCGCTCTATTTTAGTTTATAGCGCAAAAAATAAAAATCGCAGAGGCAATCAAATACCACCGAAAGAAAGCTCTATTTGTGGGAAGAAAAGGACGCAAATTTTGTTTGGGAGCCACGTCGCACGACCGCGTAATTGTCTGTTAAAGCGACGCAGCGCCGAATTGTAAAAACACCTTGGGTCATTTAGCAGCGTAAGTGTCCGGGTCTTAAGTGGTTAAACACGTTAAGATTGCCTATAGCAGTGAATTTTAGCTTAGGTTCACACTGAATGCGCATTTTAAATCGTTCAGCGGAACAAGTTCAAACTGGCATTTCAGTCCGACTTCGGGGGCGATTTGAGAGACATCTGTGTGGGTTCATGCACAGATGTCTACTGAAATCGCCCCCAAAGACGCCAAAAGTAGTGCAGAATCTACTTCTAGGAATTAGTGCAGCGCCGCAAAGTCGGCGTTGCACCGATTCGGACAGTTCCGCTGTCGGCAATAGGCTCCAATTTGGCATGCGATTTCCAGCATTTTACTAAACAAAAATTATTCATTCAATTTGTTTTGTTGTGATTAGCTGTGATTGGTCACAGCTAATCACATGGTACAGCTGGGCTGTACCATGTCTGTACAAGTGATCACACAAGTGATCTGTGTCTGTACAAATGATCACTGTGACCAATCACAGCTAACAACACCATTTTATCAATGAATGGCATGAAAGTAAGCCATTCATTGTTTACAACTATCATGTGATCTGCTGTGATTGATCACAGTAATCACATGGTACCAGCCTAGCTCCCAACTATCCCTGATTCCAACATGTCCCTCTGTCCCTCTTTCCTCCTCATTTGTCCCTCATTTTGGTCTGATCTAAATAGTTGTATATAAAATGCACTTTTTATCTTTTAAAAAGTGTTTCCCAGCGCTAAACCTTTCATCCAATTTCTAAATCCCTGCCTTTGTCAATTTTAAAAGCCTATATAAAGGAATAATAGTGGTAAAAAAAAGCACTTGTAGATTGAATTAACCTTTTTTTTTTTTTATAATTTCACCTTTAAGGGTGTGTGGCAGGGGGCGTAGTAGGTTTCCCTCATTCCCATCTCAAAATGTGGGAGGTATGTACCAGCAGCGGGACGTTACGCTGGTCAGTTATTGGCTGTGTCCGGTGGACAAGCCAGTGACAGATTGCGCCAGCTCTTTCTGGAAGGATTTCATATGACGTCCACCCAGAACGATGAATGTCCCGCTTGCTCGTCAAATTGCTATTGGCTGGGGGGAACTGGTTAAGGTGGTATTAAAACCAAAGCCAAAAATGTAATATATTGCAGCTTACCAATCATTAAATATGGTGGCTGCATTTGTTTTATTTATTTTTTAGGCTTCCCCCCCTCTGTTTTTACCTGGTGATCTGGCCAGTAACACACCACCTGGAGTAGCGTTATATTCTTCAGAGAATTCCAGCCTCCACGGACATCTAGCAGGTATGGTATATGTTGAGGTACATTGATCCAAGCTGGCCCAAGGTAACCATGTAAAAATATACTAGGGTTGTCCCGATACCACTTTCTTAGGACCGAGTACAAGTACCGATACTTTTTTTCAAGTAGTCGTCGATACCGAATACCGATATTTTTTTTTAAATGTGTCCCCAAATGCAGCCATGTCCCCCACATATTGCAGCCATGTATGTCCCCCACATATTGCAGCCATGTATGTCCCCCACATATTGCAGCCATGTATGGTCCCCCACATAATGCAGCCATGTATGGTCCCCCACATAATGCAGCCATGTATGGTCCCCCACATAATGCAGCCATATATGGTCCCCCACATAATGCAGCCATGTATGGTCCCCCACATATGCAGCCATGTATGGTCCCCCACATATGCAGCCATGTATGGTCCCCCACATATGCAGCCATGTATGGTCCCCCACATATGCAGCCATGTATGGTCCCCCACATAATGCAGCCATGTATGGTCCCCCACATATGCAGCCATGTATGGTCCCCCACATATGCAGCCATGTATGGTCCCCCACATATGCAGCCATGTATGGTCCCCCACATAATGCAGCCATGTATGGTCCCCCACATAATGCAGCCATGTATGGTCCCCCACATAATGCAGCCATGTATGGTCCCCCACATAATGCAGCCATGTATGGTCCCCCACATATGCAGCCATGTATGGTCCCCCACATATGCAGCCATGTATGGTCCCCCACATATGCAGCCATGTATGGTCCCCCACATAATGCAGCCATGTATGGTCCCCATACCTGTATATATGATGCCGCCGCCGCCGCCACCGCCGTTAATCCCCTGCATTACAGCGTAGCGTAGCGCCGCACACGCATTACAAGCTTCCGTTGTGAATACTTCTAAAGCGCGTGCCGCCATATATAGACACTCCCCTTCTCGGGATTGGAGGGATCCGTCCAATCACGAGAAGGGGAGTGTCTATGCATGGCGGCGCGCGCTTTACAAGTATTCACAACGGAAGCTTGTAATGCGTGCGCGGCGCTACGATACACTGTAATGCAGGGGATTAACGGCGATGGCGGCGGCATCATATATACAGATATGGGGGACATACATGGCTGCAATATGGGGGGCGGGGGAAGTTTTCTATTTTAGTATCGGGGGTATTTGCGGGAGTACAAGTACTCCCGCAAAAAGAAGTATCGGTATCGGGACAACCCTAAAATTTACCATACCTGGAATTAATCCTTAAATAGTGCATTCTAGCCAATCACATGACACAAGGCAGAGTTTAAACAAAAAGGCTTCATTATCCTATGGCCCTGCTGATAAGAGGAGATATTCTTAACCACCGTTCAACTCGATATTCACAAGGACCGATTGTAGAGATTTTCCATTCAAGCAGATCAGTTTCCTCTTCTACAGTCGTCGATAGCCAAAACTTTAACTGCCGTCCTCTCTCTAATAAGGCTTTTTTTTCTCTGTCATCAGCTGTTTTTCCTTCTTGGCTCTTTTGAGAAATCTTTTATTATATCATATAACACAAGCTATTACTTTCAATTATTGTAATGTTACATAGTAATGGAAAAAGGATTCCGAAGTCTCTGTCTTCTGTGCGCCGAACGGAATCTGATCGCGATGAAATATTCAGTTCCAACCCATGGAAACGCATATTTCACTGGGCAGTCCATCATTATCGGCACCAATAACATCAAAATGTAATTAAACCCATCACTTTACAATTAATACCCCAAATTCCAATACCGCTGGCAAGTTTCACATATTAATTTAGCATTTTGAATGTGGCGTAATTGATATTGATCCGCCCCTTGATCCTTACCAGCTATTTCTATGAGTTATGATTTGTGAGTTCAGTCTCCGTCTTTTCCAAGGCGTGCACGCACCCTGTGATTATTGAGCATTTTTAGGGCATACTTAGAATAAAGGAGTCAATCATTAGATATTAGAGAAGGTAGGAACTGGAGGAAAGGACCAAAGGGCCTATAGAACTAGCAAAGCTGACATATTAAGGGCCTGTTTTGACTTTTTTAAAGTTATCCTTTAAATGTCTACCCCTCCTCTTGAATGCCCCCCCCCCCCCAAAAAAAAAAATCTATAATGGCTTGTGTTCAGGCATTACAGTCAAATGCAGAGTTTTTACATTCAAACATGGCACAGCTCAAATCAGGGCCAGATCAATTCTCTCTGATGTGGGGGTGCAGTAGCAAATGTCAGGGGAGCAAAGAACGAGAGGTCAGCAAGACAATGGATAGGTTTGAGTAGGGCACTGTACAGGGGATCAGCAGGGCAGAAGGTAGGATCAGCAGTTTGTATGGCAGTATATAGTGGGTTGTCAGGACAGACAACAGAGAGACAGCAAGGCAGTGTACATGGGGTCAGCAGGGGAGTTTACACGAGTCAGTGGGGCAGTGTACACAGGGTCAGTAGGGTAGAGGATAGGGGTCAGCAGGGCAGGGGACAGGGGTCAGCATGGAAGAGAACAGAAAGACAGCAAGGCAGTGTACATGGGGTCAGCAGGGGAGTATACACGAGTCAGTGGGGCAGTGTACAGAGGGTCAGTAGGGTAGAGGATAGGGGTCAGCAGGGCAGGGGACAGGGGTCAGCAGGGAAGAGAACAGAGAGACAGCAAGGCAGTGTACATGTGGTCAGCAGGGGAGTATACACGAGTCAGTAGGACAGTGTACAGAGGGTCAGTAGAACAGGCGATAGGGGTTGGCAGGGGACAGGGGTCAGTAGGGTAGAGGATAGGGATCAGCTGGGCAGGGGACAGGGGTCAGCAGGGCAGAGAACATAGAGTCAACAAGGCTTTGGTTTATCAGGGCACTGTACAGGGGTTATCAGGGCAAAGAACATAGAGTCAGTGTCACGCTTACCCCAAACGCAGGTGGTCAGACACTATAGCTGGCTTCTGTGTTCTTTGCCTTGAGCAGCCCCTTTTCCCATAAGACAAGTAGGCCTACCGGTAGTTAGTTGCCCCCAGGTCTTATACACAATGCTATAGTGCCTGGCCACCATGCCAGGGCAGGTGTGAACTGAGAAAAGCAAACATGTACCTGGCAGACAGACAAAGTGGTTCTATGATAGTCCAGGTAAAAGGCAGGCTGAGTCCAGGTAATAGTCCAATATCCGGGCCAGGGTCATACACAGGAAAATACAAACTAGCAAAGCAGGGCAAACAGACAGAGGGGCTTGATCAGGAATTACACATGTATCACTCTCTATCATGGGAGTGTTTGGCAGCATACCCACGATGAGTCAAAACCGATGAAAACGGACTGAAGGTCCGTTTCATCTGTCCAAACCGATCATGTGTGGGCCCCATGCTAATCACATGCACTCTCCAAAGAAAAAAAAAAGTTCTCTAGCAATGCATACCAAACTGAGCATGTGCAGCCTGACTCCATAAACGCTGTGTTATCAGGAAATTATTCAGTGCAAAGAGGGGAGGATCAGAGAAGACAGGATCAAACATCCCTTTAGCACAATGTGGAGAGTTAACCCTTTAGATTCCACAGTGAGTATAACAAGCATGCTTTACTGCATATACAGACTGATTTTACTGTTGTGGGTTTAGTAACACTTTAAGTGAGGTATCATCATCGATCGACTATGAAAAATCTCAACCGTTTGCCCCAGCCCCAGCCTAAGCACATATCATGTGTTCTGATCAACACAAGATCGGCAGTAAAACACTGACTTGAAATCCATGATTTCATTCTACAATACGATTTAGACTGTCTCTTTATTACAGAGAGCTGGCTCACAGCCGACTGTAACACCATTCTAGGTGAATTGGTGCCAGAAAACTATCGTATTATAACGGAAAACAGGATAGGGCAAAGAGGAGGAGGACTGGCGGTGATCCATAAGACTCATCTTGCGATCACTAAACCAGTCCTTCAAAACCCTCTTCCATTCATGGAAACCCTTACTCTGCAACTGCAAGTAAACTCCCAGGAGACTGTCCGGATTCTACTCTGCTATAGGCCACCCGGCCCAAAATCGCAGCTTCTCCCATCATTGACGGACTTTGTCTCCACATATACCCTTAACAGCAAACACCTTTCACTGCTCGGGGACTTCAACCTCTGGGCCAACTCCCCGCAAGACCCCATTGCCGACGCCTGTATCGACCACCTGGAAGGATTAGGACTACAACAACTAGTATGTGGGCCCACACATGCCTCAGGTCACACGCTCGATCTTATTTTCAGACAAGATCTGGAAATAAAAATCTTGGAAAATGAACCATTGCCATGGACAGATCACCATGCAATTAAATTCATTATTTCCGAATTTCCCCCCTTAACAAAAACATCAAATCCAGTAACAACACACTGGACCAGATGTCAAAACAAGCTCCACTCGGAACTCTTCAAAGCCACGTTAAGGGAAAAAATAAAACCAATTCAGCCGCATCAAACGGCTGAAGAAACACTGGAGGCCATAAACACAGCACTATTACAGTCAGCTGACTTAATAGCGCCGAAACGTAAAACCCACATCCGGAAAAATAACTCCTGCTGGTTCAACAACCAGCTGGCGTTACTGAAGCAAGAGCGCAGAAGGGCGGAAGCAGCCTGGAAAAGACGCTCCTCAGATGAAAACCTTTCCATCTACAAAGCAAGTACAAGAAAATACCACGAAAAAATGAAAAAATGAAAAAATGAGGCTATCAACAGCGCCCTCAACCGCCCCCGCAAACTTTTCAAGCTGGTCACTCAGACCATGAATCCAGGATGTCTCGAAGCCCCCAATTCAGACACTCAAGAATTTTGCAGTGAATTATCGGATTACTTCATTAATAAAATTGAGGGGATTCGGCAAAGCATTCAGCAAAACAATTCCCGCCGCAGTCCCCCCCGTAAATATCTACACAACTCCTGCAGTAATTCACCACAACCAGGTAAGTTCAAGCTGGAACCCATTTCTATTGATGCCACAAAAAATACCATCGGGGCTTTGCGTAACAGCACTGCGCCTAATGATATCATCCCTACTAAACTGCTGAAGGAGTGTGCTGACATCCTGGCACCTTCCATCACGCAGCTTATTAACCAATCTTTCAGGGAGGGCATAGTGCCCTCTAAATTGAAGGAGGGCATCATTCGACCCATATTGAAGAAACCCACCCTGGACCCTAAGGATCCACTCCACCGCCGTCCCATAACAGGCCTAAATGCTCTCTCTAAGGTCATGGAGAAAGCAGTGGTACAACAGCTGCAACAGCATCTAGATACCCACAACCTACTTGATCCATTTCAATCGGGATTCCGGCCCGGACACGGGACGGAAACAGCATTGCTCAAGATATGGGACGACGTTCTCGAGGCCGCAGATGAAGGAGAATTTTGTCTCCTGGTTCTGTTGGACCTAAGCGCAGCCTTCGACACAGTTGACCATAAGCTTCTACTGACAAGGCTAGCAGAAGTAGCCAAAGTCGCAGAAGGCGATTTATCTTGGTTCTCCTCTTTTTTGGAAAACCGATCTCAAATAGTGAAGTTAGGACCTTTCACTTCTGAGAAACGCACACTATCGTGCGGAGTCCCTCAAGGATCCCCCCTGTCGCCGGTGTTATTCAACATCTATCTCCGTCCTCTTTTTGACATCATCAGCAGCCAAAAACTGCTCTATCATTCATATGCAGACGACACGCAACTGTATTTTCGCATTTGCAATAAAAGGGATCACCACCTCAATCTAGAGACATGCCTCTCTTTGATAGAGGACTGGATGACAAAGAGTTATCTTAAACTCAACGGAGCAAAAACAGAACTTCTCCTGTTTCACGCCAAGTGTATGAATCAACCTGCTACAACATGGACCCCCCGCCCATTCTGGGCAAAATCATCTCCCCTAGCGCCAAAGTCAAAAGTCTTGGGGTCATCTTCGACTCCTACATGACAATGGGGTCAGTAGTCAGCAGATCTCACAATCTGCTGCGCCTACTACGCAGACTTACTCCTTTCATCCCCAAAGAAGACATAGCGGTCGTGGTGGGAACAATTGTAAACTCCAGACTGGACTATGCCAATGCCCTTTACCTCGGACTCCCCAAGTACCAAATCGCTCGTCTTCAAGTCGTTCAAAACACGGCCGCTAGACTTGTGACTGGGAAAAAACCTTGGGAATCAATCTCACCTTCACTGAGATCCCTTCACTGGTTACCAGTAAAAGACAGAATCACTTTTAAAGCACTCTGTCTAACGCATAGATGTGTCCATGGGAATGCCCCCCATTATCTATGCGAAAAAATTAAAGCTCACAATCCCAATCGCGTTCTGCGATCCAACAATCAAAGTCTGCTCCAGATACCGAAAGCCAACTACAGGTCCAAAGGAGATAGAAGATTTGCGGTCCAAGGTCCCAGACTATGGAACGCTTTACCAACCAGCATTCGGTTGGAGGAGAACCACCTAGCTTTCAGGAGAAAGATCAAGACTCATCTCTTTTGATACCAAAGGAGACAGGAACAACAAGCGCCCAGAGGCGATTCAGTTCGTATGTGCCGCGCTATATAAGTTTTCATTCATTCATTCATCATTTTTGGGGGGTAACAGGAGGTGGGGAAATATTTCAGTGGATACACTTGTTGACAACTGTCTAAGAAGAGATATCCCCCCTGGCTTTGAGGAGATCTCTTTTTTTGCTGTGTATATGGGACAGGAAGTCCTAACCCAACCCTACTCTTTCTCTAAATGTTGAGGTTTGGATTTACATACACCTTAAAGCCAGACAGCTAGGCCACTAGCATTTCCATAGGTGGGGAGGACAGCATTGCTACACAATATTTCTTTCAGAACAAATTCCTTTAAACAATACTGCTTTCTAAAATCAGTTTTAAATTGTTTAACATTTTTTTCCTGAAAGCATCACATACCTTTTTTTTTTTTTTTTTTTATCCCCAAGACTATAATAAAAAAAATGTTTCATCTGTTTTTGATGATGGATTCCCTTTAATTGCACCTCAGAAAGTAAATTTCGACAAGCAGAGACCTTTTTTCCCGAACCCTCGTCTCTTTCACAGCAGTGAAACATATTTGTTTTCACATTAGCTGCGGGTCATTTTCGTCCTTGCAATGAAATGTTTAATATCCCTCATTTATTAATCATAGGTATCCAGTGATGAATATTCAGAGTGCAACCATGTCCCTGTATTTATCAGTTAGCTGGAGACTATTTCCATTGGAAGAGTCATTGCATTTATTTAAATGTTCATGCTGGAAATACGAGTTCCTTGAAAAGTTAGAATTGTGCATACAATGTTTTAATTCCCCTAAATACAAAGTAAAATAAGGGATGTATATATCTAGGGGGCAGGGGACATAGTGAATAGATTACCTGCTCATTTGTGTTGCCAATCCTGTAATGCTGTGACACCCAAACTGTAGCCTTTTTGGTCCTTGGACAATCAGTAATAGAATCATTGGTTCTTAAAGGGGCTGTCTTGTTTTTGATCCTAGCAATCTTATGTAACCTCTTCCCAATCTCTAAATATTTCTCTCATTCAGCCTGCTGGGTGGAATAAACAAGATTCATATAAAACCCAACCAGTGACTGTAGCTGATTTGTCTTCAGGGACTGTTCAACCAATTTTTTTCCACCTGGCACTGTTACCTTAAAGTTTGTTGGGCTGGGTGGTGTTGGCAGGGCCACCCCTGGTTTGACCATTTACTGATTCAGCTGAAATTTGACAAATGTATGCAGGGTCACCGATAAGAAGGTACCACCAGTCCTCCTGTAGGGGGCCCGTGCAGGCCCGGACTGGCCATAGGGCATACGGGCATATATCCGCTGGGCCACGAGTCACATCTCTGTAATGTAGGGGGGTCTGTATTGTAGAGGGGGGCTGTAATGTGGGGGGGTTGTATTGTAGAGGGGGTCTGTAATGTAGGGGGGGGTCTGTACTGTAGGGGGATCTGTAATGTAGGGAGGGGGTCTGCACTGTAGGGAGGGCTATGTAACATGCAGGGGTTCCAGAACTGTTAGGGGGATATCTGTGTAACAAACTGTGGGGGCTGTGTAATGTAAAGGAGTCCAGAGGTGCAGGGTGCTGTGTAATGTAAAAGGGTCCAGAGGTGCAGGGTGCTGTGTGATGTAAAGGGGCCCAGAGGTGCAGGGTGCTGTGTAATGTAAATGGGCCCAGAGGTGCAGGGTGCTGTGTAATATAAAAGGGTCCAGAGGTGCAGGGTGCTGTGTAATGTAAAGGGGTCCAGAGGTGCAGGGTGCTGTGTAATGTAAAGGAGTCGAGAGGTACGAGGCGCTGGAACCCCACATCCCATCACTAACCACCGCCGTGCCCCCAAAAGCCCCCCCACCCAGGCGGCTCAGTCTAAAATGCCCAGGCCTATTTTTTGTCCCAGTCCCAGGGGGCTAGACAGCAGGGAGAATTAGATGGGGGCAGGACAAGGAAGGGGATTGGTGCGGCATTACAGGAACAATGCCCTGTGGAGCTGCCAGTGGCTCTCTGCAGCCCTGGCTCTCTGCAGCAGAAAGTTTCTTCCTCTCTCCCTCCTTCTGCTTTCAGGTGATGCAGGGAGAGACACACACAGGTCATTGTTCCTGTCAATGACCCCCCCCCCTCTCGCCGCACTGATCTCTCTCCCTGTTCTGCCCACATCTGATTCTCCCTGCTTTGTGCTGATACTGATCATGGTCATCAACTTCATGGTGTTTTTTCCTTACTGTATCCTCCTTGGATAGATTGATAGCAGCAGGAGCCATTGGCTTTCGCTGCTGTCAATCAAATCCAGTGACACAGGAGCGGGGGGGCCGGGAGGGACCATGTCCTGCTGTCTGTCTCAATAGAAGCGGCAGCAGGACTTGGGAGCGTGCCCTCATGGGTGGCCCCAGGGTATTCTGCTCTCCTTGGGGACACTCCCGAAGAGGAGGAGCCTGGAGTGCCACCGGGGACCCCAGAAAAGGAGGATCAGGGCCGCTCTGTGAAAAACCCAGAGCAGGTAATTATAACATGTTTGTTATTTAAAAAACAAAAACAAAAAATCTTTACAAGCACTTTAAGCACGATGCCTCACAGAATCCTCTTTGGCATGAAGCTCCCCACTATTAAGTCAATGAAAGAGTTACCAGGAGATCCTCCTAAGCCTTTGTCTATAGGATTGGTCGAGTTCTGAATTGATTGTAGTATTTTATTACATCTCCCCTGTTAGCTGCTCAGTTTGCTCCCCTTCTCTTTGCCTTTCCTCCCTGCTGCGTTGTTTTGGGGAGATCAGTAATCGGTCCAGAATCAAATCCTATTCATATGTAAATGTGATGCCTGCACATCCTCTGATTGTCCCACAAAACACACTCACAGGGGGTTCCCTTGAGGCCGATTTGACAGCCTCTCCAAGCAGTGTGTGTGTAATAATTCCAGATACAACAGGAGTAGCTGGGAGAGGCTCACCGCACAGCCAAGGCTTGGAAGGCACTACGCCGTGATTTTCCCTTTTTCTAATTAATAGAGATTTGGTTGCCGAGCTGGAAAAAAAAGGACTAAAAATAAACAGCTGTATAGTACTTCATTAAGCTGCCTGCTTGGAGTGATTTTCCCATTGATTAGTCTCAGGGATAATTCTAGTTCATTCCTCATTTCATTGCTAATTAACATCAGCTCAGCTCCTGACCACTTGACCGCACTGTCTCTGCAAACATGTGCCGCGTTGGCATGCAGAGGCTGGTTGTGTCGCACTCTGCGCAAGCCCTCGGGTTATAATAATAAGACTTGTATATAGAACAGACCTGCTGAATGGCAGTGGCGTCACTAGGGTTGGTGTCACCTGTACAGTACAGTACAGACCCCCTACCGCAGAATAGATCCCCCTTCCTCAGTACAGATCCCCCCATTGAGTACAGACCCCCCTCCATCAATATAGACCCCCTCCCTAAGTATAAACCTCCCCCTTAATACAGACACCCCCACCTTAGTGCAGACGGCTCCACCAGTACAGACACCCCCACCTCAGTACAGACCACCCCATCAGTACAGACACTCCCACCTCAGTGCAGACCCCCCTCAGTGCAGACACCCCCTCAGTGCAGACACCCCCTCAGTGCAGACCCCCCCTCAGTACAGACACCCCCCTCAGTACAGACACCCCCCTCAGTACAGACACCCCCCTCAGTACAGACACCCCCCTCAGTACAGACACCCCCCTCAGTGCAGACACCCCCACAGCAGTGCAGACCCCCACAGCAGTGCAGACCCCCACAGCAGTGCAGATCCCCTTCAGTTACAGACCCCCCTTAGTGCAGACTCCCCTCAGTTACAGACACCTCCTCAGTGCAGACCCCCCATCATTACAGACACCCCCCTCAGTGCAGACCCCCCAAGCAGTACAGATACCCCCCTCAGTGCAGAATGGCTACCACTTCCAAGCAGTGTACAGCTTAGGCTGCCCATAGATGCCCCTCACTTTTTTTCGATCAGCAAGTGGGCTGATAAAAAAATAAAAAAAATTACCGGATTCCTCCATCCACACAAGTGAGGTGGATGGAGGAATCCTCCCTGTTGTGCCATTGTACAGTATACTGACAGTGGGACTCATCTGCTGTCAGAATACATTGATCAGCGGCAGCAGCCGATTGGCTGTGGCCGCTAATCGAAAAAAGTTTTTCAACAGTCCCCTTTGATAGAAGCCAATCTGTAGATCGAATTCTGTCCATTGGGAATAGCCATAGATTGATCAAAAATTTCTATTTCTACAGGGTAACCTATTGAATACCATTCTTGGAGTGACTGGCAGGTAAGGTTATCATTATCATTATGTGCAGAACAAAAAAATATATTTTGTTTCAATTCTTTTTTTACATAAATTTGTTTCATTCGTTTTCAGGATTTGTTTTGTTTATTAGTTTTCAAATCAATTTTGAATAGTTTTGAAAAGTTTTTGTATTCAAATAGTTTTCCAATTTCCAAAAGGATTAAAATACAATAGCATTTTTTTTTCTATTCTATTCCTTTATTTTATATTTTATTTCATTCTCTTTGGAAATTGGAAAACGATTTGAATTCGAAAAGTTTTCCAATTTAAAAACTTTTCGAAAAGTTTTTGAATTCAAATTTGAAAACTATAATTTTGTTTATTCGGATTCGTTTAAATTCGGTACTATTCTAATTTGGACGTTCGGGTACATCCAAATTCCTGAATAACGTAAATTTGTCTGAATTTTAAGTTATCAGAGGGCACATTGTGTTTTGGTGATGCAGTAAATTTAATGCAGGCTATTGGCTCCCGCATCTGTCAATCAAAGTCAGTCAGCTAATCAGGAAAGAGAGGGCATGGGGCTGGGTTGGGTGTCCGTGTCTGAATGGACACACAGAGCTGTGAGTCGGCTCCGGTGTCGCCATAGGAAGCTGCTGACTGTGGGGGCCAGTGGCGGCTGGTGCTCAAAATTTTTGGGGGGGCGCAAAGGAAAAAAAAAATTGCAGTCTCACTGTGCCCAAACGCAACCCACTGTGCCATGCTATCAAACGTAGCCACTGTGCCATCAATTTGCACCACTGTGCCATGCCATCAAATGCAGCCACTGTTCCATCAATTCGCACCACTGTGCCATGCCATTAAACCAGCCACTGTGCCATCAATTGTCACCACAGTGCCATTAAACCAGCCACTGTGCCATCAATTGTCACCACTGTTCCATGCCATTAAACCAGCCACTGTGCCATCAATTGTCACCACTGTTCCATGCCATTAAACGCAGCCACTGTGCCATCAATTGTCACCACTGTGCCCTTTAATGGTCGCCGCTGTGCCAATGGTCGCCGATGTGCCAATTGTCCCCACTGTGCCCTGTAAATTGCTCTCTCCCCCCCCCCCCGCCCGGCACTTACCTTTACTGGAGTCAGGCATCCACGTCCCACGATGTCTTCTCCCTTCTCCCTCCCTCGATGACTGACAGGCGTCTCAGCCAATCAGGTTACCGGTAGCCAGAACCGGCCAACCTGATTGGCTGAGACGCCTGTCATCTTATCCAAAGGGCGTACAGTCTGTGTGCTCCGAGAATAAGCTTCCGGGACCCGAGGGCTGTGCTGGGAAAGCCTATCAGAGCTGTTGGCTCTGATAGACATTTCCGTACAGCCAACCAGCTGCCGTTATTCAGATGGCCACACATAAGCGCCGACTATCTGAATAACAGCGGCAGCGGCGATAATAACATAGATTCGTGCAATGCATGAATCTATGTTATTAGACTCAGTGGTGGTGAGAGCCAGAGGGGGCGGCGCTCCAGCGCCCTCTATGGACGAACCATCACTGGTGGGGGCACTCAATAGGAGGGAGGGACCAGGAGCAGCAAAGAGGGACCCAAGAGAAGGAGGATTTGGGCTGCTCTGTGCAAAACCAACTGCACAGAGGAGGTAAGTGTAACATATTTGTTATTTTTTTTTAGACAAGACTTTACAATAACTTTAATCGTTAAAGATTTGAGATCACGATTCAACCGCCTCTCATGATTTTAAAACAGCATTTCCTCGATTCAGTGCAGAGCCATTCTTTGCTCACTGCTGACAACTGTAAAAAAAAAAAAAAAAACAGGCAGCCTGCCAGTTAAATCACAACATCACTTAGAGTCGGTTCACACTGGGGCGACACGACTTCCAGCACGACTTTCAGAGGCAACTCCAACACGACTTAAGCATGAACCACAGGGCGATCTGGGGCGATTTACAACACGACCCTTACGCCGGCCGCTTTACGCTACGCCGCCGCAAATTACGGAGCAAGTGCTTTCTGAATAAGGCACTTGCCCATAAAACTTGCGGAGGCGTTGCGTAAAGAGCATACAGTTCCCCCGCCGGATAGATACACAGTTGTATCTGAATCTGGCCAAAAATCTGTATTTTTTTCCTAGAAAATTGCTTGGAAACTCCAAACATTATGGGCCAGATTCAGATACAATTGTGTGTCTATCCGGCGGCGTAGCGTATGCTCTTTACGCTACGCCTCCGCAAGTTTTATGGTTAGCCCAATTGTTTTGTATAATGTGAAAGATGATGTTACGCCGCGACAATTGTGATCTTTATTCTAAGCAAAAAAAATTGTGATTATCATTTTAGCCAGAATCGTGCATCTCTACTATTTAGCATTGTCATCGGGCAAGAGGTAGGGGAAACCACTGGCAGGATCAACAGGAATTTATTCATGCTAATCTGCATTAGATTGTCTTAGCGTAGTAGACCTTATTTTGGGACAAGGTTTGCCCGGTATATTAGATATCATTTACATACAAAATAAAAATAAACTTTATACAGCTACTTTAACCAGTCAGGCAGTCAGTGAACTGTGAATTGGTAACTAAACAATTTCAGACCTGTGCTGAAAGCGGAGGTTCACCCTCATTTAAAGTCTACGTTAATCACACGTGATAAGTCTCTATATTTCAACTTTGCTGATTACATTTTTTTAAAACGATTCCATACCTTGTTAGGACTTTCAGAACCAGGCACTTCCTGGTTTTGCTCCCGCGGGAGTGGACGTGTCGCTTTAGCTGCAATGTCTCCTGGGAGCACAGCATGACGCTGCCCAGGAGATGATTCATATGCTAATAGGAGGTGCCTGTCGTCACAACGGGGCGTAAACTTTTTATTACGCCGGCCGTTGTGATGGCCACGGAGAAGTGTTTACAGCGCTGCTCACCGTCAACATGGCTCATTCCCCCAGCTTCCCGGAAGCATTTGCTTGTGGGCTTCACGCTGCCCACAAGCAAAATTGAAATGGTCAGCATGAAATGTTATAAACACACATTTGATATATGAAAAAGGGGGGGACTTCTGCGCTAAAATTACAAGGTCGCCCTAAACATACAGAAAAAACAATGCAGCAAAAACAAAAGTGTAAACACAACACCTGAAAAAGAACAACTGTAAAGAAAAAGTAATTGCGCAAAGTGCATAAGACCAACATATGTTGGATATAGGTTTGCAGAGTGATGCAAGTGACATATAGATCAATAGTGCACAATACTATAAGTGCAAACAGAGTCCGTGATGTTAAGAGGTGTTCCAGGATACCCGCTAGTTCCGTGAAAGATGTGCACTTCACCACACACACACTCTGGTCTCCCAGAACTCTCACCTCTAAACGGCTAAAAAGAGACCTCAATGTGCAGATCCACTGCTGGTTATTTCCCTGGTGTTCCTGGTGTCCACAACATGGATAGTATGATCTGGGTCTCAGAGGTGGGATAAAAACAGGAAAGAGGACCTCCAATAGTGCATTATCATTGATACAGAGGAGTTTAATAAATAAAATTTGCACTTACAAACATAGAAGTAAAACGAGCATATAACACAGCGGCACCGCGCTGGTATCACAGCAATCCCGGTGTACGTCTCCCTTCACCCTACGCGTTACGACATACGTGTCTTCAACTGGGGTTTATTTTGGGACAATAGAGGCCTGTCCCTCCCAGCAATTTAAAAGTGACACTTTGGCTGCCAGGCTTATAACAAGGGTCTGTCGGGGGGCACTTCATCCAGTGGCGACAAACTGTATCTACTACTACTGAGAGCAGGACTGCTCTACTTCTTATCCAGGCCTGATACCGCAAAGTTCTATATCTCCTGTTGATGTTAGCTGTGTTGGGCCTTGGAATAAAGCATTTGAAAACCCATTTGGTGACTGGACAATTCGCTCACTGCTACTACTCACTGTTACTACCCCTAGACACACTACAAGGTAACTTAATACGCCGATCCCAAAAAAACAACCAGCGGCTCCCACGGGGGTTAGCGCTACATTGAAATATAAAACATAAATGGAATAAAATAGATGTTTTCCAATAGCTGCATATAAAATATAACAATCACCACAACGATTTCTCGTGGTTCACCCAACGCGTTTTGGAGTCTCCTTCTTCAAGGGTGTCTATGAGAGGGTCAATCATGTGTATATTTTGTGGAGATATCATAAGCAAAATATTCCAAGAATTGTGAAAGTTAAGCGGGATCGTGTCTCAAAAAATACCAGTTCGTAGTCATTAATCTTCAAAGCAAGTAACGATATTACTGTATATACTCGAGTATAAGCCGACCTGAATATAAGCCGAGGCACCTAATTTTTCCCACAAAAAAACATATTGACTCGAGTATAAGCCTAGGGTGTCCATCTGCATGTCTCACTGTGCTCATGCCTCACTGTGTCCATGACTAGACTGATGTTTAACATGGGAGTCTATGGAAGGGGTGCCCAGCTTTGAAAAATTGGTGCTCCCCAGCTGTAGGTCCCCCAGACAACAAACTTTGCACACTTGCAGAGGAGAAATGGGCCTACATGTGTGCTAAGTCCTGGGTCCATGGGACCTACGACCAGCCAGTACCGGGTCCACAAACTCACTAGAGAAATGCCAGTTTAACATGGGAGTCCATGGAGGGGGTGCCCGGCTGTGAAAAATCTGTACTCCCCGGCCGTAGGTCCCCTGGACAACAAATTTTGCACACTTGTAGAAGAACAGTAAGGCTACAAGTTTGGCCGGTACTGGGTCCCCAAAGTCCGGGAGATCAGGCGCAAAAAGGTGACTCTTGAGACAACTTTCTTGTTTTTATCACAATTTCTTGGAATGTTTTGCATGTGATATCTCTACAAAATATACACATGATTGGCCCTCTCATAGACACCCTTGAGGAAGGAGATTGAAAAACTCTGAAACACGTCAGGTGAACCACGAGAAATCTATTGTCAATCGTTGTGGTGATTGTTATATTTTATATGCAGCTATTGTAAACATTCCATCTATTTTTATTCCATTTATGTATATATTTCAACAATAAAATCTATGCGTTTTCTATATACAACCCAATCTCAGTGCTTTTAAAAGTCCAGTTAGGGGATATTTTCTCTTTTGTCTAGCCTATAAAGAGGAACACGCTATAGAGGGGTCCAACGTTGGCACTGGGAGTTGGTATTTGCATACTGGGCACACATTTATGCCTGTAGATGTCCCGTTCAGTTCAGTCGGTGGTCATCTTCCATCTGCCTTCACTACAATTTGAAATCAGTGTTAAGATCCAGCACCACGGGCTGATTGTAATGACCATTTCACTTACTGAAAAAAAGAAAATCCATCCCTTTTCAGAGCTTTTAAATGATGAAAAGGGATTAAGAGGGATAGGAAAATGTGAGCGTTCCACTCACAATAAATGTAAGGCGCTGCGACGGTCTGAGAAATGTGCCTGCGATTCTGTTTTATTCTAATCTGCAGACTGGCAGCATTGTTCTGCAGAGGGACACAAATTGCACCATATAGGGATAAAAATTGCAACTCCGGTTTTCTGGCTTGGAATCCCAGATTTTCCATATGGAGGTCCATATGCTTTAAGGTCTGAATCAATATTTTTGGCTCCTATACCCCGATGCGCAGCTTTTACCTAAATAAAACTTCTGTCACAGTCTTTGTTATTGATGCACCCACAAAAGGCATGGTACAGCACGTTTGGCTGCCCCCCCCCCCTGCCCCCCCTTCCCACCTCCATCCAGAAGACGCTCTTAAACTGTGCAATAAAATCCAAAGAGATTTATACCGATAGGAGTAAAATTTTAGGATGACTGAAACCAATCCTCAATGTGTAATCACTGGAGATCAATATTTCTATCAGCACACCTGCCATTGACAGGCTTCCTCTGCTTTTTTTACAGCGACATCCTTTTGCCGTTTTATGGTTCCGCTTACAAAGAAACAAAGTCTTTTGTATTCTCGTCTCAGGATGTATGTTGTGTTTTTTTTTTAATTATTATTATTTTTGTGGCTGCAGCAGAAAGGGGCTTTACACTCGGCACTTTGATTTTATCAAGTCATATTATGATACAGCAAAAAAGGTATATAAAATTACAGAAAGCATTTCAAAAGTGTTACAAATCTAAATAATAAGCTTAACCACTTCAGCCCTGGAAGGATTTACCCCCTTGATGACCAGGCCATTTTTTACTATATAGCACTGCGTCGCTTTAACTGACAATTGTGCGGTCGTGCGGCATTGTACACAAACAAAATTCATGTCCTTATTTTCCCACAAATAGAGCTTTTGTTTGGTGGTAGTTGATCATCTCTGCGGTTTTAATTTTTTGCACTATTAATAAAAAAACAGACAACATTTTTTTTTTTTTTTACTATTTGCTATAATAAATATCCCCAGTTTAAGCCAATATGTATTTTTATACATATTTTTGTTGAAAAAAATGAAATAAGTGTATAGTGATTGGTTTGCGCAAAAGTTATAGCGCCTACAAAATAGGGGATAGATTTATAGCATTTTTTTTTTTTAACTAGCAATGGCAGCCATCAGTGATTTTTATTGTGACTGTGACATTGCGGCGGACATATCGGACACTTTTGACACTATTTTGGGACCACAGTGAACAGTGCTATAAATATGCACTGATTACTGTGTAAATGTGACTGGCAGGGAAGGGGTTAACCACTAGGGGGCGATCAAGGGGTTAAATGTGTAACCTAGTGAGTGATTCGAACTGAGGGGGGAGGGGACTGACTGGGGGAGGTGACCGATTGGTGTCCCTATGTACAAGGGACACAGCATTGGTCTCCTCTCCCTGACAGGACGTGGATCTCTGTGTTTGCACACAGAGATCCACGGTCCTGAACGTAACCTACGCCCATCACTAATGCGCCCAACGTAACTATGCGCCCACGATACGCCGGCGTAGGCAAGTTACGCCGGACGACTGAAGCCATGTTTTCCGGCGTATCTTGCTTTGAGAATCGGCGCAAAGATACGACGGCGCACATTTAAAATTACGGTGGATCTCCAGATACGCCACTGTAATTCCTTTGTGGATCTGGGCCCCAGTGTCTTCAAAATAGGGGATATATTTATGGTATTTTTATTATGATTATTTTTACTAGTAATGGCGGTGATCAGCGATTTTTAACAGGACTGCGACATTACGGCGAACAGATCGGACACGTTTAAAAAAAAATTGGGACCACTGACATTTATACAGCGATCAGAGCTAAAAATATGCACTGATTACTGTGTAAATGTCACTGGCATGGAAGGGGTTAACACTAAGGGGCGATCAAGGGGTTGAGTGTTCCCTGGGAGGTGTTTCCTAATGTGGGGGGTGTGGAATAACAGGGAGTTGCTGTTCCTGATCACTAGGAACAGACAATCTCACTCTACTCCCCTAACAGAACGAGGATCTGTTTGTTTTGCAGTGCTCTGAAAGCGTCTCCTCCGCTGGCTGGGTCCTTGGCTTGACACCTGCTGAAGTTTCCCAATTATTCACTGTCCCCAGTTGGTTTGAATACTGCTCTGATACTTGCTTCAGCTACTCACTGTGGTCCCTGGTAATAAGGTGGTTGGTCCCATAGTGGCGACAGCTTCCCCTCTACCTCCGACCAAGACAGGTTCTCCGGCAGAACCGTAATTTCTAGTTGGACTGCAAGCCTCAATCCCAACCGTGTGCTGCTCTCTTGCTTCTGGATAGGCCCTCAGACAGCCTAGCAGCCAGATGTGCCCGGGATAAGCCCAAATTCTGGCCTAGCAGTCTGGGACAATACATTACATGTCCACCCAGACAGCCGTCCTGGTGGCACAGAACATAGATCATCTGACTCCACCCAAATATATAGGCTCTCCTAGAAGGTCAAGAGATTTAAGAAAACCCCTGCCCATTGGCTGAGGCACCGCATATACCCATAATTTGATCTTGCAGTGCCCTTGTCTTATCTAATGCCACCAAGTACCAAGCCACCTAGTGGCTTAAGAGAGAAGTGCAGATATTGCAGACCATTTACACGATCAGAATTTCTGACAAGAAAAGTTCGATGTGAGTTTGTGGTCGGAAATTCCGTCCGCGTGTAGGCTCCATTGGACATTTTCTGTTGGAATTTCCAACAGCAAAAATTTGAGAGCTGGTTCTCAAATTTTCAGACGAAAAAAGTTCTTGTCGGAAATTCCGATTGTCTGTATGCAATTCCGACGCACATAAATCCTACGCATGCTCGGAATCATTGAACTTCATTTTTCTCGGCTCGTCGTAGTGTTGTACGTCACTGCGTTCTTGACGTCTGGAATTTCCGACAAGATTTGTGTGACCGTGTGTTTGCAACACAAGTTTGAGCCAGCATTCCATCGGGAAAAAATCCACGGTTTTGTTGTTGGAAATTCCGCTCGTGTGTACGAGGCATTATAGTGAAATCAATTGATCTTCCACAATTAGCCAAGGTAGCTTTACCTGGCAAGTAATTTTAGGAGCAACCTTGCCTAAACACCATGCTGCTACATAAATATATCATAGATTGTAGAAACTATATATTTCACGCAAACCAATTGTAGTCACCTAAGCTGCTCAGATGTGATGGGGAGGAAATGCTCAGCATAGAAACTCACTGAAAACTGAGCATGTGCAGTATATAATTTAGTGAATGTGTGGATCATCAAATTCAAGCACCTCATCCCGTGTGAATATAAACATGGAAAGGAGGGAATGGGTACCTACGGACCCAGGGATTATAAATCGGTGCTGATAGAATGTACTAAAACACAGGTAAAATACTAGAAACGTTTTTACTAATACAAAAAAGAAATGTACATAAAAGAGAAACCATCAGAAGTCTTGAAATTAATCGAACTTCCACAAGTTGGGAAGAAGTTTCATGTAGTTTATCACTTGCTCGACATGTTTCGCTCCGGAAGGAGCTTTTTCAAGAGCTTTTATAAACCAACTACAAGGTCTCTACAAAAAGACAAGCATATATACAGATGGTCAATGGAATGAAAAAGGTAAGTATACCAAATAAATTCCAATACAGAAATAATTAAGGTAAATATGCACAACAAAGCATATTTGATAAACAATATTTTTCATAATGAGGAAATTAAATAAATAGAATAACAAATTACAAAATGGGACCTATTGGAACAGCAGAAACGGCGCAGGACTTACCTCAACAGGCACAAATACAGATTGGAAACCCCTCAATTCATTGGGGCAGAGCCACACAAATCATGTCCAAAATGATGCAATAATGCTGACCACGAACCATACACTGAGAAAAAGCCAATAGTAATAATTGATTAATTAAATATTGGTATTTGTGAGAACATAGCTCAAAAACCATAATGAAAATAAAATAAAAGTGGGGTCTAGAAATCCTGTACCTTTAAGGATATGGGTAACGACACTTAGGATGAGGACACTTGCCAACCTAAATGGTTGAAGATGATTGCAGGATGAATCAATAAGGGATTTGCCTTTGGGTTCATAGTACTGCCTACATTTGCCTCAGAAGTCAAGAAGAGATGGTAAAACCTCTACAGAGAAGGGATAGAGAAGGGATGTCCCTTCTCTATCCCTTCTCTATAGAGGTTTTACCATCTCTTCTTGACTAGGTTGGCAAGTGTCCTCATCCTAAGTGTCGTTACCCATATCCTTAAAGGTACAGGATTTCTAGACCCCACTTTTATTTTATTTTCATTATGGTTTTTGAGCTATGTTCTCACAAATACCAATATTTAGTTAATCAATTATTACTATTGGCTTTTTCTCAGTGTATGGTTCGTGGTCAGCATTATTGCACCATTTTGGACACGATTTGTGTGGCTCTGCCCCCCAATGAATTGAGGGGTTTCCAATCTGTATTTGTGCCTGTTGAGGTAAGTCATGTGCCGTTTCTGCTGTTCCAATAGGTCCAATTTTGAAATTTGTTATTCTATTTATTTAATTTCCTCATTATGAAAAATATTGTTTATCAAATATGCTTTGTTGTGCATATCTACCTAAATTATTTCTGTATTGGAATTTATTTGGTATACTTACCTTTTTCATTCCATTGACCATCTGTATATATGCTTGTCTTTTTGTAGAGAACTTGTAGTTGGTTTATAAAAGCTCTTGAAAAAGCTCCTTCCGGAGCGAAACATGTCAAGCAAGTGATAAACTACATGAAACTTCTTCCCAACTTGTGGAAGTTCGATTCATTTCAAGACTTCTGATGGTTTCTCTTTTATGTACATTTCTTTTTTGTATTAATAAAAACTTTTTTAGTATTTTACCTGTGTCTTAGTACATTCTATCAGCACCGATTTATAATCCCTGGGTCCGTAGGTACCCATTCCCTCCTTTCCATGAGCATGTGCAGAGTTGCCACCACGACTGCAAAATCCCTAGCTGAATTGGGGACATGGACAGGATGGGGACATAGAGAGCAACAAATCAACCAGTTGTTTTGCAGAATACAGAAAACAAATCTCATAGTGGCGTGAGTTTGAACAGCATGTAATACACATTTTATTGAGAGTTTTTTATGATGTGGGTTTAGTGAAACTTTACGCTTTCATTGCTATCTCTGATGATATAGAGAAGATTTGCATTGAGTTTTAATTCCAGAATAATGAGTTGAAATATCACTTAAGCAGGAAGACAGAGACATCTAGAAGTGATTTCTGACCATTGGTGAGATTTCTCAGCACTTCCTGTCCTTCTTACACCCACAGCAGACAGGAAGTGCAGGTACATTTCCTATATAAAGATACAGACAGCAATAAAAACATGATACTACTTCATAATGTGCAAAACTAAAATTAAAATTTGGCTGGGGTTGGGCTTCCATTCTTTGATCCGTTGACTATGTAATGAAATAATCCTGTTTCTTATGTGTTGCCAAGTTCTATTAGTGTTTATAATAGTCATGCTCACAGCTTCCAGGTCCTGATCTCTGGCAAGACAAGGCCAGTCTCAAATGTTCTTGTCAAGTCCAGACTTCTTCTTTAAGAACTTTTCAACCTTTTTTACTTCAGAGTTTTTAGTTTTGCATGGGGTTCCTGTTTAGACATAATAATAAACCCCCTTGTGTCCAGGAAGGTAGGCAGATTCCAGCTCCTGCGGTAATTTGTGGGCTCAGAATTCCGTAGCTTTCACTGTTCTATTCTTTACCGCATTACCTCACCCCAGCAACACTCACATCTCCCTCCAATGGCATTCAGTTTCCATCCCATTCACAGTGGACGGGGATCATATCTCCGAGCCACTTAGAAACACAATGATCTTTACCCCTGAGAATGCAAACGCTTTCTTAGTCAAATCTATTGATCCGACCCTCTATTTCTGGCTTTCCATTCCCTCACTTGCTTGTTTGAAAAAGCTGGATGTTCTTACAGCAAAGAGAACCGGGCCGGGTGTAAGTGGCTCTGCTGGCACTAAAGATAGCCTGTGGTGCTCGGTGGAAGACTGCGGATCATCATTGGCGCAGACCATTGAGATAAACTACACAGGCGATTTTAATATCATGATGTTGAGCAATTTAAAGCAAAATTATAACTCTGCATGAAAAAAAATAATTAACTTAACCACTTAAGACCCGGACCTTTATGGCCCATACACACGATCCGAATATTGGACGAAAACGATCGTCCGATGATGGATCGTACGATTTTCGGATCGTGTGTACACTTCTTTCGACAGCCGATCACGACCGTTCATCCGATTAAATTTGATCGGACAAGCGCGAAAATTTTTCTCGTCCGATGTCCGATCGTCCGATTTTCGTTTAGTCAGTACAGCCGTCGTCCGACAATACAATACAAATACATTACAACACGTGACATCACTTCCGATCGTTTTTTTCTATCGTACGAGAATTTTCGTGAGTTTAAAAACCTATTTTATTTTACTCGCGATTATTAAGCGAAAAAAGTCGTACGATCCGTTGGCCGATATTCGGATCGTGTGTATGGGCCATAAGGCAGGTAAAGGACCTGGCCAGTTTTTGCGATTCGGCACTTCGTTGCTTTAACTGACAATTGCGCGGTCGTGCGACGTGGCTCCCAAACAAAATTGGCGTCCTTTTTTTCTTGCAAATAGAGCTTTCTTTTGGTGGTATTTGATCACCTCTGCAGTTTTTATTTTTTTTCGCTAAAAACAAATATTGCGTCAATTTTGAAAAAAATTCATAATTTTTTACTTTTTGCTATAATAAATATCCCCCAAAAATATATAACATATATTTTTTTCCCTCAGTTTTGGTTGATACATAAAAAAATCGCAATAAGCGTTTATCGATTGGTTTGGACAAAATTTATAGCGTTTACAAAATAGGGGATCGTTTTATTGCATTTTTATGAAAACATTTTTTTTACAACTAATGGCGGCGATCAGCGATTTTTTTCATGACTGCGACATTATGGCGGACACATCTGACAGTTTTGACACATTTTTGAGACCATTGTAATTTTCACAGCAAAAAATTACAATTGCAGTTTGAGAGTTAACCACAAGGGGGCGCTGAAGGGGTTAAGCGTGACCTCATCTGTGTTTCTAATTGTAGGGGTGTGGCTGTAGGTGTGACGTCATTGATTGTGTTTCCCTATATCAGGGAACACACGATCAATGACAGTGCCACAGTGAAGAACGGGGAAGCTGTGTTTACACACAGCTCATGCCCCCAATTAGGAATGAGCCGAACACCCCTGGGTTCGGTTCGCACCAGAACCTGCGAACAGACCAAAAGTTTGTGTGAACTTTAGAACCCTGTTAAAAAAAAAATGCCGTGGACCCCCACACATTTTTTTTTTATGAATGACTTTTCTCTGTATTGCCGGGAGCTGACAATTCATTATAGCCACGAGTGATTTTAAACTACTTTTTTTCCTTCAGAAATGACACTTTGTGCAGGGACAGTTCTAAGCGCTACTTTACAGGCATACTATACACCCCCCTAGGTACAAAATTTAAAGGAATATTTCACTTTTATTGTTTCACTTAAAGAAATTACTATAATCACTGCTGCCAATAAAACTGCAGCTTTTAAAACTTTTTTTTGCATTGATACATGTCCCCTGGGGCAGGATCCAGGTCCCCGAACACTTTTCATTACAATAACTTGCATATTAGCCTTTAAAATTAGCACTTTAGATTTCAAACGTTCGAGTCCTATAGACTTTAACAGGGTTCTAAAGTTCACACGAACTTGCCGCGAACACCCCAAATAGTTTGCTGTTTGGCTAACAGGCAATGTTCGAGTCGAACATGAGTTCTACTCGAACTCGAAGCTCATCCCTACCCCCAAGCAAGCAGTCAGGTAGGTAGGGGCATTTTATTGCAGAAGAGATGAGCATGTCTCAATAAAAAGCCTGTCTCCTCGCTGTTTCTTACAGCAGAACTTCTGTTCCACTCAACCCTCCTTTTTGTTCTTCAACATGTTGCATCCCCACTAGCAAAAGGTTAAGGAGAAACAGTTATGTCCTCCAATCAGGGCAGAGTGATAGTTCCTCCTAATTACCCATCCTCCAAGCAAGGTATGCTCACCCATCCATGCCCCCTTACTGTTCTGTTGGAGCCCTTGCTTCTTTGCTCTAATGAAGGGGGCCTTCTGTCTGTTGAGGAGCATATGACCTCATACATGTGATAATACTCAGTGTTGAGCACCCAATTGCCAGGCTCAGACACTATCATGGGGGGCAGTGACATCCTCTGCCTTGACAAGCTCCAGCACCAGAGCTCAGGGTGGACTCCAGCAACAGAGCTATAAGTAATAATAATGTAGCGCCTGGCTACTTTCATAGCAGGTGCTGCTGTAAATTTAGAGGGGGTGGTCAGAGAGTTAGTTGCCTCTGACCATGTTTATTTGGCTAAATTTAGGGCCTCTGTTCCAGCTCTGGCTGTGCTGTGTGCCCATGCTTGCTTTCTGGGGACTTTCAGGCACCCCCAGACTGCTAGGTGGCAGCAGTGCGGTCAGGGTCATGTGGATACTTCTCCTCAGCAGCCAATCAGGAGGGTTGATTGCCTCGCTGTGCATGCTGGGGAGGGGTATTTAGGGGGCAGACGCCATTGGTTGGGCGTTGTCGCCTTGCCGCCATCCACCTGGGCAGTCGTCCCACCTCCCCCATGTGTGGCCCTCCGGGCCGTGGTGTCTGTGTTGCAGTGTTCCTGGCTCCGGGACCACATTGGTCCGGAGCATTAATCTACTTCGTAGACTCAGTAGATAGACTGAGTCTGCAATTTACAAGTGGTCCTGGGCTGTCCGTCCCGTGGGAGGAAGCCGATCGATGGAGAATCTGTCTGGGGGATACCGAGCAGGAGGATGGTCTCAGGAGAGGCCTACTGGTTCATCGAAGGACACTTCGTATCTGAGAGGCTGGACGATGGTCGCCTATCAGTTCCTGACCAAACTAAAGCTGTTTGAAGGAGATCCGAGGGCTGAATCATGAGAAGGATTTTGGACCAAAACTATCTATGTCAGAGACTTCACCCTAAAGTTTCCGAGTGACACTCTGGCTGCTAGGCTGGATGCACTATACCCATTTTGGAGAGTGGCGAAGAAAGTTGTCGTTGGAAGCAGGACTGTTTCCAGTAACCAGTTACACCTGAATCTGTCACCTTTCATTTCTTCTATCCCTTCACCCTTTTTACTATTTACCATTTTACCCTGTTGGGTAATAAAGCACAGAAAAGACATTGGGCCAGATTCAGGTACATCTGCGCATTATTGGACCGGCGTAGCGCACCGCCTTTACGTTAGACTTGCGCGATGTAGCCGCGTAATCACCCTATTCTCGTAGCTTTTACGCAGAAAATTGCGCATGCGTAACGTTATTTCAGAGGCGTAAGGCGGAGTAATACAAATTGGGAAGGACGTGGGCGTGTTCCATTGAAATGAGCCGTGACCCCATGCAAATGAAGGGCCGGCCAGCTCGCGCATGCGCGCTTGAAGGAGACCATGGTCAGCACCTCTCTGCGCATGCTCACAACTCGGGAACGGCGCAATCAGTGAAATTGGAAATGGACTAAGGACTACGCAGACATCATAAATAGACAGACACAAACGCACTTCCATTGCAAAAGTACATCCCTTTGTCCCTTCCTATTTAACAAAGTGCTTTTGTTCCGTTGTTAGTTGCGTTGTGTTTTGTATTTGTCAGATTAGTGTTCTGTGTGATCAAGTGTTTGTTAGTAGATCTTTGAAAGTGTTTTTTGATAAGTGTTTGAGAGACTGTTTGTTTGATATATTTCTGGTCGTTTGTTTTCTTGCTTAATTGTTGCTGTTTGTTTTTGTGACTGATTTTTGCTGAGTGCTTGTGTGATTTTTTGGGTGTTAGTTTTCTCTTTGTGTGTGTTCTTGCTTGATTGGTTGTGCTTGTTTTTGTGACAGATTTTTGTTGACTGGGAGTGAGTTTTTGTATGAGTATGACAGAGAGAAAGAGAAAACTAAATTTCACTTTGGGGGAAAAAATAATTCTTGCCCGGGCCATTAGCGATTATGGGCGTTTCCTCCATGGCCCGGAGAGTGCCAACACCACCCCGGCCAGGAGGAGGGAGATTTTGGACTCGATCACTGAGCAGGTCAATTCAGTGGGGGAGGGGGAGACACGGAACCGGTCTGGGATTGATAAAAAGATTAATGACCTCCGGCGTCTGGTCAAAAAGAAGCTGGCCAAAATGCTTGCCCATGCCAGGGCCACAGGAGGGGGCCCACCATGCCGTGTTAGGCTGACAGCGGAGGAGCGTGCAGTGGCCCTGACCTTTCATCGGCATGAAGTGGAGGGCCTGCCCGGCTTTGACTCAAGTCCAGAGCCCGTGGTGCCAGGTAAGTTTTTTTTTATATCAGGTGTGTAGCATGTGTGGGGGAAGGGGTGAAAGGGAATATGTGGCAAGTGTGTGGATCCTCCAACCTGTGAATGTTTTGTGTCATCCACAGATGTGCAGGAGGGTGCAGGGCCATCTGGCCTGACCGCACCATCCCCAGGACAGCAGCCTAATGAGTCCCCCCCGACAAGGCCGGAGTCCGCGGAGGAGGTTGAAGAGGAGGAGGAGGAGGTTGAGGAGGAGGAGTTTGATGAGGAGGAGGAGTCCATGTCAGGCACTGGACTTTTGGTTTTGGAGGACTCTTCAACCTCTGGCTGGCAGCAGCCAGCCCTCCCTAAGGGGGAGCACCCCCCTCCTCCCCCAACATGGCTCCCCTCCCAAGGGCCTCCCCTTCTCCCCGGCCACAAGCATCAGCTGGAGGCAGGAAGGGCGACCCAGAAGACCAGGGGGGTGGCCGATCTCCTGCCCGCCCCTCTGAGAAGGGACCAGTTCCTCCAGACCCGCCATCTGGGACAGGTCAGCCAGACATTGGTGCGGATGGAGGAGAGCCTGTCCTCCATCAAGGATACGCTAGGGAACCTGGACTGCCACTCCCGGGCTTTCACAAACTGCCTTAACGACCTGCAGACTACATCAGCAGGCGTTGGGCAGGATGTGAGGGCCCTCACCCAGGCTATCCAGGCCAACACGGCAACACTAGGTGGTGCCCTGGACAGAATAGCCGTGGCCTTGGAGGGCAGGCAGGCTGCCAGGTGGGCAGAGATCAGGGGCTGCTCCTCCTTCCCCGGTTTTCCCCCTCCCCCATGAGTCTCCCCTGAGGAGCCGGGGCCGTGGCCGGGGGCGCCCCAGGCGTGGCTCACGTCAAGGACACTAATTTGTTTTTCCCTTTTTTTTTTGCCCTTTTTTTTTTTTTTTGCTGGAAATTTTTTGATTTTGCTGGTAATGTTTTTTTTATTTTTTATTTTTATTTTTTTGGGTTGTGAATGCTATTTGAATGTGGGGGTGACATTCCTGCCGGAAAAGGGGTGTCACCCTCAATTTTGGAGTAGGGTTCCCCAGGACCAGGGAGAAGTGATCCCCAGGTCCGTGTGAATGGTGTATGAATGTACAGTGACATAATTGGAGCCTTGGCGTGGCGTTGCTGCTCACAAGTCCTGCATGGTGGACTGGTGTCAATCCAATTTGATGAGGATGTGGGGTGTGTGTGCTAGGGACCACAGTGGTGTGCATGCATGCATTCTTAATGTGCCATGATTAATGTGTGTGTTTAACGTGCAAAGATGCCCAATGTGAGCTGTCTCCTGGCTGCTCTTCCCTCAGAAGACGGGGGACCCTCGGTTAGGGGGGGATTGTCTGGTTCAGGGGTCAGGTCATCACGTAGGTCAATCTGCAGGCCCTTTCTTACTGCGAAGTTGTGCAGCATGCAACATGCACCGATGATATGGCACACAAAGTTTGGGGAATACAAGAGGGTCCCCCCAGACTTATCCAGGCATCGGAAACGTGACTTCAGGAGGCCAAAGGTGCGCTCCACCACTGCTCGTGTTTTGGACATGTGCTTGATTGTATCTTTCCTCTCCTGGGGTTTGGGGGTTCCGGATAGGAGTCATGAGATGGGGTCCCAGTGCATATGCAGTGTCATCTGTAAGGGAAAAGACAGGAGGATGTTAGTCATGCATGTGCCCCTTGTGATGTGTGCATCATGGGGGGGTACAGTCATGCCTGCCACCCATGTCACTTACCAACCAGCCAGGTGGCCCCATACACATTCTGATCGAATTCCATTCGGATGTGGCATTGATTGTATATGTAGCTGTCATGGCTGGATCCGGGGTGTTTGGCACAGACGTGCCATATGAGGCCTTGGGCATCGACTATGACCTGTACGTTGATGGAATGCCAATGATTCCGATTGCGGTACATGTGCTCTGTCTCATGGGGGGGCTGGAGTGCCACATGTGTGCAATCAATGGCCCCGATGGTGCGTGGGAATCTGGCAATTCTGTAGAAATCTGTCATTGCCTTCAGCCGCAGGTCCTCAGTGGTGGGTTTGATGATTTGGTTGGCCATGCATCTGAGGATTGCTGGGACAACCTGGTGCACACATCTGCTCATGGAGGATTGTGACATCCCAGCCACCACTCCACTTGTACGCTGAAAAGAGCCACTGGCAAGGACATGGAGTGTTGCCAGGACCTTGACCAGTGGCTGCACTGCATGTGAGCGGTGTGTTGGGGTGGTGATGTCCTCCTGCAAGGTTGTGGTTAATTCCATGATGGCATGAGGGGTGAATCTGAAGATGCGAAACACCTCAGAATCACTCATGCCAAACAGGTCTATGCGTGTGCGGTATATCCTCTCCCGTGCCCTCCTCCATGCCCTCATCCTTCTTTGTTCATCTAAAGTCAGTAGTATAGCTATGCGCGACGATGCCCCTGGCATGTTGGCATACAGATTGTTGTGCAACACGTGTGACTGGTCTGCTCCTCACTAACAGTGTTGCTTTCTCTGACATGTAGACGATTTTTCTCTTTTTAGACCAGCTTTTATATAGTCTAATTTTAGACAGGACATTTTGCTGTTGCGCACACCGCGTAGCCTGCGCTGCCCCAACGTTCTTTTGTGGATCCCCGTAAGTCCCTCATTAGCATATTTGAATAGCAAATCAATGGTGTGTCTAGCGCAGTTTTGCGTGGACAGATACGCCTGTCTAATGAAATTACTCTGGACAAAAACAAGTAGATTTCTTGCGTATCTCGTTTTGAGAATGCCGTGCATCGAAACGCACGCGCACATTTAGACTTACGCACGCGCATCTCCTGTTGCGCAGGCGTAATCGCTCTGTGAATCTGGGCCATTGACTTTATTGCAGCTCCCATCCAGTACCTTAGATGGCAGGAATATAGAGGTAACATGCCACTCAAATCAAACCAGCAGCTCCTTCGGAGCAGGGTTGCCAACTTTCAGTAAATTTACGAACAGTTGGTAAAATCTGTACTTTTCATTTCAGAACGGCTCCGAAAACAGCGCCGATCAGCTAAGATTGGCTCCAGTGCCCCCCCACCTCCGGCCAAATGCATTACTGCACACCGCTTTGGCCTGAATCTTACTCATTTTGCGAGACAACACTCGCAAACTGAGTTTAACTCTCAATTGCGCGGTTAGCAATGCTGTACCCAAATAAAATTGATATCCTTTTTTTCTCACAAATAGAGCTTTCTTTTGGTGCTTTTTGATCACCTCTGCAGTTGTTATTTTGTGCGCTATAAAAAAAAAACATTTTTTTTACTTTCTGCTATAAAATACTTCCAATGAATATATTTAAAATATCACATTTCTTCATCAATTTAGGCAAATATGTATTCAGCTACATATTTTTGGTAAACAAAATCCCTAAAAGCGTATGTTGATTGGTTTGCGCAAAGGATTGTGGGGTTGATTTTCTAAAGGCAAATCCAATTTGCACTTCAAGTACACTGCAAGTGCACTTGAAAGTGGACTTGGAAGTGCAGTCCCTGTAAATCTGAGGGGAATATCTGAAATGAGGGGATGCTCTATTGATTTTAGTATCCAATCATGTGCAAGCTAAAATGCTGTTTTTTTCCTTGCATGTCCCCCTCAGATCTACAGCGACTGCCAACTATGGGATATTTTTATGGACTTTTTATTTATTTTTACTAGTAATGGCAGCGACCAGCAACTTAAAGCAGGACTGCGATATTGCGGCGGACAAATCAGACACTAACTGACACTTTTTTGGGAACCAGTGACACAATTACAGTGATCAATGCTAAAAATATGCACTGTGACTGTACTATTGACACCAGCTGGGAAGGGGTTAACATCAGGGGTGATTAAATGGTTAACTGTGTGCCTATATTGTGTTGTTGTACAGTGTGGGAGGTTCTTTTACTAGGAGAAGACATGCATCCAGGCCCTGCTTTGCAGGAACACAGGATCCATGCCCTCCCCACTTCCAGAATGGTGATCTGCTGTGTTTACATAGGCAGGCTGCCTTTCTGCCTCTGTACCGAATGATCAGCGGGTGCCGGCTAGGGTGGCCACATTTCCAAAGTCCCATTCAGGGACACACCCCCTCTCTCACCTTCCCCCAAAAAAAGATGAGGGGGGGACGGGGCCAATGTAGTCTAGGGGTTGATGGGGAATTTGGCGGTGGGTTATTTGTCAGGCGAATGTGCCACTTGCTACCAGATGCAGTGCCGCTTGCCACCATTAGCCTGCCACCAGATGCAGTGCTGCTGTCACTCCCTCTGCATGAACCACGTGCGTAGAAGGAAAGGAGTGGAGTCACTATCTGGAGAGTAAAGATCACACCAGTCCCTGCTGCTTAATGCTGGGTGCCGGAGAAGGAGGTTTCCAGGTGGGTGGAGACAGCAGTGCTGGACTAGGCGCAGGCTTCGCTCCCTGCCTCACTGTCTGAGAGTAAATTGTCACTGGTTGCAAGATGCCAGCCAGAGCCGGCCCTAGCAACCAGTTCCCGGACACTGTATGATCCCGGAATGAAGGTTCTCAGGACCCAGGACAGATATGTCAATTGCGGGACAGTCCCCAGCAATCTGGGACATGTGGGCTCCCTAGTGCCGACGGACATGGAGTCTGGCGGTACGTGCGCACCTCCCACTGTGTTTGATTGCAGTGGGAGCGGCCACTACCCGGAAGTGTTGAATCACGTACTAGGTACAAGACCCATGCAGCAGTGCCACCTTGCCGTTGTATATGTACTGTAAGTTATACAGTCGGCAGGTGGTTAAAAAATAAAATAAATCTGCCTTTACTATCACTTTCCTGCCTGTGCAAGCGCAGCTTATTGCACAAATTCGGTAATGCTTTATGTGACGTCATGACGTCAATGCATCCGCAGGAGTGACATCATCTTGGCCCAGCCAATGACAGCCCTGGCCTTTGGAATTTCCAGGACAGCACATCGCTGAATTAAAGGTGAGTATAGTTCTGCTATAAGTTGGAGAAGTATCTTAACTGGAAAGTTATGCTGTGTATATGGTGAGCATTTCTCTGATCTCAATGCTATTGATAAATTGTTCTCCTGTCTCCATGTGATGTTATGCCCCCATCCCCTCTGTGTCATAGTTATAAATTAATAGTTCTTCTTCTACTTTATAGCATGTAATAGAATGCACAGTACATAGGCAATGATATACAGTACTAAACTAAATAATATCTTTTACTCACTACAACAAAATAATAGTATCTTCTACAGTCCATGCGGAAGTGGCCGTCCTACTACACCAATCACCAGCAGGGAAAGATCTATCAGTGTTTGTGTTTTAATGTATTTCGGCACGTTCTGTATAATGTATTTCCAGCCTCGGAGCTGAACGTGTAAAATGAAATCATAAATATATAATGGGGTGGGTCACATGATCTATCAGGGAGCAGAGATAAGTGCCACTTATACGATTAGATTTCTGCATTTTTGTGCTAAACGGGACTTGAGAGGAAAAGACAAAAGTGCTTATTTTACACCGTTTCTGGCCTAATTTAGATTACCTTCCCTTGTACTGTTTAATGCATCTGTTTGGGCTAATGGATTTTCTTTTCTCTAATGTGATAAACATTACTCTATATACAGTACAGCTTATTAGTTGATAAAACGTCTATCGAGTGCTAAACGGTTTATGATAACATTGAACATTTAAAATGGCTGAGGAACTTTTATTTTATATTGCTCTTTAATATTCATTATGATATTTCTTTGATAGCCCCAGTATAACTTATACAATTGGTGTATTAGGTACGTCTGTATTTAAAGTGATTGTAATGTTTTTTTTTTTTATATAACAAACATGTCATACTTACCTGCTCTGTGCAAGGGTTTTGCACAGAGCGGCCCTGATTCTCCTTTTCTGGGGTGCCACGGTGGTGCTCCTGGCCCCTTCTCTTCAATGGGTGCCCCCACAGAGAGCTGCTTTCCATGCTGGTGAGCTCCCGATTCCTGCTGCTGCGTCCATTGACACAGACAGCAGGACTCGGCCCTGTCCCCAGAGGTTCCGAGACAGTGGCTGGAGCTGCTGGGCTTGTGCTCGTCACTGGAACAATCAGGTTCAGGTAAGTAAAAGAGGGGCTCTGGGGGGGGGGGGGGTTGCAGCACAGAAGGTTTTTCACCTTAATACATAGAATGCATTAAGGCAGGGTTTAACACATTTTCTTGGAATCTAGGAGCCAGCTAAAAAAGTTAGGAGCAAGAAAACCTGCCCCGTCCCGCCAAACTCGCGCGCAGAAGCACATACATGAGTAGCACCGGCATATGTAAACGGTATTTAACCCACACATGTGAGTTATCACCGCGATTGGTAGGGCGAGAGCAATAATTCTAGGTCTAGACCTCCTCTCTAAGGCCGCGTACACACGATCAAATTCATCTGCTGGAAACGGTCCGACGGACCGTTTCAGCAGACAAATTCGATCATGTGTACGGGCGGACAGACAGATTTTTCCAGCAGACAGATTTTAAAGCATGCTTTAAAATCTGTCTGCTGGGAACCCGTCCGTCCAACATGTCTGCTGGTTAGTATGCTAACCAGCAGATATATCTGCCCGCACATGCGTCGAATGGATTTGACGCATGCGCGGAAGTGTTTTACTTCCTGGTGCGGTGACGTGGCGGCGTCAACGTCACCGTCACGTCACCGCGCTGCCTGCTGGTGGGGATTTTGGTTTGATCGTGTGTACACGATCAAACCAATTTCTCCCAGCAGACAAATCCGATCAAATCGGTCTGACAGACCGATTTGATCGGATTTATTTGGTCGTGTGTACGCGGCCTCAGTCAAAACATGCAACCTGTAGAATTTTTTAAACGTCACCTATGGAGATTTTAAAGGGTAAAAGTTTGTCCGGATTCCACGAGCGGACACAATTTTGAAGCGTGACATGTTGGGTATCCATTTACTCAGCGTAACATTATCTTTCACAATATAAAAAAAAAAATTGGGATAACTTTACTGTTGTCTTATTTTTTTTATTAAAAAAAGTGTATTTTTTCCCCAAAAAAGTGTGCTTGTAAGACCGCTGCACAAATACGGTGTGACAGAAAGTATTGCAACGATCGCCATTTTATTCTCTAGGGTGTTAAAATAAAAAAATAGAATAAAAAAATATATATAATGTTTGGGGGTTCTAATTAGAGGGAAGGAGATGGCAGTGAAAACAGTGAAAAAACACATTATAACTGCTGTTTTACTTGTAATGCCATCACTTGTAATGCAGAAGGAAGCTTGGGCCTTTACAAGGCCGCAAAGCCGCAGCCTCAATTAGCGGCCGTGGGGCCCGCGGCGGGCCCGACGACGGCCGGTAAGTGAGGCCGTGGCCTCAATTACCAGCGGGCGTGGGCGCCAGGTCACAATTTCTTGTTGCAATTGCGATTGGGCACCCAGATTTTCTCGAGCCCTGCATTAAGGTAAAAAACCTTAAGAATTTACAACCACTTTAACCCTCCTGGCGGTATTCCTGAGTGTGGCTCGGGATTACATTTCAGTACCATTAGTGGGGATACAATATAAAACGCCAAATTTCTATGCAAAACATTGTACCGTTTTGAGACGCAAAAATCTGACATACTGTATTTATCGCCCTATAACGCGCACCGGTGTATAGCGCGCACCCCCACCTAGAACGGAATCATAAGGGAAAAAAATAAATACTGCCAGTTTTACAGTTAGTTACTTACAGTTGCCCGGCGGCCTTGTCCGGTCCGGCGTCCGTCTGCGGCCTTCGTGGTGTCCTCCCCGCTTCTCCCGCGCTGTGATTGAACGCCATCGCCGACATATACCGAGCGCATTATACACTCGGGCGCGCTCGGCCGCGCTCGGCTCCTCTAGCATAAAGGCTAGGAGGCTGCACAGGGCGTGACCGCGAGGGCAGCCGAGCCTGGCCGAGTGTACTCGAGTGTACTGCGCTCGGTATATGTCGGCGACGGCTTCAAGCACAGTGCGGGAAGCGGGGAAGCTGCATATATCGCGCACCCATGATTTTCCCCTGATTTTAAGGGGAAAGAAGTGCGCGGTATACGCCGATAAATACGGTAATCATAACGCCAGGGTTGGTTAAAGTGGACCTGTGCTGAAATAACAATCTCTCCTGTATGCTACTCATCCTCTGAATTCCAAGGGGCTGTAAAGGTACAATTTTTGTTTCCTAAATAGCTTCCTTTACCTCAGTGCAGTCCTCCTTCACTTACCTCATCCTTCCATTTTGCTTTTAAATGTCCTTATTTCTTCTGAGAAATCCTCACTTCCTGTTCTTCTGTCTGTAACGACACACAGTAATGCAAGGCTTTCTTCCCGGTGTGGAGTTTCATGCTCACCCCCTCTCCTAGGCTGCGTACACACGATCGAATATATCTGCTGAAACTGGTCCGGGCTAGCAGACAGCTTTCCAGCAGACAAAAGTTTTAAAGCATGCTTTAAAACTTGTCTGCTGGAAACCCGTCTGTCCGACATGTCCGCTGGTTAGTACGCCTAACCAGCGGACATAAATCCCCCGCATGCGCCGAATGGATTCGACGCATGCGTGGAAGTATTTTACTTCCTGGTTTGGTGACGTGGCGGCGTCAACGTCACTGCCACGTCACCGCGCTGGTGTACACACATCAAACCAAAATCTCCAGGAGACATATCCGATGAAATCGGTCTGTCAGACCGTTTTCATCGGATAAATCTCCTCGTGTGTACGCGGCCTTAGACTACAGGAGAGTCAGGACGCCCACTAAAACACAGCTCCTTTCTCTATCTGCAACATAGTGAGAGTCCTGCCTCTCCTGTAGTCTAAGGGAGGGGATAAGCAAGACACTCCACACCAGGGAGGCTTGAAAATAACTTGAAAATAACTAGAGACCAGAGCTTTTTTCCTTACAACAGCTAGGAAATTAGGTTTTCCTTTACCAGCAACACACATCTCTGTGGACCAAACTCATTTAAAGTCCGGTGGTGAAATTTATTTTTTTATTTTAAAATGTTCCCATAATCCTATTGGGCTCCAATCCTATTAGGCTAAAATAGTGAGCACATTATTTTACCAACACGCAGAATGTTTTTTTTTTACTCACCAAGCTGATCAGTGTCCTTTTTATAATATACGGAGTAGTGCCCTCTGTCTATGCTTTGTGGGCATGACATAGGCAGCTCCCTCCTAGCAAACAACTGGCAGCTTCCAGGCACTTGCCGATACGCAGGCATTCATTGGCGCTGCTCTCACTCTACACCGGGGCAGATTGAATCTTCTCACTACTTACAATAATGAATTGTTATTAGCTGAAAAGACTCTGAATTGCTGTGTTGCTTCCTGCCTTTATGATGATTGAACTACAAAGTGTTCTCAGAAAATAGGTAAAGAGATAACACAAGGGAGCTTAAAACAGCCTTTCAGATTTCACTCTTTCTCCTATAAATTCTTTAAGCGTTGCAGCTCTTGAGGGATAAGTGTACGCGGCTTTATTTAATCCAAAGAATACCGCCAGTTTATAGATTTCAATAATGCAATTTTCTGACATACAAATATCTAAGAGAGACATTATATTTTGGGAACTTGTTTGTTTTTAAATAAACTTACTATTATCATTTTTTGGATTAGTTATTGACTGTACATATGATAGATAGATAGATAGATAGATAGATAGATAGATAGATAGATAGATAGATAGATAGATAGATAGATAGATAGATAGATAGATAGATAGATAGATAGACAGACAGACAGACAGACAGACAGACAGACCTGTCTCATAATATCAAAATGCACAATTTAAATTTACATCAAACAAGACTTAAAGGTGTTGTAAAGGTTTGTTTTTTATTTTCTAAACAGGTTCCTTTAGCTAGTGCATTGTTGGTTCACTTACCTTCTCCTTCAATTTCCCTTTCTAAATGTTTTTTTTTCTTTGTTTTCTGAATTTCTCACTTCCTGTTTCTCCTCAGTAAGGTGTTCAGTAAGCTGTTCTAAATGACTTTTCAACGCTCAGATGATGGTGGAAAGCTTACTGAGGAGAAACAGAAAGTGAGAAATTCAAACAAAGAAAAAAACACTTAGAAGGGAAATGGAAGGAAAAGGTAAGTGAACCAACAATGCACTAGTTTAACCACTTAAGGACCTTAGGTGTTTTTCAGATTTGGTGTTTGCAAGACTAAAACATTTTTTTTCTGCTAGAAAATTACTTAAAACCCCCAAACATTATATATATATTTTTTCTAACACCATAGAGAATAAAATAGTGGTCATTGCAATACTTTTTGTCACACCGTATTTGCGCAGCGGTCTTACAAGCGCACTTTTTTTGGAAAAAATTAACTTCTTTGAATTAAAAAGTAAGACAACAATAAATTTGGCCCCATATTTTTATATATTGTCAAAGATAATGTTACGCCGAGTAAATTGATACCCAACATGTCACGCTTAAAAATTGCGCCCGCTTGTGGCATGGCGTCAAACTTTTACCCTTAAAAATCTTGATAGGCGACGTTTACATTTTTTTATAGGTTGCATTTTTTAAGTTACAGAGGAGGTCTAGGGCTAGAATTATTGCTCTCGCTCTAACGATCGTGGCGATACCTCACTTGTGTGGTTTGAACACCGTTTTCATATGCGGGCGCTACTCACGTATGCGTTCGCTTCTGCGCGCAAGCTCTTAGGGACGGGCCGATTTAAAAAAACATTTTTTTAGTTTTCTTATTTATTTTTATTTATTTTATTACTTTTTACACTAAAAATAAAAATAAAAATTTGATAACTTTTATTCCTATTACAAGGAATGTAAACATCCCTAGTAATAGAAAAAAGCATGACAGGTCCTCTTAAATATGAGATCTGGGGTCAAAAAGACCTCAGATCTCATATTTAGACTTAAATTGAAGAAAAAAAAATGAAACTGTCATTTTTTCAAATGACAAAAAAAAATGTTTCTTTAAGACGCTGGGCGGGACTGACGTTTTGACGTCACTTCCGCCCAGCAGAGCTATGGGGATGGGTGAGGGACATTTTTCCCTCACTCGCATTCCCCAGTCAGCTCATGAACGGACCCGATCACCTCCGCCGCTATCGACGGCAACGGTAAACGGCGGAGGGCGTGGGAGAGCGGTGGGAGTGGGGCCCTCTCTCGCCACCGATAACGGCGAATCCGCCGCGGAGACCGCCGTTATCGTTTACAGGACCCTGCACGCTAAAGATAGATACCTCGGTTGTGGCAGCAGCTGCTGCCGTTACCGAGATATCCATCTTTAAAAACAGGATGTACTGTATATATACAGTGCAGGGTCCTTAAGTGGTTAAAGGAACCTATTTAGAAAATAAATAACAAACCTTTACAACCCCTTTAAAGGGGTTGTAAAGGTTCATGTTTTTTCACCCAACAAACACTGTAGCTACTGACTTTTAATAAGTACACTTACCTGTTCAGTGTTTCCGCGATGTTGGCCGCCTGATGCCGATCCATCCCTCGTAACGGGTGCTGGCGCCGCCATCCTAAGGAAGGGAAACAGGCAGTGAAACCTTGCGGCTTCACTGCCAATTTCCTACCACGCATGCGCTTTGTGAATGGGCGGCTGTTCTCTTGGGACACACACAGGTCCCAGAATACAGCGTGCCCGAATATCCCAGAAGACAACGCCAGGAGGAGAAGAGAGAAGATCACAGCGGAATATGAAGTGGCAGATTAGAACGATCTGCCTACCAATAGCCATTTTTGGTAAGTATAAAAAAAAATTATATATATATATTTTTTCAAAATTTTTTGAAGCCTTTTTGTCCACTTTTTTTTAAGGTGGACCTCTGCTTTAATGCATTCTATGCATTAAGGTGAGAAAACATTTGATGTTTGCCGACCCCCCAGCCCCCCCGTTTACTTACCTGAGCCCTCGAAAGTCCCACGTCGTGAACACGCAGGCTTCTCGCCCGGGCTTTTCGGCTTTTCTTGGCTCGTTTATTGGATGATTGATAGCAGCGCAGCCATTGGCTCCCGCTGCTGTCAATCAAATCAATGACGCTATAGCTGCCCGAAAGCTAACCCCCTTGGGAGAGCACTTCCCAGAATGGGGGCTAGCTGATGCGGAGAGGAGCTGAGACCGCCGCCATGGGACCCCAAAAGACAAGGATCGGGGCCACTCTGTGCAAAATGAACTGCACAGTGAAGAAGCTTTACAACTCCTTTAAAGTAATTGTAAAGGCTCGTTTTTTTTTGTCTAAAAACAACAAACATGTTATACTTACCTCCTCTGTGCAGTTGGTTTTGCACAGAGCAACCTGGATCCTCCTCTTCTCTCCACTGAGTGCCCCCACAGCCAGCAGCTTCCAATGGGGGCACTGGAGCTGAGTCACAGTTCCGTGTGTCTATTCAGACACAGAGCCCCATCCAAGCCCCACTCTCCCCTGATTGACTGACTTTGATTGACAGCCGCAACAGCCAATGGCGCCACTGCTGTGTCTCATCCAATCAGGAGGAGTGTCCTGAACAGCTTAGACATTCGTGGACATCGCTGGAGAGAGATGGGGCTCAGGTAGGTAATTGGGGAGTACTGGGGTGGCTGCAACACAGAAAAGGCTTTTTATCTTAAAGCGGAGTTCCACCCAAAAATTGAACTTCCGCTTAATCCACTCCCCTCCCCCTTACATGCCACATTTTTTTGAGGGGGAGTGGGGGCTTCAGGAGGAGTGGGACTTCCTGTCCCACTTCCTCCTTCCGCCGAGGGGCTGGTTAGGCAATTAAGTTTAATCGCCTACAGCAGCCCCTCCCTGTAGGCGATGGCCTAGGACACTGACAGGTCCTAGACGATCGCCTGTCCAATCAGCGGCGGCCCGTGAGGCCGAAGGCTGTCATGGCTGGGTGCCCACAGTTAGAATGAAGACGCCGGCCAGAGAGGGGGGGAGAGGAGCGGAGCCCCGGCCGGCGCATCGCTGGAACGTGGAGAAGGTAAGTGAATGTTTATTAAAAGCCAGCAGCTACACTTTTTGTAGCTGCTGACTTTTAATAAACATAACATTTGGCTGGAACACCCCTTTAATAAAAAGCATTAAGATAAAAATAAAACCTTCTACCTTTACAGCTCCTTTAAAGCAGTAATAAACCCAAAAGTAAACATTTATTATATTGCAGCTTACCAATTCTTAGATGTGATGGCTGCATTGATTTTCTTTTTTTTAGGCTTTCTTTTCTTTATTTTCATCTAGTGATCTGGCCATGGAATAACCAGTTTCGGACCATCCACCGCACATATACTGTGGCAGGGCGGCTCGGTTGCGTGAAACAACGTACCTGTACGTTGCCTGCGCGGACTGGTCTGGGGCACGTACGCTGGTGACCCGCTCCCACTGTTATTGGAGCCTGGTGAACGTGATGGCTGCCGGCCTACCTCGATCGCTCTGGGGAATGACGGAACTGCGGTCTGCTGATGTTAACAAAACAGATTGTCCTTCTGTCATACAGGAACAGAGAGATCTGTGCTTCCTGCTAATCGGGAACACAGATCTCTCTGTTCCTGCAGTGCGTCCATCCCCTACTGTTAGTAAGCACACTGAGGAATCACAGTTAACCTCTTGACTGTCCCTGATGTTAACCCCTTCCCTGCCAGTGTCATTTACTGTATACAGTGTCAGTAAAAAATGTTATTTTCAAATTTTTTATTGAGAAAATAATCGCAGAGTACAATAGCAAACAATTTTGGGATGACACAATGAAGAGTACATCAAGGTTCATACAGAATGTAGCAAGTACAGTCACATACATAACAATACGACTTACTAACCATAAAGACAAAATGTCATTACTAAACAGGCTAAAGAGAGGTGCAACAAGAACATGACTGTGGATCAATTAGAAAGGAACTCATAAAGAGCATACATGGAAGGGGGGTACCTTCAGTGCAACAACAGAAAAATGCACAAAACAGTACCCTGTAGGTCTAGAGAAGAGACGGAAAACTATTTCTGGGAAATGGTTTCCAACATCACCCAAGAAACTACAAACAACTTTTCAAGACAAGAAGAAAAGAGAAACTAGAGGGAGGAAAAATTAGAAAAAGAGCTGGAAGGAGGAGGTATAAGAAAAAGAGAGAGAAGGGAGAAGAAAAGACAAAGGAGAGAGGAAGTGAAAGGAAATGTCGGCAAGACGGCATGAACCCCAGAAGGACACGGAATTAAGGGGTATAATCTATACCGGGCTCATGGCACTAGTAAGGCTGCATTGAGCCCCAGGGGAGGAAGATTCTCCACCCAGGGGGTCCAGATATTATCATGTTGGGTAACTCGATCCAGAATTGTCGCCTCAATTTTGCTGTGTATCATGGCCTGAGTCATTCTATTTCTAACTTCTGCTATGTGTAATGTTGGAGTCTTCCAAGCCTTTGCTATAGTCTGTTTAGCCGCAGTAGTCCAGTAGTAGCTGGAGTAGGAGTTAAACTTGGGCCCTTGTATAGTCCTTATGGATTAAATTCAGAAGAGCCAGGGACGGGTCAGGAAGTAAAGTATCATGTAGTAGGGTGGAAGCCATTTGAAATATTACTATCCAAAAATGTTGTACAATCGGACAGGACCACCAAATATGCTCATGCGTACCCCTTATCCCACATCCCCGGAAACATACTGACGGATAGGATGGCAAAAATTTTGAAATCCTAGCGGGAACCAGGTACCACCGCATCAGGACTTTGTAATTGGCCTGCAGGGCTACCACATTTTGGGAGGAGGTTTTCGTTTAAGCCCATATATTTTCCCAATCCTCCATATCCAATGTTATCTGAAGGTCCTTGGAGCACTGTGCAGCATAGAGGGGAAGGTCAGTCGAAGAAGCAGTGAAGTAAGTATAGATGCGTGAAATGATACCAGGGTCAGAATTACAAATACTCTCATAAAAAGACAATTTACCCAGGGAGGGGCAATCACTGATCACTGTTCGGATAAAGTGTGATATTTGTAAGTAGTGAAAATACTCAGTAGAGGCGAGTTTGTCAGTACATTTTGTTTAGCACTACTCACTGTATTGGTGTCACTGGTCCCCAAAAAGTGTCACTTGGTGTCCAATGTGTCCGCCGCAATGTCGCAGTCCCACTAAAAATTGCTGACCCGCACCATTACTATTAAAAAAAAATAGTCCCTAAATCTATCCCATAGTTTTAGACGCTATAACTACTGCGCAAACCAATCATTATACACTAATTATGATTTATTTTAATCAAAAATATGTAGCAGAATACATATTGGCTTAAATTGATGAAGAAATTAGATTTTAAATTTTTTTGTATTGGGTATGTTTTATAGCAGAAAGTAAAAAATATAGGGCTGTGGAATTTAATTATTAATTCCTTGATTAATCGTTAAAGCGGTTGTAAACCGCCAAAAAATTTTTTTTTTTCTTTTAGACCTGCAAGGGAAAAGCCATAATGAAATACTTACCTCGGAACGAGGTGTAGGGAACTTACCTGGTGCACGCCGAGTGAGATGTCATCTTGACTCGGCGTGTCTTCCGAGTATCGCCGCTCCAGCGCTATGATTGGCTGGAACGATGATGACGTCACTCCCGCGCACGCGCGCGGGAGATTTAAATCCGGCCAGGGTCCGGCGGATGCCGGTCCTTTCGCCGTGGATTCCCCCCGCGCATGCGCCGCTGCAATCAGCGGCACATTGCGAGGGGAATATCTCCTAAACCGTACAGGTTTAGGAGATATTCTTTATACCTACAGGTAAGCCTTATTATAGGCTTACTTGTAGGTAAAAGTTAAAAAAAGTGGTTTACAACCACTTTAATTAATTAATCGGCTTCCGGGTCTTCAGGGAGTTTTTTTTAGAGATCCAGTGATGTCACGGACACCTGCAGGGCTTGCCGTGTCCATTTGAAGGGCTCCTTACTATCTGTCACACGCAAGGGGAGGCTGTTACACTTCCCTCTATCACTTCCCTCTATCAACCTGGGATTCCACTGCTATACACTGGGAGTTGTGATCGTTCCCTTCACAGAACATTTACATGCCGACGGACTGCTGTTAACCCCTCCTCATCTGGATTCAGCTGTGGTATCGTTGTACACATTTTTATACCAGTATCATACTAGGCTACATGTTTTTTATGACTGCTTTTGCTACCGTTTTGTATTACTCGCACCATTTTTACCGTTTATGTAGCTACATCGATTTTATCTCCAGTGCAATATTTATTTTGTTACCTACTTGAAGACTATAAAAGTTTTAATGGTATTCCCATCAAGCGCTGCCTTTGTGTGTTTTTTGTATCCTGCTCTCCATTTTTCCAGTGGCTGGTAGCTGCACTGGGAATCAGCCTGCAAGGAGATCTGCTAAAAGTAGTTGGATCTGTATGTGCATTATAATTAGGTAATCGAAATTCGATGATTAATAGATTTAAAAATATCGAATAATCAAACATGCAAATTTTAATCAGTAACAGCCCTAAAAATATATATATAATATATATTTTCAACATTGTTTCTCTTTTTTGTTTATAGTGCAAGAAATAAAAACCCCACAAATACCACTAAAAGCTCTATTTGTGGGGAAAAAAGGACATACATTTTGTTTGGGTACAGCTTAGTGGTAAAAGAGGAGCTCCAGTCTGGGCAAAAAATATACTGTGTGTGCGTCTATATATATATATATATATATATATATATATATATATATATATATATATATATATATTTTTTTTTTTTTTTTCTTTACTTTAAGGGGGATTTTAAATCTATAAAATAATATATATATATATATAAAAATTATTTTATAGATTTAAAATCCCCCTTAAAGTAAAAAAAAAAAATATATATATATATATATATATATATATATATATATATATATATATATATAGACGCACGCACACAGTATATTTTTTGCCCAGACTGGAGCTCCTCTTTTACTATTTTATATATATATATATTTTATATAAATTATCTTTTGTATTTATTATTTTAACTAATAAAACTACTTTGGAAATATAATGCACACACAAAAGTCAATCAATTTTGATAAGTAAATAAAAGTTTATGAAATTTTAACATATTTTTTTATATTAAATATACATATTAGATTAGATTTTTTAGATAATATTTAATTTAAATAGACATTAATAGGCATTAATTAATACATTACTTAATACACACACAAATGATTAGGAATGTTAGGAATGACATATAATTAATATAATTATAATTATAACCTATATATTTTAACATATATATAATAACATACTGTATATATAATTATAACATACAATTAGAAATGACATATAATTTTAATACACACACACAAATGATTAGGAATGTTAGGAATGACATATAATTAATATAATTATAATTATAACATATATATTTTAACATATATATAATAACATACTGTATATATAATTATAACATACAATTAGGAATGACATATAATTTTAAAACAGCAAGAGTAAGTACCTTGCTAGTCCGGTCTTTGAATGGTGATCAGATGGTCTTCTGACGCTGTGTAAGAGGAGGCTGTGTTATCACAACGGGGCGGTAGCTTTTCGTTTCTACGCCTCCCCTTGTTATAGCAACACAGACGCTATCAACGCTGATCACCCTGGCCAGTGCGCACGCGCGAGATCGAGCGGTGGATGCTGGGACAGCATCCACCGCATCCAGGAAGTTCCTGCTCACGGGGGTTTCATGCCCAAACCAAAGATGGCAACGGAAAAGAGAAGGAGAATATAACTACACATTTCGGACCAAATGACAGCGGAGCCGCCGTGGGACATCAGAACAGTGAGTGTAGCAATGCAGCGCTATTAACAATTTAAATAACACCTAAACAAAAATTTGATTTGGCGTGGGAGATCCGCTTTAAAAGTCAGCAGCTACAAATCAGCTTCATGTGCTGGCGCCGGTCTGTTCACTAAGGGAGACCAGGTATGGTAAAGTGTTAGCTTTTAGTTTATTTTCTATGTGCAGAAAAGCATCTGTAATGGAAGAGTTTCATTCTCTAATATTTACAATTACTTGTGCTGATGTTTATGTGTGTCTTAAGCCGCGTACACACGATCACTTTATGTGATGGAAAAAAAAGAAGTTTTTAAAAACGTCAATTTAAATGACCGTGTGCGGGGGAAACGTTGTTTTATGTCTTGTGAAAAACGACCAAAAAAAATTGAAGCATGCTTCAATTTTTTGTGTCATTTTTCAAAACGTTGTTTTTTGTTTCACAAAAAATCACCGTGTGTAGCAAAAAACGTTGTTTAATACAACGTTTTTCAACCCGCGCATGCCCAGAAGCTAGTTATGAAGCGAGCTTCAATGGAAAAGAGTGGTGAACGTAACCTCGCTTTGCTAGAGCATTGTGAAAAAACGATGGTGTGTATGCAACAGTGTTTTTTTTTCATCGCATAAAGTGATGGTGTGTACGCGGCATTAGAAAGTCTCACTGTTATACAGTAGTTAAAGCATATTGCGCAGACACAAGGAGGTTGATTTATTTAGGCTCGGGTATGTCCGGCTGCGGTTTTAGCACAATTTTTAAGTCCATTGTCCTGTGTGTTTTTGTTCAACGGTTCAGGTGCAATTTAGGTGCAAATTTTTACTTACAGTAAAATCCCACCTGAACGGGACTGAAAAATGCACAGGACTAATTTTAAAAACACACCGCAGCCGGCCCGCAGATATGTGAACCGGCTCCATAGAGAAGCCTGCCAGTTCACGTCATGCAAATTGTATGTGGTTCAAAATGCATCCAATTCGCATATATGTGAACTGAAAATCTGATGCAGCTCTTCATAGAAACCAATATACTTTTTTTTGCAAAGGTTGTGTGAACAAGCTGAAGTTAGAAGCCGATTAGCCATACCTTCCAACATTTTAAGATGGGAATAAGGGAAACCTACTAGCAAATGTATGTATGCACAGAACACCCCCCTGCCACACCCCCTTAGGCCTCGTACACACGAGGGGATATGTCCGCTGAAAACGGTCCGATGGACCGTTTCAGCAGACATCTCCGCTCATGTGTATGGGCTAGCGGACAGATTTCTCCACCTGACAGATTTCAAAGCATGCTTTGAAATCTATCCGGTGGGAATCTGTCCGCCCGACATGTCTGCTGGTTAGTACACTTACCAGCAGACATGTCGTCCCCCACCGCCGCCGCGCCGCCGCCGAATGGATTCGGCGCATGCGCGGAAGTGTTTAACTTCCTGGTGCGGTGACGTGGCGGTGACGTGGCGGCGTCAACGTCACCGCCGCGTCACCGCGCCGTCCGGCGGCGGGGAATTTGATCCGATGGTGTGTACACGCCATCGGATCAAACTCCCGATCGGACATATCCGATGGAAATGGTCCGCGGACCGTTTTCATCGGATATGTCCGATCGTGTGTACGAGGCCTTAAATGATAAATTCACCAAAAAAAAGTTAATTAAACCCACAAGGGCTTTTTTTGACAAATAAAAAGTGCATTTTATATACAACTAGATAAATAGATCAGACCAAACTGAGGGACAAATGAGGAGGGAAAGAGGGACAGAGGGACATTTTGCACCAGATCAGGGACAGTTGGGAGCTATGGATTAGCTACCATGCACAGCTGAACCAGATTTTTCATTCTCAAGTTTTAGTAAATCAACCCCAATGAGTATTGTATATGTGTGTCATGTATACAGTGAGTAGGCTCAGGCTTTATTTACCCTTACCTCTTTAAGCTACTCTTGCTATTAGTGCAATTTGGTCACAGATAGATAAATATAAAAAAAAATAGATAGATAAAGGAGCTAGATATAAAAAGATAGATAGATAGACAGACAGACATATAGATAGATAGATAGATAGATAGATAGATAGATAGATAGATAGATAGATAGATAGATAGATAGAAATAGATAGATAGATAGAAATAGATAGATAGAAATAGATAGATAGATAGAAATAGATAGGTAGGTAGGTAGATAGGTAGGTAGGTAGATAGGTAGGTAGGTAGGTAGGTAGGTAGGTAGATAGATAGGTAGATAGATAGGTAGATAGATAGGTAGATAGATAGGTAGATAGATAGATAGATAGATAGATAGAAACATATAGATAGGTAGGTAGGTAGATAGATAGATAGATAGAAACATATAGATAGGTAGGTAGGTAGGTAGATAGATAGATAGATAGATAGATAGAAACATATAGATAGATAGATAGATAGAAACATATAGATAGATAGATAGATAGATAGAAACATATAGATAGATAGATAGATAGAAACATATAGATAGATAGATAGATAGAAACATATAGATAGATAGATAGTTAATTGATAGGAATAGAGAGCTACAGAGGAAGTAAACACCTAAACACACAGAGAACAAACACATGCATGTATATTTTGCGGTCAGGAGGAGGGGACGGTTCTCTTGCACCTATGAGGGCAGATGGGGATCAGAGAAGATTACATGCAGGTAGAATTAAGTCAGAACAATTTCAGGTTTAGGCCGGAATAAACACAGAGCACTTTATAACTACAGCTTGCAGAGTAGAATTTGTAGCTCTGTGTGCAGCGCAGGTCAAGGGGCGCCCGCATTCCCATCCATTGCGTCTTACTGGTCTCCTCAATTCACAGCTGTACACTTTAGTTGACATTGTCTCCTTTCCCTGCATGCGCTGGCATAACCACGCCTCGCGGCCTCCTGCGAGCTGCACAATAAACTTGTTTTCCTTAACAGCTCTGGCAGGAGTTAATCCAAGCTCAGTTCCGCACAGCATATGCCTAGTGATGTGTATAAGCTGTCTACTGTGCTATCATTTCTCAGAGCTCCCCACCGGCAAGTAAAAACTAAAAAAAAAAAAGTCCGAATGACGCCAAACTTTTTATATCCATCAACAAGAGTGAAAGTTTGGCCAAGTTGATTTATATAGGCCTTATAACTTTTCAAAGCGTACTTTCCATCTGAAGGACTGAAGTGGGGATTTAAAATATGACTCTTTAATTTTTTTAAATTACATAAATTAAGTGAGCAGCCCATTAACGAGGTGCCATCAGGATCACATGGCTAATTCAGATCAAGTTATATTATCTCGCCTGCAGGATCGGAATGAGAATTAAGGAATTACTATTCCAAAGTTGTACGGGACATTGATCCTCATTTACGATGAAATTCGTCACTATAACTGCCTTCAAGAGGGCTACCTTGACAGTGGCTGGCCACTGAATCTTCCCTGTGTCCTAACCTTTAGGAAGAGTATATTAGCGTAAGATCCGAGGCTAATTAGTTGTTCTGGTGACATGTTGGATGAAGTCTTGTTTAACAGAAATATAGGTAAGAGGGGGGATAATATGCATTAACCTGAGGCTGAGAGATGGACGGGTTTCTTTCCACCGTTTAAACCTCAGGGGAGTCATAACCAGCCGTCAACATAACTCATTTCAACATAACACAAGCCTGTCTGCTTGAGCCTAGACTTGGGGGAAATTTAGTTAACCTCGTCCCTGCCTGGTGGTCTTGTCCTTTATTCATTCTGTACCTGCTCTGTGCTGCTTTCTCTTAAAAATCGGATAGCAGGATTATGTTTTTTTACGGGGATCATTTTTTTCACAGGTAAAAAAGTTTATTAAACAATGTATCAAATGGTAGTACAAAGCTCAGTCGGTTTAAAACAAATCATTATACAGGTATGTCCAAAGGCCATCAATAATAATGCACCCAGGTAGCAAACAATTGAGCTGCAAGTTTGAAAATGACTTGCTAAGCTATTGTTAGACTTCACAAGTTTGTTGCACAATTGCAGCAAGTCCGCATTGCATGACTCCAGGTCAACTTTCTTTGCAAACATTCTGCAAGTCTTCTGCAAGTTCTGGTTCTATTATATTGTGCAATAGTCATCCCACCACAGGGGGTCACTGTGACTTGCAGAGCACTTGCTATAGACTCACCACTGCAACTTTGCTCTTGCTAGAGACTTGCTGTGCAAATTTGCTACAAATTGGAAAACTGTCTACTAGAACTTGTGCTTCAAGTGCTCTGCAAGTGTACAACTTGCCAGGGAAAATGTGCAGCAAGTTAACAAGACTTACAATTCAACACTGCCACAAATGTGTGTGCAAGTTACCCTTGCTGTCTGGGCATGTACAGCAGAAAATAAAAATAGGAATAATAAAAAAAAAAACTGAATAGCTCAGTACATACAGTACAGACAGGGCTGCTGTTAGAAATAACGGGGCCCTGTGCAGCCTACCAGCCAGCCCCCCCCCCCCCCGGTTGAAAGTGACTTATTTATCAGTCCCCTTCTCTGCAGCTTCAGCTCTACAGATGCATGGAAAGGAAGTGTTCTGAGGCAGCCTGCTCATTCACAAATTATAAGGAAAGGACACAGGAGTGATTGGTACCGATTGTTCAATGTTCACTGAGTTCATTTAGAAAATGAGCCAGTAACATATTTACTGGCCCCTTCCCCGGCTCTCCATCCTGAAACATCCCCCTGTTTTCCCGATGCAGCTGCTGGTGGGAGAAGAAAGGAGGGATGCCGGCACTATTGTAGGGGGAAGGTTCACACATGGGGTGTGGACAGCAGATAGAAGGGGTGCATGTGCTAGGACCAATCCCCCTGTAGTACAGCCAGAGGGAGAAAGAGGAGGAGAAGCTGGCAGCACTATAGGCGGAGGCAGAAGAGAATTGGTGTCTGCAATACGACAGTACAGCTGGCCCTCCTGCTCAGCAAGGGCCCTGGGCCCCTCTTTTGAACTGTACTGTACTAAAAAAATCCTCCCAATAGGAGAAAAACACTGCGCTATCGCAATAAATCGTATAAACAAAGAATCAATAGTGAATAAAAAGCTGCCAGTACCAATTACTTAAACAAAAGTAACCCACAGATAATACAAAAAATATAAGGTACAGCGCTAAACAAATAATTGAATAAATTTGTGATGAAGTGATATAAAAAATGATAACACAAGTGACATGAAAACCAATGTGATCATGTGAAGTGAAAATGAAGAGTGATCCAATAATTAAAGTCCATAAACAGTAAAAAGAAATGGACACAACGAAATCCTCTTCTACCAAAGGGCCACCCAGTGAATAGGTTGTCTCCGTACCGCACAAATAGACCGTGAGAATAACGGTCATATAGGCTCAGGGATATTTATAGTCTTCCCAGGCAGACTTCTCCAGAACAACAGGCAAAGTATGTGATGACTCCACAGCGTATGTTGAATGGGGTATAAGAATATTTCAAAAACTCGTGGGGAAAGAAACAAAAACAAAAAAACAACCATTGGGTAATATTGTTGATAAAAGGGTTTTATGAACAAATAAAAGTTGCACTCACAATTTGGGTGATTGAATCAGCGCAAAACAGTGCATGAGAAGAAGGATGCGGCGTCTCCTCTCCCTCGTTCCTGTATGTTAGGGCTCCATGCTGTCTATTCCGTATTGTATGGACGTGATGACGTACCAATGCTTAGGCCACACCTACGCGTTTCGTCATCATAGGACGTCGTCGGGGATAGGCTCTCCTTTGCCCAGTACAGGAGGGCTGGCTGTACTGCCTAATCAGTGCCCCTGAGTACAGACATCCATAAAAGATGGTACAGGTCTTTCCTCATCATGGGTTTACAGAAGAAAGCCAAACAGGCCAATTCAGCAGACTATCCAGCCACTTGCAGGCACATTGCGGGCGGCATAAACCCTTTCACGGCCGCTAGCGGGGGTTAATACCGCACCGCTACCGGCCGCAACTCGCGGCAATTCCGGCGGTATAGCGCCGCTATTTTCACCAATGTGAAAGGGGCCTAAAGGCTATGTCACAGAGATCATTCAGAGCAGTGGTCTCCAAACTGTGGCCTCTTTCCTTGCTTTTATCTAGCCCTACGGGCACTGTTTTCACCCACTGATAACAACAATGGGACATAACCCCCCCCCGACATCAATGAAGGGGCAGTATTCCTCCCAATGAGGCCAACAATGGGGCACAATGCCTCCCAATGACACCAACAATGGGGCACAATTCCTCCCAATGACAACAAAGATGGGGCACAGTTCCCCTCAATGACACCAACCGTGGGGAACAGTTCCTCCCAATGATACCAACCATGAGGCACAATTATTCCTACTGACACTAACAATGGGGCAATATTCCTCCCACTGACACCAACAATAGGGCTTTGTATAATCCCACAGACGCCAGGACCTTTTCTGCTCTTAATGGCCACAGTCCGGCCCCCCTAAAGTCCAAAGGACAGTAATCTGACTCTTTGTTTAGAAAGTTTGAAGACCCTTGACACAGAGCATCAACCACCAACTCCATCCAATAGGAGCGAATAGGTGGGCACTGTCACACCATATGGAAAAATGGATTTACAACGAGTGCAAAAAGGGCTGGCTTAGGGGTAAATAGTGGACCGTCTCTACAGGGTGAAGTAAACCATGTGTAAACATTTCAGTTGTATAAATCTATCTTTAGTAGAGATCATATTGGTAACATACAGTCTGTACCTACACTATCATCCCAGTCCTCGTCAGAAAGGTCAGAACTGTTGCTCTTCTATTTGTCAAAAGTCCTAGTCAAGTTGGAAGCATGTGCCACGGACAAACGTAGGTAGAACGGCTTCCCCATTACCTCTGACATCAGCAGACATTCCACTACGTCCGGCTTCAAGACAAGTGGTTCAGAAAATTGGGCCTGAACACCACGTCACAGTTGTAAGTATCTAAAATGTTCCCAGATTGTTAATCTACTGCTGTCATAACCTCTTGTTGCCCTCTTCTGACAACCAAGACGTCCCTCGTGCTGAAACTTCATTAAGAAGCACTCTTTATCAATGGTTAACACTGACTGACCCTAAGAGGAACTTTACCCCTACCCCTATGTTTCCCCTCCTACACCTTTAATTGGGTTCTGCATAAAAAATAAAAAAAACATTCTTGTGCTCAATAATCAATCAACGTTCTATTGGGATTTGACATTCCACCTCCACACACCTGGTCCTGTGTCACCATCTTCTTCTGACATCATAAGTGTAGCACTACCCCCGAAGGAGCTGCTGATTATTTTTGGGTGGCACGTTACCTCTATCTTCTCGCCGCCCAGGGTGAAGTGAGAGTCTGAAGAATTTCAATGTCCACACAATGCACCTCTATTTCTGGGATTTATTTGTAGAACTTCAAAAGAAAGAAGTGGGGAGGGGTGGAAAGGTAGGTAGGTTCAGGTGTATAGTCACAAATAGGAAACACTCCTGCTTCCAGCATACACAGTTCTCGTCGCCACTCTAGCCAGCCAGGATGGCGCACAGAATAAAGTACAGTCTCTGCCACAGACCTTCTATTATGAGGAGACACTTTTAGTCCAGAATCCCCTGCCACAGGATTCAGGACCCAGGAACTCTCCAGCTTAGCTTTAGTAAAACTTTAGACCCAACAGGTGACACTGTCAAGCCTCTCGGTGTGCGGTGCATCCTTCGATTAAGTTTCTAGGCCTTCTCCCAAAATACCAGCCTCTTGCATGGTCCTCTCCAGGATAGGTCTTCCTCTGGCCTCCTTCATCAAGTATCTTTCTCCCGCAGGACGGACAGCACAGGATCACCTCCGAAAAAAGCCGGCCCCAGTCTGACTACTGGGCCTACCAGGTGAAGCTGTGACCCCAGGCCAACGTGGTCCTGGAGCCCGGATTCAGGACACGCACCCCAGGCCAGGCAGGCCACAAGGCACGTGGGACGACAGACCCCCTCCAATGGCATCTGTCCCTTAAGTACCCCTCCCCAGCATGCACAGCGAGGCAACCACTCTCACTGATTCACTGCCGAGGGGGACACCCAATACACCCTGACTTTGCTGCTGCCACCATTGGCCTGGGGTGGTAATGACACCCCCAGGCGAACAATGGTGGAACTCTCAGCACCACCATTGCTGGAACAGAGGCTAAAGATGCCATTAATCACTAGTCTGGGACAAATAACAGCTTAGGCCCCCACTAAATTTACAGCAGCACCTGTTCAACAGGAACAGGGCGCTACATAAGAGAAACAGAAGAGAAACTAAGAAACAGCCAGCCCCCCTAATAAGGAATGATCAGTAAAGTCCTCTTCGGTAGTCTGGGATGCTTGACAAAGTTATCCATTCCCAGCAGCCTGACGGCAATGCATACGTCGTTTTTGCCTAGGAGAAAAATCAGGAAGTGTTGGGATCTGTTCCTAAAAAAGGTCTTAAAGAAAAGAAAATATCTGATTACACGAGACGATGGGGTAGGAAAGGAATGAGAGAAGGTGGACAGGGAGGGTGAAGCTCTGATTTAACACTCCTTAGAGGAAGGCTATCATATTCCTTAGTCATCTTATTTATGTGACATTTGCACTGACTGCATGCTATCTATTACAACATTCTATTTAATATAACATTCCCACATTCTACATTATTATTGGTCAAATTTCCTAATATACTGTACTACTAATGGCATCTTCCTTATGAATCTCTTTCAATCTAAATTTAAATCCAGCAGGATATAGCTCACCTATAGGAATAAATAGAGAAGCAGCACACGTGCACACTATAAAGAGGCGCTGGTGGGGACAGGTTTGCTGGGAACGCTGTGGTGTGCTGGGCAGGGCGGCACAGTGAAGATTACTGGAAAGGAGGGGAAGGTAAGTATTTAATATGGCAATCAAATCTTGTGTAGTGCTCAACCAGATAAAACCCAAGGTGCTGTTGTAGTGACTGTGATCTGCAATGGATGTTGTCATTCAAAACTATTAGCAAAAGGTATAAAGTTGCTACCAAAATCTATTTCCAAAATGTATTAGGAACATACTGCCGTGTAAGGCAAAAACAGCATAGCAGGCTTGAGGAATTTATTAAAGAAGGATCCCAGGTATGGATATTTTTACTTAGTTACGTAGGTCCAGCTTGTACCAATGTATCTGTGTATATACCATACCTGTGGGATCTAGGGTGACCACGTGTCCCGGCAGTCCCGCATTTTGCAGGTCTGTCCCGGGCACCTTCATTCCAGGACAATACAACGTCCCAGAATGAAACTGACACAGCCACCAACCGAGCCAATCTGATGCCCACAAAAAAAGGCTTCCGCATCACAGCTTTACTCACTGACAGTACTTGTCCTGGCCGGGAATGCCTGGAGGGGCACAGTCCCCACCCCCTGCTTGTGATCGGAGAAATCATAAATCTTGCCTCTTGTGTCCAATCACTGTGCTGCGATTCCTTACAGCATGAACTCATTTTTGTGAATGGAGGGTGTCCCTGAATGGTAGTTTGGAAATGTGGTCACCCTAGTAGACATGTGCAGACTGGAATATTTCGTTTTGTTTTTTTTCGTTTTCGTCTGGAAAATACATTTATTTAGTTACTCCCGAAAATCGTTTTTATTTATTTAGTTTTTTCGTTGGGGAATAGCTTTAGTCCGAAAATCCAATAATACTTGGTTTCTGTCGAATGGTCAAACAATATTCGACGGAACTTCGAAACTTTACGCCGAATCGTACAACTTTACGCCGGTCGAATATTCCGCCTACAAGAATTCTAATGTTGTATGACTAGTAATAATAATAATAAATAATTATATTATTATTACTAGTCATAGTCAACCAACATTAGAATGTTTTTATAGCCTATGGGCGAAGCATTAAAATATATGAGTGCGGTATATCTTCTCCGTCGAATCTGCTTAGCACTTTATACACCATGAGCCTTCTATTCTCTATAATGTCGAATCTATTATTTCTATAGTGTCAAATCTTTTCTCTATGATGTCAAATCTTTTCTCTATAATGTCGAAAAGTACCATATGTGTGTGTATATCAGGTTCGATAGACAGATTGCTATTCATTCACTGTATTCAGTCACCGTCGAATCTCTCTATATCGAATTTTTACCGCAACGAAAACGAAAATAAAGCATTTTTTATTTCGGATCTTTCGGTTTTCGTTTCTTGCGCTTTCGTTATCGTTTGTTAAAACGATTTGTTAAAATGATAACGTTTGTTAAAACGATAACGAAAAAACTTGAATGCACATGTCTACACCCTAGTGGGATCCCTCCAGAAGCTGGAAATTCCTGTAGTAGGCATTGCTATTACAGGGATCACCACATGCTTCTGGGTTCCATAGCAAGAGGCTGTTCTGCACAGGAGGTTCCTGCTCACCACTGGTGCCATTCAGAGATAGCTTTGCATTTTCTAAATTAATACATAGAGTCCTCTGATTGCACAAGGTTAAGAGGTGGACGGTGATGACACACTCTTTACCTTGTAAAAAAAATATCCATACCCATTGTTTTAACTACTTGCTACTGCTACAGGGCAGAAACTTTGCACCGGATAACGTATATGTGTGATCCCGCACTTCGGGGGAGAGGGGACGCTTGCACTTACACACAGCGGTAGCCAACCGGCAGGTGCTGGGTGCTGGACGTCTGCCGGCACCCGCCGATAGTCAGGCAGACACACAGAACTGCGATCTGCCTATGTAAACAAGGCAGATTATCATTCTGACAGAGGGAAGGGGTGGAATTTGTGTCCCTGCAAATAAATTTCATCTCTTTCCCTAGTAAAAAACACCTCACAAAATTAACATAAACACTGGTTAGGCACACAGTTAATCCTTTGATCACCTCCTGATGTTAACCCCTTCCCAGCCAGTGTCATTCGTACAGTGAATATTGTTAGCACTGGTCACTGTATTAGTGTGACTGGTTCCCGCTATGTGTCAAAAGTGTCAGTTAGTGTCAGAATGGCCACCACAATGTCACTGATCCCCCAATTACTAGTAAAAAATAAATACATACAAATTAAAAAAAATATCCCATAGTTTGTAGACAATATAACTTTTGCGCAAACTAATCAATATATGCCTATTGTGAATTTTTTTTTTTTTTTACCAAAAATATGTAGCAGAACACATACTGGCACAAATTTATGAAGAAATTTGTTTTTGTTTTTTAATGTATTGGGTTTGTTATAGAGCAGAAATCAAAAATATGATGTTTGTTCTTTCAAAATTGGGGTTATTTTTTTATGTTTATAGCGCATAAATTAAAAACGCAAAAGAAAGCTGTATTTGTGAAAAAAAATATATGCATTTTATTTGGGTGAACAGTTGCATGACTGCGCAATTTTTAGATTAAAATGCTGTATAGCAAAAAAGAGCCTGGTCATGAATGTGGTGAGTCTTCCGGATGTCATTTGGCCAAAGGACAAGATGTAGAGAATTCCCTGCCAGGTTGATTTTTTCTTGTCTTGACTACTGGGTACATTTTCCTTTCATTTATGTCCATCTGTCAGTTGTCCCCAGGACAGGTGTCCTCATTGGAAGATTTTGCCTCACCTCTAAACTCAATTTTTTTTGATTATCCCTTAAGCCGCGTACACACGACCGTTTTTCATGACGAGAAAAATGCAATTTTTTAAATTGGTCATTAAAAATGACCGTGTGTAGGCTCCAGAGCATTTTTCATGACGTGAAAAATGGGCATTAAAATTTTAGAACATGCTCTATTTTTTCTTGTCGTTTTTCATTTCGTGAAAAATGGTCGCGTATAGGCTTTAACAACGGGGAAAAAAAAGGTGCATGCTCAGAAGCAAGTTATGAGACGGGAGCACTCGTTCTGGTAAAACTAGCATTTGTAATGGAGGTAGCACATTTGTCACGCTGTAACAGACTGAAAAGCACGAAGACTGAAAAGCGCGAATCATCTCTCACCAAACTTTTACTAACACAAAATCAGCAAAAGCAGCCCAAAGAGTGGCGCCTTCCGAATGGAACTTCCCCTTTATAGTGCCGTCGTACGTGTTGTACGTTACCGCGATTTGCTCAAGCATTTTTTTTTTCACGATCGTGTGTATGCAAGGCAGGCTTGACAAGAATCACTTTGAGAAAAACATTGTTTTTTTTCCAAGACATTAAAAATGGTCGTCTGTACGGGGCATTACTTTCTTTCTCAGAGACAATAGTTACCATTATAACCATACAGTGGTGGCCCGCTCATCAGGGGCGCAGGAGAGACACCCCCTAATCCATATGCCCGGCCCCCTAATCTTCATGCAGGTCACTGGATTCATGGATTTCAATGGGGTTTATTAATATTTTTTCAAGCACATAGAAAGAGCATGAGGCTCTAATTCACTTCAAAAAGAGTGGGCTTTGGGCGCAGAGCACTGTACCCCGAGCCCACCCACTTGTTTGCTGTGTGCAGTGGTGGTTGGAGCAGATAAGCAGTGGAGATGAGTAGAAGAGGGGCAGAGAAGGAGGCAGGGGAGCTGGTGGCAGCCAATGATCGTGCAGTCTCCGGTGGTGATATATGCAATGCAGAGGCAGAGTTGCCGTGTAGCCTGAGCTGGGAGAAGAAATATGGCAATGTCTGTCAGTGGAGCATGCCGCAGCCAGGCTCTGTCAACATGGCTCCTTTTCTACTGCTTTGTCCATCTGCTGTGGGTAAACCGCGACCTTGGATGGGGTAAGTGCAGACCCGGAGGCGTGACCTTGGATGGAGCACCAGCCACCACTGCAACCAGTCCCAACTCTCCTTCATTTAGAGGGACTGTCCCTAGATTTGGAATCTAAACCCTCTGTCCCTCTCAGTTGTCTCTCTTTTTTTGACAAATGCATAGGCTACTATAGTAAATACAATACTTTACTACCATAGATGTTACACTACTACGTTAAACCTTTTACACAAAACTTTTTATTATCACATTATTATTTTACAAAGCCAGTAAAATGGAAACATAGTGATTAAAAAAGCAAATGTGAGTTTAGACAATCATTTGTGAATATTATTTCGTTGAGGGTTCAAATATTAATAATATTAAAACATAAAACAAATTATCAGCTTGGCATTCATAGTGCCCAGTTAGCTAAACATTTGTTTGCCAGTAACTTTTTTTTTAAACAATTTTTGTAAATGGCCCTCTGCTTTGGATACTGCAGTCAGACAACGGTTAGGTTTTCTCCGTGGATTTGGAAGTACTCTTACCTCCTGTGTTGAACTCTATCTCTTGTAAGACATCATTCCCAAAGACGCCTCCACTCCTGCCTAAAAGCACCAGCTTGCTTTAAATTCACAACCTTATTTAGCCTTGTACAATTACCACTGTAAAAAGGGCTACATTTCATGTGAACCCTCTCCCGGGCTGAAGGTGGTAATGTGGAGGATTTATCATTAAGATGTATCAGAAAGCGTGAGGGCACACCCTCAAGGAGCTATTAGATGTGAACGATAAGATGAAGGGAGACACTGTGGAAAATAAAAAAAAGGCGATTGAGAAAAAAAGGGAAGATTCACTGTGTGTTCTGCTAATTAGGTGGAAACTGTTAATTCAGCATAACTGTAGATGAAAACATTTTATGGTGGTAATAAGCACACAAAAGGCTGTGTACTTTATTCATGGGATTTATTTCTATTCACTGACTAGTTACATATTTAAAGGGTTGCCGTACTTTTTAATTACAGTACCAACATTGTCCTCCTACCCACCCCATGAAAAAACAAAATATTCTTACAGTCCTCCGATGCCAAGGTGAGTTGTGTTGTTCTGCCTCGACCTGTGCAGTGCCAGGCAGGGTTATGATTCAAGATAGTACTATAGTGTGCTTATGTGCCCCGGGTCCACAGAAATTAATTAAAGTGTCTACCATTCCAACTAGATTTTCAAAACTTTACCGGCACGCAAAGTCTTAGGGCCAAACACACTCTTCTGCTGCATTGCGGTAACGCATATATTACCGCAGTGCATGTTACTATGTTGCGGTGTCATTCATTTTTAGAATCACCCCAATGCTCAAAGGGATCGTTCACATGAGCTTTACTCTCTGTAGAACAATCCACTTTCGTATTGCTCTTCAGAGATCATTTGACCGGCAACAAGGAGGAGTTGTGTTGCCTCCTTATTGCCTGCTTTAACCACTTGAACGTGGCTGTACAAAGGGCCGTTTGAAGGAATTTGGGGGCCCCAAGCAAAATGGGGGCCCCCAAGCACCCCCCCCCCGCACGTAAAGCCTACGTTAGCACTACACTAATTTTTTACACCCATGTTCTCCCTAGTTCCTATGTTTTTCTATTCTCACCTCCCATTCTTCCCTGTAGGCTGCCGCTGTAGCGTGGCCGAGCTCCATTTCCTCCTGTCAGTCCGGTGTTCTATCTATATGGGTCCCCTATCAGGTAGTTCCCGGGCCGGGTACCGCGCGGTACAGGAGTTTCAGTTTCCTGTGTTCCCGGCCGGACTCAAAGAAAGTGAGCACTCAGTGTGCACTTCCTGTCAGTCCGGCTGGGAACAACAAATTGAATCTCCTGTACCACGCGCGGTACCCGGCCGGACTGACAGGACTCCAAGAGGAAGGAAGAGGAGCTCGGCCACACTACAGCCTGGGAAGGGGAAGTTGGGGGGCCCCAGACCAGCTTGGAGGCCCCAAGTGATTGTTTATTTTGCCTGTCCTGTAGCGACGGGCCTGGCTGTACGTGGATTGGAGCACTTGCACATGGTTGCAGAATGCTTGCAAAGCAGCCCCATTCACTTGAAACGACATGAGGTACGACCCCTGTGACATCCACAAAGCAAAGCATCCTGGCCAAGGCATTTGTACCTCTGCATCTAAAGAGGTTAGTGGTTATGGGGTGATAAGAGTGTGGCTCAACTATGGCGTTTTACCATTCCACGACCGCTGGCATAAACACAGAAGTACAGCTCCAGTGCATGGTAATACACTATTACACTATCGTTTTTGGATATACATACACTTTAAATGACACCACTAGTATTAAAGCCTTCCTATTTTACTTTGTGTTTGATTTATTTACACTGGAGAGTGCAAAATCTGGTGCAGCTCTACATAAAAACCAATCAGCTTCCAGGTTAAGTTGTCAAAGCTTAATACTTGCCAACCACCCGCCATCGTTTAAGGGCAGCAGCCTGTGCAAATCTCTATAGCTGTATGGCGGTCGCTTTAAAGGGTATTGGGGCACGTGCGCCCACTGCATCACTGAGTAGCCGATTCGCGTGCCCAGCAGATGCAATTTGTGTGTTTACAAACACAGAGCAGGCACAAGGATCTATGTGTGTAAACACACAAATCCACATTCTGTCAGGGGAGAGGAGACAGATTGTGTGTTCCTAGTATAAACGAACACCGATCTGTCTCCTGCTCCAGTCAGTCCCATTCCCCCACAGTTAGTACACACACTGAGGGAACACACACTGAGGGAACACAGTTAACCCCTTGATCGCCCCTAGTGTTAACCCCTTCCCCGCCAGTGACATTTATACAGTAATCAGTGGCTATTTATATCAATGGTTTAAAAAAGTGTCAAAAGTGTCCGATTTGTGCATCACAATGTCACAGTCCCGCAGCCATTACTAAAAAAAAAAATTATAAAAATGCCATAAATCAATCCCCTATTTTGTAGGTGCTATAACTTTTGCGCAAACCAATCAATATACGTTTATTGCGATTTATCCAGAATGTGTAGAAGGATACATATCTGCCTGAACTGAGGAAAAAAATAGTTTTAGTTTTAGTTTTAGTTTTTTGAAAAAAAAAAGATATTTATTAAAGCAAAAAAGTAAAAAAATATTGTGTTTTGTTTAATAGCGCAAAAAATAAAAACCACAGAGGTGATCAAATTCCACCAAAAGAAAGCTCTATTGTGGAAAAAAAAAGACATCAATTTTGCTTGGGTACAACGTGCAATTTTTAGTTAAAGCGACGCAGTGCCGTATCGGAAAAAATGGCCCAGTCAGGAAGGGGGTAAATTCTTCCAGGGCTGAAGAGGTTAATTAAAAAAGCTAAGGTTAGAGGCTGATTGGCTACCATCCACAGCCGCACTAGATTTTGCACTTTCCAGTTTAGTAAATCAACCCCACTGTGTACTCTGGTTGTTCCACCAATTAAAACTTCTGCCCTTGTAGCACCATTATTTTTTTTTTTTTTAATCAGATTTTATTTAGGAAAATGTTTCAATAAGTACACAGAAACAAGCCACCATTCAGGGCAGGGAAATACAAGAGAAGGAGTGACCATACCAGAAGGAAGGAAAGTAGAATTAGAGTTCCTGTATCAAACACCTTAGACCTAAGCTTATGCATTTTCAAAATCATATATAGCGAGATGTAAGAAAAAACAAGTGTGTTTTTCATAGGAGATGCATTTATTAGGTTCCATTATTAATTCAGAGAGAGTAGATGAGTGAGCCGAGGTCCATTTAAGGTCAGTCAGCCTATGGGCAACAAAGAAAGCTTGAGAAACAGTAATCCCTAAATTGGGATCCATTAGGGATGAGTCCAAATAGGCTAGCAGGTGGGTGAGGGATTCAAGCGGTAGGTTAATCCTCAGTAAGCTGTTTAGCATACCAACAACCTCCGTCCAACGTTCGGCCCTTGTATACTGGAGTTGGCCTGACAGAAGCTGGCTGTTCAGCAAGCTTCTGTCGATGGGGCATGACCATAAAAAATGTCTGCAGACCGACTTGCGATCAGCGCTCTCTGCCATTGGCTGCGTCACCCTGTCAGAACACAATACTGTATCATGTAATGTGTACAGCGGCTACTCCCGGACCGCTGGGTTGAACAAAAATTCACTTATTGTGATTCAAACCTTCATTAGCGCTGCACTTTTTTACCTTTCTGATGTCTGCACAATACCCTGTTAGAATGTAGCGTTAGCAGCTGTCGTTTATTTATGACATTAGCGCAATCATTTTAATAATTTTTATTGAATATTTATTCCACCCTGGCCAATTACTGAGGGGTTTACGCAAATAATGTGGGTTAAGGAAGTGAATCAGTTTTTGGAGAGACCTTCTAGACCGGACCTTTTAGCTCTCTGATGTTGCCTGGAGAGGATGTAGTGGTGAAATGCCCCGACTTGACTCCAGGCTCCTGCATGGGGAGGCATTAGAACCAGAGAGGTCCATCTTACCCCTCGTTTGCTCTGAGCCCTTTGCTATGAGAATAAAGCCAAAGCTAAGAGAAGGGTTTGGTTTGCCAGCAACCCATCGGAGTGTAGAGTGGTTTAAACTGGCCTATGAGAGATATCTGAAGAGTCTCAACCTGGTCTGTGGCAGAGGCCAAAGGTATTTAACCTTCCTGGTGGTATGATTATTTCAGATTTTAGGTGCTGAAAGCGGTACCATTATTTGCAAGGAAATTTGGCGTTTTATACTGTAGGCCTGTAATTCTTAGGAATAACTCACTTAAATCTGACCAAACGCGTGTCTAATAGGCATCCCGGGTATGAATTAAAAAAAAAATATATATAAAATATAATAAATAATTATAACAAATAATAATATAATTATAATAAAAATGATTCAATAATGTAATCAACTCATCAACAAATGAGGGCCGTCAAAACACATACATATGAACCAGCCAGGCCCAAAATAAGCTGGAGGGGGGCCCAAAAAAAAATGTTTGCCCAGGGCCCAAACCATATTAAAGACGGCCCTGTGTGGCATCATTGAACTTTTGAGCAGACTCTACAGACTTCATCTTACAAAAAAAAGACTGCAAATACTCCAGCAGTTTTGTAGTAACTCCAAACTCTCTGTCCTCTTGAAAGAATTTCCCAAGTGGTCTCAGATGCTGATAGTGATAAAGGCTTTCTAAGTTTCTATCCTTCTGTCAATTGTGCCGCGTTAAACGCACCGCTTACATGAAGTGCTAATGAGTTCTCTGTAAGCTCTGGAGCTTAAACCTTGAAGTGGTGGGCTACATACAGAGACCCCGACAAGCTAAATGTGCCTGCCTGTGTTCTCCATTATTCTTTACGGAAGACTTTTGTGTTTACTAGTCCAAGAAGCATTATTAATATATAAACTTCTGTAGCCCATAGCATCAGTCGGATTTCAGTTTACTGCAGATCAGTTAGGCCCCATTCACATCTGCACATCTTGCACTTTATAAAGTAAATGCACACTTAGCTTAGGGAATGAGGTGAAGCTTTGTTTTCTTTAACCACTTGCTTACTGGGCACATATACCCCCCTCCTGCCCAGGTGAAATTTCAGCTTCCGGCACTGCGTCGCTTTAACTGACAATTGCGCAGTCGTGCGACGTGGCTCCCAAACAAAATTGACGTCCCTTTTTCCCCACAAGTAGAGCTTTCTTTTTGGTGTTATTTGATCACCACTGCGTTTTTTTTTTTTTTTAAATCGCAATAAGCGACTGGTTATAGCGCCTACAAAATAGGGGACAGAATTATGACTGGCATTGAAGGGGTTAACACTAGGGGGGTGAGGGAGGGGTTAAATGTGTACCCTGCATAGTGTTCTAACTGTTGGGGAAGGGGACTGACTGGGGGAGGTGACTGATCTGTGTCCCTATGTACAAGGGACACAGATCAGTCTCCTTTCTCCATGACAAGACGTGGATCTGTGTGTTTACACACACAGATCCACGTCCTTGTCTCTGTAACCGCCGATCGCGGGTGCTTGGCGAAGATCGCAGCCGCCAGGCACTCGCATCGGCATCTCAGTGATGCAGCGGGCATGCGCACGCCCCCCAGTGGCTGGAGGCTGGAGGCCATATATAGACGGCCTCCCAGAAATTTAGATCCACACTGCGACCGTACAAAGTCGCACGGCCGTCAGGGCATAGTGACTACGTGTCACAGAATTTAAGAAAGGGAAAGTGTGGGGATCTTCACAAAGTTATGCCGCGTACACACACCATCACTTTATGTGATGGAAAAAAATGACGTGTGTGGGCGAAAACGTTGTTTTATGTCTTAATTCAAAAACGATCATTTTAAAGACCAATATTCAAGTTATTGTTGGGAAACGTCTTTGAGAACCCGGGTCTTGCCCCAGGGAACATGTATCTTTGAGAACCCGGGTATTGCCCCAGGACTCCTGAAAAAATTACAGTTTTTAAAACTTTTTTTTCCATTGATACATGTCCCCTCGGGCAAGACCCGGGTTCTCAAAGACGTTTTCACAGGCAAACTATAGACACCCAGCAGGTACAATATTTAAAGGAATTTCCTTTAAATATTGTACCTGCTGGGTGTCTATACGTGTGATAACGTCGTTAAATAGCACAATCACCTGCCTGCCAGTAAATTAGGAAGAACTGATCTAGCTAAGCTATACAGTGTATAAATATATGTACAACTTCTAGGGATGCATATATATTCTCTACACACTGTAAATTAAGCTAAACTGACTAGCCTGCCTGTCAGAGAGACAATCTCTCTGTCTCTCTGACTGCTTTCATTAACAAGCCGGAACACACTACACGAGGCCGCCCAGCAGGCGGCCTTTTATAGTGTGGGGCGTGTGCTAAAGCCCTGAGCCATAATTGGCCAAAGCCACCCAGGCTTTGGCCAATTATGGCTCTTCGTTTTTTTGCTGTGATTGGCCAAGCATGCGGGACATATAGCATACTTGGCCAATCATCAGCGCGCAATGCCGCAGTGAATTATGGTCTGTTTTGCGTCGCTCGAATTTGGCGCGAACGACCGCTTTTGTTCGAATGTCGTCGAACGTACGAACAGACAATGTTCTTGTCGAACATACGTTCGTATCGAATGTGAAGCTCATCCCTATTGAGTAGCTGCTCTCTGACCATTCATATGTGTTGCTGTAGTGTAAAGTGTAATCTGTGGAGTGACAACAAAACCAGGACTAAAAATCTATCAATGGACATTAGAGGGCACCAGAATGGTAGACTTGTGCCCAGCTCCTTCCTCCCTGGAGCAAAAAACAGCTCTCACTGAAACAACACAACACAGCTCATCCCGCACTGACCAGGTACAGGTTTTCTTACTAGGGTAGAATGACGAAAGGAGGCCGGGGATTATATGTAGATCACAACCTTTCATTACTATTTGTATTGTGTTACACAAGAATAAGTTGACCTGTTCACTTTATCTAGATTTTGGGGCAAGAAACTAAAAAAATATATATATATATATATATATATATATATATATATATATATATAACGAGAGTGAAAGTGAGAATCCTAAGCGTTTAGCCACTGTTAGTAAAACAAGTTCATGAATATTTCAGGGCAAGTGCAAACCAAGTAATGTGTAATTATTAGTGTTGCTCGCGAATATTCGAATCGCGAATATTCGCTGCGAATATTGCATATTCGAGTATTCGCGATATAACTCGAATATAGCGGCGAATATTCGCTATTTCGAATATTGTTATTTTTTTCAAATTTATTTTTAAAACAGATCACATCCTAGTGATCAATGATCGCCTTCAAGGTCTAAAAGCATGCTGGTATGATTACAGAGAGACCCTGGGCCGAGTAGCTGATGCAATTCTTTTATTTTCCGAAAAATCGCATTGCGTTTTTTCGGCCGAAAAAACGCATTGCGCTTTTTCGGCAACATAAAATAATTGCATCAGCTACTCGGCCCTTCTTTTGCATCAGAGCCAATCAGAAATCTCGAATATCGCGCAATATTGCTATTGCCGAATATTCGAGATTTTCTGATTGGCTCTGATGCGCCAATCAGAAAATCTCGAATATTCGGCAATAGCAATATTGCGCGATATTCGAGATTTCTGATTGGCGCATCAGAGCCAATCAGAAATCTCGAATATCGCGCAATATTGCTATTGCCGAATATTCGAGATTTTCTGATTGGCTCTGATGCGCCAATCAGAATTCATGCAATATCGCGCAATATTGCTATTGCCGAATATTCGAGATTTTCTGATTGGCGCATCAGAGCCAATCAGAAAATCTCGAATATTCGGCAATAGCAATATTGCGCGATATTGCATGAATTCTGATTGGCGCATCAGAGCCAATCAGAAAATCTCGAATATTCGGCAATAGCAATATTGCGCGATATTCCTTTTGCCGAATATTCGAGATTTTCTGATTGGCTCTCATGCATAGTAGTAGAGTAAGTTAGCAGAATAAAATCGCGTTATATCTCTCCTTTGCCGATTAATCGCAGTGCGATTATTTGGCAACATAGGACGCGCATCAGTTAATAGCTTAGCTGATGCGCGTCGTATCTTGCCAAACAATCGCACTGCGATTAATCGGCAAAGGAGAGATATAACGCGATTTTTTCATTCTTTGTTATTTTGGCAACACAGTGCTCCTACCACATTTTGCAGAGGTTAGCAACCTCCATAGCAGCCAAGATGAACCTGCCTGCCTATGCCTACACTGGGCTGAGTAGCTGATGCGTGCTCTTTATTTTACAGAATAATCGCTATGCGATTATTTGGGAAAACTGCGATATCGCGCGATTACTTTCGCGCCCTTCTTTTTCAACACAGCCAATCACAGTTCTCTTCCCACAGTTGTCAGAGGTTAGCAACCTCCACAGCAGCCAATAGGAATCTGCCTTCTTGGGCATTATATAAGTAAGGTGCCAGCAGGATTTCATTGCAGATTCACCAGTTCTTTGAGGAGAGTGGAGTGTTTCTGTGTGCTCTGTGATAGTGCATCAACAGTATTGCCCTTGCTAATACTGCATTTATCTATCATTGCTCTTGTTCCTGGCAGCTTATAGCTGCAATTGTATGTTCTACAAACTGCTTTTTTAAAAGCAACACACCAAATAGTTTTTTTAAAAGCTACCTGTTCCTGTGGTTTTCCAGTTGAGTTTAGCTCAGTCTTAGATAGTTTTCTGTGTGCTTGCTCACAGCTAGTGTTGTTTACAGCTAGTTTTTAGTGTAAGTGCAGAGTTCTGTTAAGTACTGTAGCTTATATTTGCTTATAGTTGTAGCTTATAGTTGTACTGTGTTAGCACCAGTTTTGCCCTTGCTACTGCATACTTCTATCAGCTTTTCTTGTTCCTGACAGTTGTTTTCAAAGTTCTTATTGCTGTGGTTTTCCAGTTTAGTTTAGCTTAGTGTTACATAGTTTTCTGTGTGTACTTCCAGCTAGTGTAAGTGCAAATTTCTGTAACTTAGCTTATTTCTTTAATTGTAGTGTTTTGCAGTCAGTACTGTGCTTGGTATACTGTCTGCATAGTTCTATAAGTTCTGTGGTTAGTGTCATTTTATATTTGCACTTATATCTTCTATAAACTGTTTTTTCAAAGTGTTAGATAGATTTCTGTGTGCTTACAACTAGTGCTAAATTAGTGTAAGTGTACAGTTCTTTAAACTTGCTTAGTTTATTCTGTTTTTAGTTTCTCTTTTTAGTGTCCAAAAAAAAAACCAAAAAAATTTTCCTTTAGTTTAGTATTCTATTTTTCTTTAAGCAGTTTTTTGAATAGATATTAGATTAGTCATCTACGTTTCTTTAATTAGATTTATTGTTTAGTGCATATTGTTGTAGTCCTTGTCTGAGTCCTTTAGTGACTTTAGTGTAAAAAAAATTGTAGTTTTATCCTAGATTGATAACTGTGTAGTTTATCTTTTTGTGCGCTCCTTATTATAAAAAAAAGATCATATACACCGTTGACACATTTCCCCCCCCCCCCCCCCAATAAAGTTTAACCCCCCCCCCCACACACACAAACACACATCAGCAAGTATGTCCAGCATGCGCGGCCGTGGCCGTGGCAGCAGGGGTAGGGGAGTTACTCCCAGTGCTGGGTCGCTGCCAGCACGGGGTACCTCTCGCGCCCCTACTGTTGGTACTAGTGGAAGTGGAGTCCGCCTGATCCGTCATTATTTTCCCGCGGGCAGCCGCCCTATATCGGATTCGCAGGCTCCACTTGTGGTGGAGTATATGGGGCACAGCAGTACCACTGAGTCATCATCAGTCCCGACTCAGGGTAGCACCACCATCACAACGGTGCCTTTAGTACCCACCCCCACCCCCCAAGATTCCAGCGTCTTAATGTTTGAGGACAGCGACATTGAGAGCGATATCTTGGGGGAGGCCCCGCATCAGGCAGACATGCAGTTCTGTCCTGATGCTCAGGAACTTTTAGAAGGGTCGATGGAGGAGGATGAAGGGTTGATGGAGGAGGATGGGGTACCTGCTTGCATTAGCCCAGAGTCATCCCCTCAAAGTGATGCTGGTGTTCTTGTGCAGGAAACACCAGCACCTAGTCAGACCCAGGCGTCGGTGAGGGGACAGCGTAGCCATGCTGTAAGTGGTGCTGTTGTTGTGCAGGAAACACCAGCACCTAGTCAGACCCAGGCGTCGGTGAGGGGACAGCGTAGCCATTCTGTTACCTTCACAACACAGATCAGCCCTGAGTCTGATATATCTGGGGGTGAAGAGGAGGGTGACCCAACATGGGTGCCACCTACCGTGTCGATTGCAAGCAGCAGTGACGACGAGGAAGGTAGGCACCCTGGGGAAACGGTGCGCCAGGTCAGCAGGGAGACCAGCGTCAGGGTCTCCACTGGTGATGGCAGCAGGAGGTCTCAGCAGCAGCAGCAGGCAGCTCCACCTGTGCGCACTGAGTCCCAGCAGGTGCAAGCCAGCGTCACCCCATCTGACAGGAGGGTGGTGTTGAAGTCACCTGTCTGGACCTTCTTCACCCTGGTAGCAGATGACCACACCGTAGCCATCTGCAAGATCTGTCATGTCAGGGTGAAGAGAGGGAAGTGCTTGGCTCGGGTGGGTACCACAGCACTCAACCAGCACCTCCGAATCAATCATTGGCAGGTGCATGACCAGATGAGAAAGGGTGGTGGTGGTAGCAGCGCCACAACCACAAGTGTGCAGGGTAGAGCAGCCCCTGCCACAACTTCATCTGCCACCAGCAGGTCATGCCCCCCCGCTCCCTCTAGTAGAGTTACTGTTACTGGCAGCCAGATCTCTACATCAACAGCACCCTCATCTTCCGTGTCCCGCATAACCGTCCCGCGCCAGGCGACGATTTCCGACGCCTTTGAACGCACCACTCCCTTCCCCCCCGGAGACCGACGTGTGCGTTCCCTCAATGGGCTCCTGGCAAGGGTTATTGCCCAACATCTGCTTCCCTTCAACATTGTTGATTCCAACCCCTTCAGGCAGATGTTGGAGCAGGCCCAACCCCAATGGCGTGTCCCCAGCCGCCATTTCTTTGCCAGGACTGGTGTCCCTGCTCTACACCAGCACATTGTGAAGAATGTAACCCTGTCGCTGGATCACGCTGTCAGCAACAGGGTGCATCTCACGATGGATGGGTGGACCAGCAGGCATGGGCAGGGACGCTACATTAGCTTCACGGCCCATTGGGTTTCCCTCCGAGGCGCCGGGGAGGGATTGGCGCCATCAGAGTTTGTGGTGCCGCCCCGGGGTGTCCAGGGGAGAACTGCTGGTCTCCCTCAAGACACTGTCTCCGCAGCTGCTGAGCCTCCCAGCAAGCGCCCCCGTAGCTACTCAGGTGTGGGGCACGTGCGTTGCCAGGCCGTGCTCCAGCTTGTTAGTTTAGGGGAACGGAGACACACCGGCAAAGAAGTGCTGAACGCACTTCAGGCTCAGGTGCAGAAGTGGCTGACCCCCCGAAAGCTCCAGCCAGGTATGGTTGTCTGTGACAATGGCAGCAACCTCATCTCCGCCCTCCTGTCTGGCAGTCTTCCCCACGTGCCCTGTTGTGCACATGTCCTCAACCTTGTGGTGCAGAAGTTCCTGCGCACCTATCCCGGGTTGAGTGACATTGTGCTAAAGGTACGCAGGATTGCCAGCCACTTCAGGCGCTCCCCAACTGCTACCGCGTCCCTGTCCAAGTTGCAGCGGGACAAAAGCCTGCCCCCTCACAGGCTGATTGTGGACAGTGTGACGCGGTGGAACTCCACCCTCTACATGCTGGAGAGGTTGTGGGAGCAGCGAAGGGCGGTGATGGAGTACCTGCTGGAGCAAGGCACTGGCGGGCCATCACAATCCCTACCGTACATCACCAGTGCGGAGTGGGGGCAGATACAGCAGGTCTGCCATGTGTTGGTCCCTTTTGAGCAGGCGACCAAGATGGTGAGCAGGGAGCATGTCGGCCTCAACGACGTGCTCCCTATAGTGTTCCTGCTGGAAAGGGCACTAGATCGCCTGCTCGAAGATGGGGAGAGGGCCTTGGTGGAGCAGGAGGCAAGACTGCTCCACCAAGACCAGGACGAGGAGGAGGAGGATGATGAGGTTACTGGGGGTGACGTCCTGGAGTCAGGGCCTGGTCAGGAGGGAGAGCCGGTGTTGGGGGCACCGATAGTCCGGGGGTTGGGCATCTCTGCGCGTGAGCAGCAGCGCCTCGATGATGAGGAGTCGGACGTCCTGGACCCGGGCAGCGATGAGGAGTCACATCGGGCTGAGGCCTTCCCCATGGCTGCCCACATGCTGAGATGCCTCAGGAGGGACCCCCGGGTGAAGAGTATTAAGGAGAGGGATGATTTTTGGGTGGCCACCCTTTTAGATCCAAGGTGTAAGGGGAAAGTGGAGCAGTTCCTCCCAGCCAGTCAGAGGCAGCGCCGGATGGAGGAACTGCAGGCACACATAGTGAGCCAGTTGGAGCTGGCAACTCCCCGGCCTACAGTTGTCCCTCGTCATGTCACCCAGCAGGTGGCTGCACCCAGCAGCAGCAGTAGCACCCGAGCAGGGGACCTAATGGGTGAGATGAGGCTTTTCTTCCAAGCTGAGCGACCCAGTACCAGCAGCAGTAGCAGCAGTCACCACCAGCGGCTGGCCCACATGGTGGCAGACTACATGGGGTCCCTTGGTGCTTCTGACAGTATGAGCACAGACGACCCCATGGAGTACTGGGTAGCCAGATTGGACACCTGGCGCGAGCTCGCTCAGTATGCGCTGGAGTTACTGTCTTGCCCCCCCTCCAGTGTACTATCTGAGCGGACATTCAGCGCGGCAGGTGGGGTGGTCACAGACAAGAGGACCCGTCTGTCCACTGAGTCCGTGGACAGACTCACATTCATAAAGATGAATGAGTCCTGGATCGGCGGTGACTTTCTTGCACCCGCCGTCGGTTCAGGGCGCTGAATGTTCCTTCTTGCATTAATTTTTAACACCCTAGGCGAAACCTATTTTTGCCACCCCATTGCCTCCTCCCCTGACCCCACCCCCTTTTCCCTGCCCATGTATACCCTACCTTTTAAATGAAGTGCCCATCAAATGCACCCTCACCAGCACATATCAAATACAGTCTCATCTGTGCCAATCAAATACAGTCTCAACTGTGCCCATCAAATACAGTCTTGGCTGTACCTCTCGATTCCCCCTCACCTGTGCCCACCAAATACAGTCTCACCTGTGCCCCTCTATTCTGCCTCACCTGTGCCCCTCTATTACGCCGCACCTGTGCCCATCAAATGCTGTCTCAGCTGTGCCTCTCCATTCTGTCTCACGTGGGCCCATCAAAACCAGTCTCAGCTGTGCTCATCAAATACAGTCTCAGCTGTGCCTCTCCATTCAGTCTCACCTGTGCCCACCAAATACAGTCTCACCTGTGCCCCTCTATTCCGCCTCACCTGTGCCCCTCTATTCCGCCTCACCTGTGCCCATCAAATACAGTCTCAGCTGTGCCTCTCCATTCTGTCTCACCTGTGCCCATCAAAACCAGTCTCGGCTGTGCTCATCAAATACAGTCTCAGCTGTGCCTCTCCATTCTGTCTCACCTGTGCCCATCTAATACAGTCTCCGCTGTGCCCCTGTATTCCTTCTCACCTGTGCCCATCAAATACATTCTCACCACTGCCGGGTGTTGGGGGGGCCTCGGTACATACTAGTCATTTAGTAGTTAAGTGAATATACATATACACACACACATTTCAAAATTGCATGTCATTGTCAATATATTTAATACACAATCTCATTATATAAGACAGACAGCAACACTTTCTACTGGGCTCAGAAAACTTTTATCCACGTGACCGTGGTGCTGCTTGCTGTCTGTTCCTCTTCCTATTAGTGAGCCGTTTGGAGCAGGCAACTCCCCGGCCTCCAGTTGTCCCCCGTCATCTCACACAGCAGATGGCTGAATCCACCAGCAGCAGCAGCAGCAGCAACAGCCGAGCAGGGGACCTAATGGGCTCAGGGCGCTGAATGGTCCATTGTCATACATTACCTCTTTGATGTATTTTTACCTTTGAAAGTCAGAGTGGGCAGGTAGTGTTGTTCAGGGCATAAATGTTCACATGCTGTGTCATTAAGCCACTGTAAGGAGTAATATAAGGCTGCTGCCACATTTTTTTAAATGTAATTGCTGAATGCTCATCACGAATTTAAAAAGTCACGTATAGCATCAATAACGTGAATCAAACTTTTAAATCCTGAGGCACTATGGTATAGTCAGGCTACAGCTACTTAAGACAAAAAAATAAAAAATGGTGCAGCGCTGATGAATGATTAAGGGTTAAAAAACAAATTTTAACAAGGCATAATATGTCTATCAACATCTAATTAAGTGATATAACAAAAAATTGTGACAAACTGAAGAAAACATCGAAAGTGAATCGTGACTACATAAATGAATGTGAATAAAAATAAAAGTTCAGGGGAAAAGTTCTTGTGAGAAGAAGGATTACCAATATAAATAAGTTGCTAGGTGTTCAAATCACATCAAACATGCTGCCAAGCAAGGAAGTTCTCCACACCGCACCCGTGAGTTTAATCAACTGCTTACCAGATGAAAAGACTGTTTGGCAGCAGTCTCATAGAGCGCAGGGAAGTGGCGGTCTCCCTGGGACCAATGTGTGGATTGAGCAATCAAACGGTCAGGCGGTAGACAGCCGTCACCCCTCCCGCACTGCTCCTCTATGGCAAATCTAGACGCCACAGCACGCCGTTTCCGGGTCACCTCACTCGGCACAAGAGAAGCCTCACCACGTAACTGTGCAAGAGAACCCTCCCCATGCTTGATGACCTCTGGCACAGCGTATCCACCAACAGCCTCAACTAAAAGATACCAAACCAGATCGTTACAGCAAGTGTGACTAAAACACTGAACTTTGTGTTAAACCCTGTTTTTTTCAGCAGTTTACGCTCTTTTAGTAGTGGATGTGTGCGTTTTTTTATCAGTTTGTCTTCAGTTTGTGTTAAATAAAATAATATTATAAAATCTACAATCTCAATAAGAAAGGAAACATTTCCAAAGAATAACATTATTTATTATAAAAGAAAAAATTAAATGTGGCCTTGCATGTCATGATGCAACTGGTCTAATTTTTTCAGTATTTTTTCGACTACAATTTGTAGCTCCTTATTTTGCGCAGTTTTGTACTGGATGATTTTTGAGTTTTCAAGAATTACTTTAGTGTTGGCCTGGATGACTTCAGTGTTGGCCATAATCTTTTCTTGGGCCTTCCTGAGGAGCTCCTGAGTTTTCCTCATGTCTTGCAAAACTGTTAGGATATAAGAAAAAAAAATTCGGATTTCAAAGACCGTTACCAAACAAATAAAATATTTATGTTGCTTATTAAACTATCATTATCATTGTGAATAAAATAGACTTTAGACTGGATTTTCTCAGAAACTATTTGTCTTTTAAGAACCCCTGGACCGATCTTGGTGAAATTTTGAAAAGTTGGTCCCTCAGATTTGGCCTATCAGGGTATATGTCATGGCAGGTATACCTTCTATGGTAGCGATAATCCTTTTTGCTTGGCGATTGGGAGGTGGAAAGAAGGTCGCACTACCCTAACCCATGCATGTCTTAAAGGGGTTGTTCCCCTAAAAATTAAGTTTTAGTAGTGTAGTGCCGAGATGCCCGAGTGGCAGAATCGGCTTTTTTAAAAAAAAAAATAGGTCAGTACATAGCGTTCCGAGTATGTAATCTCACAGCCGCTTCCGGGTCTGGTGGTCGGGGCAGGGCGTGCCTGACTGATTGACAGGCATCCGACCGACACACACAGCGCGTCACGAGATGCCGTGCGCAGGCGCCGTTAAGAGCCGCGCCGACGTTCGGGATAACGTAATGCACTGTATGGGTCGGTCGCATGCCTGTCAATTAGTCAGGCACGCCCTGCCCCGACCACCAGACCCGGAAGCGGCCGTGAGAGTACATACTGGGAACGGTATGTACGGACCGATTAAAAAAAAAAAAAATGCCGATTATGCCACTCGGACATCTCGGCACTACACTACTAGAAGTTAAATTTTACGGGAACCACCCCTTTAACAATCATGTATGTAGCGCCCACCACTTCCTAGTGGGTGCTAGTATCCTAAAACTTAGCAGCGAAAGATGTAATTTGCTTTAGCTAACGTATTATTGTGAGGTTTGGTTCGTTTGGGTCACCCTGTGACCCAGGGATGCAGTTCGTCTCCGGACCGAGGGTGTCGCCAGAGGAACTGGTTAGTAGTTTAGCGTCTTCCATCAGCCAATGGGAGAGGACAGAGGTCCTCTAGCAAAGGCTGCTGGGAGAATCAAGTCAGACTGGAGTTGCGGCATCCACCTTCAGGGTGTGCGCACGTTGCGTGAGGAGCGGCTCAGGCCGTCTAGGCCGAGGCCCGCACTCTGTGGAGCCTTCGGCGTTCGAGCCTCTCCTGGCTAGGAGAGACACTAAGATGATCGTGGACTCAGCGGTTTGGCTGGAGTACCGGTCAGAGGTTGGGACAGCTTTCCAATAGAAGGATCCCAGGCTGGAGGCCGTTCGATCGGGGAGTCGGTCTGAGGTAGAGAGGCCAATAGGACGCAGACAGAACCGTCGAGGATCCGAGTAACTAGAAACCGGTACAGGAAGCACTAATTCACCGCCTGGTTATTTCGTACGGGAATAGGACAGTATACTCAACTAAATCGCGGCTGCGATCATCTTTTGCACTTAGAGTAGTTGACCTGTGGCACAGGCCTACTCAACCAGATTGAGAGAACTGTGTCTATGGAAGGATAGCATCCTACAACCTACTTAACCTAAATCTTCAATCTATCTGAACGCGCTGAGCAGGAACTTTCTTCCCTCTGTCTGTCTCTACAATTCCACACTACAAAGTTATATGCTGTTATACCGAATCTATGTGTGAAATAAAAATCCTTTTATTGAGAAAACGAGAATCAGCTGTGTGGAATATCCGTTACTACAGTGCATGGCGAGAATGTGTTGCAGAGGTCAGCTAGAAAACTTCCAAGTTTAATTATTTTCTTATCCTAGGAGAAAATGATTGGTAAGCGAGCAGGGCAGTGGGCACCAAGGTGAGGTAAACCCTGCGAGCTACATGTATATACAATTTTTTGGTGACTACTGACTAGCACATATACCTCTATCATAAATACCAGTTAGGGTTGTCCCGATACCACTTTTTTAGGACCGAGTACAGATACTTTTTTTAAAATAGTCACCTATACCGAATACCGATCATTTTTTTAAACGTGTCCCAAAATGCAGCCATGTCCCCACACATATTGCAGCCATGTATGTCCCCACACATATTGCAGCCATGTTCCCCCACATATTACAGCCATGTATGTCCCCACACATATTGCAGGCATGTCATGTCCCCCACATATTGCAGCCATGTTCCCCCACTTTGCAGAGGTGCAGTAGCATATGCCGCAGCCGCTTCCCCTCGCGCCACCCCCTGGAACTATTTTCGGTGGCCGCACTTAGGAAAGGCCGCGGCTTCACCCGCGGCCTAGCGGTGCGGAGCAAACAACCAGTAAAGCCCTAAATTTAAAAAACATGGCCCCCACATATTGCAGCCATGTACCTGATGATGACGAGTAAGTCCCTCATTCAGCTGATACCTGGGAGAGAGAGATGCAGCTGGTAATGCCTGTTTGTTCTCGCACGCCGTCTCCTCCGCTGCTACCGGCATTCTGTATGTCCGAGAAACATGGGACAAGTGTATGAAAGCCGCGCCTCCTCTACGTCTGTGATAGGAGAACACTCCCAACAAGGAGTCAGTGTTCTGCCTATCAGGGACACCCTCTCATCCTCATCCCATGGACGAAGATGAGAGGATGTCCGTGATAGGCAGAACACTGACTCACTTGCAGGGAGTGTTCCCCTATCACAGACGAGGAGGAGGCACGGCTTTGTACACAGGATGTCCATGATAGGCAGAAACAAAGTCATTGCTGGGAGTGTTCTATCACAGACGAAGAGGAGGCGCGGCTTTCATACACTTGTCCCATGTTTCTCGGACATACAGAATGCCGGTAGCAGCGGAGGAGACAGCGTGCGAGACACACAGGCATTGCCAGCTGCATCTCTCTCTCCCAGGTATCGTCAGAGGCATCGGGAGCATTTGTGCGAGTACAAGCACTCGCACAAATACTCGGAATCGGTCCCGATACCGATACTAGTATCGGTACAACCCTAATACCAGTGAATATACCATATTACTGTTGTGAAATGTGACGGGTGCGCTTTTAAGTGCTGTACATTTTTATATCTACATCTTATTGTTCAAACGATATTAATATTTGTGCACATATTTACCCTCCTGAGCGCCCGTGTAGGTGACGGCCTGATTGTCCTTTTCAAGGGGAGGGGAAGAGTGGGAGGGACCTGGCGGCTCCTCCCTCTCCTGCTCCGCCTCTTCCTCCTCAGCGGCTGATGTACGAGGCCGTTTGGAGGCCCTCTCCTCCTGCTCCTCCTCTTCCTCCTCCTCCTCCTCCTCCTCCTCCTCCGCCTGACGCCTAGTGCGTTTTTGACGCACAACCGGTAGTGGCATGTCTGTAATAACACAAAGTTCATATATGTAAAAATGATTTGTAATAACGTATGCAAATTCTGTGTACTCTGCTGTATATGAATACAAATGTATTTAATGTAACATTATCCCATTGGTTAACTGTCTATATAAAGGGTCTTGCTGGCGATACAGGGGACTGACTGTAAGCTGGGCTCCAACCATGGTAAAATGCGCAGTTTGTGTTTCATTTGTATTATTGTGATGATCTCATGTTAAAAAAAGTGCCTGATGGAGTACACAAAATTAGTATGATAACCCCACGCCTAGTAGAGGAATTAAGTGGTAATTCAGTTATAAAATACCACCCCTTCACATTTGACCATTCCAACCACACCACCACTTTAATTCCATGGTTTAACTTGTTGGAATAATAAAAGAAAAGGGGGAGAAGGTTTCAATTCCCTCTTTTCTCTTGGGAAAGCAGCAGGACTTCATAAAAGTTTTTCATTGAAAAATAAATATAAAGATCCATACATCAAGGCCATAAGCACAAAGAGAGCACATAACAAGAACATAACATAGAATTATTCCAGGGTGAAATCTAATATCAATACCCCGAACCACCGCACCAGCCACAAACATATTTTAATAACCACTCCTGGCCACGCCCTCCGCCCCTCTCCCATAGCAGCTAATCACCATATCTCATGTACAGGGCCTACTCACTAACCATCTATCACGTTCAGGAATCCATTCCCAATATCCTCCCCATGACCAGATCCACCGGGGCCAGGCCCGGTACGTCCAGCCATGCATCCCACAGCCTCTAGAAATTCCTGGAGCACCCTCTATGTTGGTATATCACTTTCTCCTTCCGGAGCATATCCCCCATCACATTTACCCACTCTTTTAGACTACGAGCCTCCTCCGATATCCAATGTGTGATTATGATCTTGCGAGCCAAGAAGAGAGACCTACTAACAGCCACCCTAGTACCTTATTCCCATTTAAACTCCTCTAGTATAAAAAGCAAAAAAATTGTCAGGTCAGGAGGTAACGAGATACGGAACACCCTATTAATGGTGTCCACCACCCCCTTCCAGTAGGGCTGGAGTTTTGGACATCTCCAAAGTAGGTGAATCAGGTCTCCATGATCCCTCTTACATCTAGTACATAACGGAGTAGGTCTCAGCCCCATAGCAAACAATCTATGAGGGGTGTAGTACACCCTCAGCAGTAGGTATAGCTGCGACACCTTCTGAGACACATTTAGAGAGCAGAGTGGTACCGCCTGCAAAGCCTCATCCCACTGTTCACCCTCCATCGGTCCCACTTCCCCCTCCCACTTGACCCTAACTGCCGTGTAAACAATAACTTACCAGGGTGAAATTCATTCCGGATCTCAGCGATCTTGTCCATGTGTCGCCGTTTGAGATCGGACCACTTCTTGGTGATCGCTATTTCTGCATGTTGGCTCCCCAATTTGTCCTGCAGCTCCTTTGAAAAGGCCTGGAGGACTGACTTTTTCTCCGCTTGCCTTCGCAGGCTATCGTAGCCTGCGCGAAGAAAGCACTGCAAGATGAAGAACAATGTATATTATAATTTGTTTACACCCTTATGGATATATGACGTAAATGTATGGTCAAGGGAGCTGTGGTGCCTCAACGTGATTGTGACTGCGCTGATAAGCCATTCACCTCTGCAGCCTAGGGTTCTGATCCCAGTCCCGACCACATGTCAATTGAGTTTGGTGGTCTAAGCCCGGCTCCTGGTGGGTGTGCTATGCGAGGTAAGCCTGCGCTTAGTACGCCCCCATCCCCCCCCCCCCCCCCCACAAAAACCACCACACCTGCACTCACACAAAAATTGGTTTAACACACATATGCACTTTGACCATGCGGTCTCTTAAGAAAGAGAGGCAAAGGACCTATGGGGCTGGCTGAGCAGGTTGGCCCCCCCACTTCCTAATATGGGGAGTCCCTCTGGCCTGTTGGGGTCCCATTGGGACCCGTCAAGCTCGGAAACAGAGCAGGTAGGGTGGGGTGAGTGAGAGGCCCTCCCTCACACCCGCCATTACCATTGGGGGCATGGAGAAGGATGGCGGAAGCCTCCGGGGGGAGGGCATGCCTGCTTCCAGCTCCTGCAGTCTGGCTCCTCTCTCGAGTTCACGCACAAAAATACAATTTAAAAAAATAAAAAAAATTAAAATGTATGGTATATTCAACAATTGGAAGCATTCTCGCCTTATTAATAATCACTGGCAGGGGTAACATGAAAGATTTTAGATCTTGCAATTTTCAGCGACATCTTTTTGGAATAAATATAGCAGCCATTATCATTTGCATAATTATGTATATATATGAGTAACATCACATGATTCATGTATAGGGGAGAAATTAGTTGCTATTCACCTGACCGCTACAATTATTTTTGGAGTTTTATACTGGGCCTGTACTATAGTACTGGGCCTGTACTATAGTAATTAGTAAATATTAATAATAACATTTGATCTCATAACCTAAGTTTTAAAATTGTCTAAAATGCAGTTACAGACATTGTTTAAAGTCAAAATACTCACATTAATTAGCATATTCTCCTCATCAATGGTGAACATGCTTCCAACCATCTTTATCTCCTGAAAATCTCCTTCTGGCTGCAGTGGCTGGCCCAAATCCAGGAAGTGAAACTTTATTTCCAAAAAAAATCGCGGGAATGCGCACGCGCCGGAACGTAAGATCGCATTACAAGTGTCATTTGCAATTAGTGAAATTTAGCAATGTTCTTATTTCAATAAAATATCAATAACATTCGATTTGGACGCAGGTTTAAAAAAAATCGCAATAGATTTTAATCGCAATCAAAATATCGCAATTAGCGAAAAATCGCATTTATGATACTTCGCAAAAATACCGCGAATATTCGAAATTAGCGAATATTTCTCGAATATTCGGAAAAATATTCGTGATATATCGCGAAATCGAATATGGTGTATTCCGCTCAACACTAGTAATTATGACACTTCCAAGAAAGGAATGCCTTTCACCGAGAATACAGGACCCCCCTGACAATGCCAGGCGGCCAGCAGTAGATTTCTATTAGATGTGATCTGCAGCTACATGGGGGGATGAGACTGCATCTGGTCTCCACTGACCCGAACCAGACCCCCCATGGTGTAAAAAATGTGTGAACATACAGTGTGTGTGTGTGTGTGTATATATATATATATATATATATATATATATATATATATATATATACACACACACATACAGTATCTCGCAAAAGTGAGTACACCCCTCACATTTTTGTAAATATTTTATTCTATCTTTTCATGTGACAACACTGAAGAAATGACATGTTGCTACAATGTAAAGTAGTGAGTGTACAGCTTGTATAACGGTGTCAATTTGCTGTCCCCTCAAAATAACTCATCACAGCCATTAATGTCTAAACCGTTGGCAACAAAAGTGAGTACACCCCTAAGTGAAAATGTCCAAATTGGGCCCACAGTGTCAACATTTTGTGTGGCCACCATTATTTTCCAGCACTGCCTTAACCCTCTTGAGCATGAAGTTCACCAGAGCTTCACAGGTTGCCACTGGAGTCCTCTTCCCCTCCTCCATGACGACATCACAGAGCTGTTGGATGTTAGAGACCTTGCGCTCCTCCACCTTCCATTTGAGGATGCCCCACAGATGATCAATAGGGTTTAGGTCTGGAAACATGCTTGGCCATCACCTTTACCCTCAGCTTCTTTAGCAAGGCAGTGGTCGTCTTGGAGGTGTGTTTGGGGTCGTTATCATGCTGGAATACTTCACTGCGGCCCAGTCTCGGAAGGGAGGGGATCATGCTTTGCTTCAGTATGTCACAGTACATGTTGTAATTCATGGTTCGCTCAATGAACTGTAGCTTCACAGTGCCAGCAGCACTCATACAGCCCCAGACCATGACACTCCCACCACCATGCTTGACTGTAGGCAAGACACACTTGTCTTTGTACTTCTCACCTGGTTGCCGACACACACGCTTGACACCATCTGAACCAAATAAGTTTATCTTGGTCTCATCAGACCACAGGACATGGTTCCAGTAACCCATGTCCTTAGTCTGCTTATCTTCAGCAAACTGTTTGCGGGCTTTCTGCATCATACCTGCAGACCAATTTGATGCAGTGTGTGACGTATGGTCTGAGCACTGACAGGCTGACCCACCACCCTTTCAACCTCTGCAGCAATGCTGGCAGCACTCATACGTCTATTTCCCAAAGACAACTTCTGGATATGACGATGAGCACCTGCACTCAACTTCTTTGGTTGACCATGGCGAGGCCTGTTCTGAGTGGAACCTGTTCTGTTAAACCGCTGTATGGTCTTGGCCACTATGTAGTTTCAGGGTCTTGACAATCTTCTTATAGCTTAGGCCATCTTTATATAGAGCAACAATTCTTTTTTTCAGATCCTCAGAGAGTTCTTTGCCGTTAGGTGCCATGTTGAACTTCCAGTGACCAGTAGGAGAGAGTGAGAGCGATAACACCAAATTTAACACACCTGCTCAACATTCACACCTGAGACCTTGTAACACTAACATATCACATGACACTGGGAGGGAAAATGGCTAATTGGGCCAAATTTGTACATTTTTTACTTAGGGGTGTACTCAGTATGTATTTTGTTAGTATTTAGTCACACTAAAAATCAAGGAATAAAATATATGTAGTGTATACAGATTTGGTGCCAAATTAAAGCCCTACATGCCCCAAACTAAATAATGTACACATTGAGTGACGTTTTTGTCTGCAAATAGGCAGCAGATGGGGCGTATACTTGCTGCAGTTGCGATGCTTCTCTTTGCACCCACAGCAAAGTTTATCTGTACTGTAGCAATTGTGGATGGCAGACCCGCGGAATGCTACAAACTCAAGCTAATGTTAAAGTGTCACAAATGCCCCGCAACGCCATCCTAAGCTTGCGGTTGAATTAAAAAAAATGCAGTAAAAAAAAAAATGGTGTTAAAACAGGTGGTGAAGAGGTATCACATCGCTCCCTCCCACGCCTGTTAGTAGCCTTGGAAGCAAGATCCAATACAGATCAGGCTTCAGAGGAAAAGGATATTAAGGCTAGGTTCACACTAATGCAATACGGGAAATGTACCGCATTCAAATCGCACTGCCCTTTGCGATCTGCAGCAGGTGTCAGTGCAATCTTTAGGACACCCCAAGCGCAGGTCGCAAATGCAGTGCATTGGCCGCCACCTGATCGCACAGTACAAAACAATAATGTTGCAGTGCGGTTCCAAAATTTCTACATGCACATCTTTGGTGCTATGCAGAGCAATTTAAGCCCATTAAAAATGAATAATCTCAAATTGCACCTCATGGAATCACATGTGAATTGCACAGGAATGTGGTGCAATTCCTGTGCAATTCACATGCAGTTTATAGCATTAAATCTAGGCTAATGGCGTGTATACATGATCATTTTTCAGGTTCTAAAAAATGTGAACATGCTCTATTTTTTCACAACGTTTTTGGGTTGTAAAAAATTATCGTGTGTGGGCTTTAACGACGTGAAAAATCCGCGCATGCTCAGAAGCAAGTTATGATATGTGAGCGCTCGTTCTGATAAAACTACCGTTCGTAATGGAGTAAGCACATTCATCATATATAAACAAAAAAAGACCGCGCTATGATAGAAACCCCTCCCCCCAAGAACAGCAGGCTGCAGCAAGCGTGTGATAAACAAAATAGACAATAGGAAATAAAAAGCCGCGCCATTTTTGGCACGGCTTTTTATATCCTAAAGCACATTCATCATGCTGTAACAGACAGAAAAGCGCAAATCGTCTTTTACTAACACGAAATCGGCTATAGCAGCGCCAAGGGTGGCGTCATCCGAATGGAACCTCCCCTTTATAGTGCCGTCGTACGTGTTGTACGTCACCGCGCTTTGCTAGAGCATTTTTTTTTTTCACGATCGTGTGTAGGCAATGCTGTTTTAATGATTGGGTTGAAAAAAACTTTGTTTTTTCGAAACCATTAAAAACATTATTTTTTAGAACCCGAAAAATTATTGTGTGTACGCAGCATAAGACGTATATCTGAACCTACCCTTAGGAAAAAATAAATAAAAAATCTGCCTGGGGATTTAAAAGATTTAATAAAACTTTGAAAACATTCCTTTTAAATAGTTAAATGTAAGTGGTAGAATGCATCAAATAATTGCCCATGAATAGAGATATATCTCATGTATATTAGAGGCCCCATCCGTCATCAAACAGCTGTCTGTAGGATGCCCTTTGACCTCATCCAAAATGGCAAGCCCTTTCCAGTGTTCTATATAAGTGAGACATTCTGCAGAGCTGCTTTGACACATACAAGTGTGGCTGCGGATTCTCTGTACCCAGGAAAAGTGTCACTCCCAATCACAGGCTCCTGTCTATAGGGACCATGCAGGCAGCACCTGTTCAGACCAAATAAGTAGCTTGTCTCAGCAGCGCACTCCTGAGGATTGTGATTGGTCACGGCTTCTGATTTACTGTGCCTGAATGGAAAATATTTCAGGAGTATAAGGCATGTGTTCAAATGGCCAAACTGCGCTCTTTGATAAATAGAGCGATTCTTAAAGTAGATCTGAGCCCCTATTGGGTGACATAATGACATTTAGTTTGCTAAAGCACCAAATATCATAACCAACTGTCAGCAGCGATAGTGTAGAGGGTAGATATTCCGCTCAGGCACAGGATCCCCGGGCTGGAAAGTTATGCCTCGCACACACAATCAGATTTTCAGACGGAATTGTGTGATGGCAGGGTTTTGTCATATAATCTGACCGTTTGTACGCTCCATCGGAATTTCCGACAACAAATGTGGAATAGCATGCTTTAAAATTTTCTGACAACAAATGTGTCTTGACGGATTTTCCGATCGTATATGTACACAAGTCCGCCGGAAAGAAATCCAAAGTACAAACACGCATGCTCAGAAGCAATGCTAACCATGATGCTGCGTACACACGATCATTTTTCGGGTTGTAAAAAATGACTTATTTCAGGCGCTAGAAAAAACATATTTTTTTTTTAAACTTGAGCATTAACACGGCCTTGCCTACACACGATCGACGGCACTATAAATGGGAAGTTCCATGCGGATGGCGCCACCCTTGGGCCACCCTTGGGGCTGTTTTAGCTGATTTTGTTTTATTATTATTATTATTGTGCTCACTCCATTACGAATGGTAGTTTTACCAGAACGAGCGCTCCCATCTCATAACTTGCTTCTGAGAATGCGCAGATTTTTCACGTAGTTAAAGCCCACACACAATCATTTCTGATTGTAAAAAACGTATTGCCTTTACTTACCATTTATTTGCCAAAATGCGTTAGCATGTTCGCGCTGTACTGACTATGTAGCCAATCAAGTCTATCACATTTGGATGATACCAAGTTGCCGGCTTGATGCTATTTCAGGATCCCCGGGCCTCCGCCAACACCCAATGCTGGTTATAGTCATCGGCTACTATCACGGTCTATACAAGACTCCAAAGACGGAAAGAAGAACTGCTTATAATATAAAAGCCTTATGAGATTATGAGATTCCGGAAGATCCAGAATTCTATCTTCTGCAAACCAAATACCAGAAAAAGCCTACAGGGAAATAATTATACGCCACCTATTAGATGCCACTAAGGCCTGTATAACGAAGAAGCGGAAGTCACCAGTTCCACCAACAGCGGAGATGTGAATATGTAAAGTTAAGGAAATAAGTAAATTAGAAGAGTTAGTACTGACAACACAACATAAAAAGGAAAAATATTTAAGAACGTGGACCCCCTTGAAGTCCTATATGGACTACAGGGGAGAAGTCTAAGGAGGGTAAGGTTGAACGGTTTAGAAGGAGCCTGGGAACTTTAAATGGGTATATGTGTGATTAAATGAGAAACCACAGGAATATAGAGAGGGGTCGGAGGAGAGGATTTTTTTTTGTATTATTTTTTAAATTACTTTTTTTTTTTTTTTTTTCTCTTTCTCTGGGATGCTTGGAGGGGGGAGAGATATGTATGAAGGAGATATATGTTTGATTTTGACTACAAGGTAAAGGGGGACGTATAATAATAGGTTGGACTGTGACTGTAGTTTTGCATTATTGTTTTGTCATGTATTATTGTTTTTTCTTTTAATATGTGTTGTACTGATTTGCTCTATAATAAAAAGAGTTATAAAAAAAATAATATAAAAGCCTCAGAGTTTTATTGTGTCTTCCAAAAATAGACTAATCAATTGATGTATACAGACAGACTAACGCATTTCACTAGGGCAGGAGCTTACTCATAGGGTACCTGTAATAAAACTGTTCCAAGGATTTTACTGTATATTTGTGAGCGTTTTCTCTTTTTGTTTTTTGGAGCCTTGTCTGCAATAATACTTACCTTTTCCTTGCTCTCCTGGGCAAGTGCAGTATCAGGCCAGAGCCTGCCTAATGCCTGGCTAGAGGACATCCAGTGTGATCTAGTTCCAGAATCATTTCCTCTCCAGGCTAACTGTTCCTGGCCCACTCCTTTCTTATATTGGATTTCAATTCTCAGCTCAGCACCACATATGGGTGTAACCACATGGCAAAATCTGCCTGAATTGCATAGAGCAGGTGTGTCAAACTCAATTTAATTATGGGCCGCATTAACAGTATGGTTGCCCTCAAAAGGCCGGTTGTATCAAGGGTGCATTACATACAGAACTCAGGATTATAGTGCAGGGTTCAGGAGTGCATTACATACGAAGTACAGAGCTTGGGATTCTGCTACGTACAGAGTGCAGTGTTTAGGAGTGAGTTATGTACAGAGTGCAGGGTTTAGGAGTGTGTTATACACAGAGTGCAGGGTTTAGGACTGCATTAGTTACAGAGCTCAGGATTATGCTATGTACAGAGTGCAGTGTTTAGGAGTGCATTACATACAGAGTGCAGGGTTTAGGAGTGCGTTGCGTACATAGTGCAGATCTCAAGATTATGCTACGTACAGAGTGCAGGGCTTATGAGTGCATTACGTACAGAGTGCAGATCTCAAGATTATGCTACGTACATAGTGTAGGGTTTAGGAGTGTGTTACGTACAGAGTGCAGAGCTCAGTGTTATGCTACATACAGATTGCAGGGTTCAGGAGTGCATTACATACAGAGTGCAGAGCTCAGCATTATGCTATGTACAGAGTGTAGGGTTTAGGAGTGCGTTACGTACAGAGTGCCGAGCTCAGTGTTATGCTACATACAGAGTGCAGGGTTCAGGAGTGCATTACATACAGAGTGCAGAGCTCAGCATTATGCTATGTACAGAGTTCAGGGTTTAGGAGTGTGCTTTGCATAGAATACAGGGTTCAGGAGTCTGTTATGTACATAGTTCAGGGCTTTGCTGTGTACAGAGTGCAGGGTTTAGGGGTGTACTATGCACAGTGCGCAAACCCAACCTCCTCCCTGATGCTTTCCCACATCTCTCTCTCTTATCTTGTCTGTCTCTAGTACCTCCCTGTGTAGGCAGCGCTGCCTTACCTTGCAGAGAGTGGGAGTGGAAAGTTAAAGCTGGAGGTGGTGGAAAGGAGTTCCGGCTTCAAAACTGGGTGGGAGGGCCACATGACAAGGCCTGGAGGGCCGTATTCGGCCCAGGGGCCTTGTGTTTGACAAATAGTAATGACCTCACTGGGTCTAAAACAAGATATTTAACAGAAAACTTTTATTTAATTGGCATGTTGATGAGGGTGGAATGGAGGAATCAGGGAGGACAAAATATAAGCAAAAAATAAACTTCAGCTTTAAGAGCAAATTATGAGTTATACTTTGTAATCTGACATACACATCGCGTTTCAGGCGATAATACCAACTTCCAGAAATGATTTTCGCTTTAAAAGGTTGCAGCTATAAAGTCGGTTCTCTCTACACTTTTCTGGCCCTTTTTTCTTTCTATGCGTTTAAACCTTTTTTTTTCCTGTCCATCTGTCCTAGCCCACAGGCATATGCCAAAGGGGCTCTCACCTCCCTTAGGCAGTCTGCTACCCCCGTGCTCTCAGGCTAAACCATATGATTGTGAGAGCGCGGCCACAGAAATGCAAATTCAAAGCTCTGCAGATTCAAAGGCTTCCTATGAAACTGGTTCTGAAACAGAGAAACAGACAGACCTTGTGTTACTACACTAATACACGGAAATACCGGCTTCAGAAAGATGGCTTGGTGCTCAGTATTCATCTAATATTACATACAATTCTAAGTGAATAATATTTTGTTTTCTAAAGCTGCATTTATCATAAGCCATTGCCCTTAAAAAAAGACTAATATCACTGTTTGTTGCGTATCAGTGCTGCCGATTTCCTGCAGTCTATTTGCGGCCACTTTCTGTGTACATGCGCTTCAGTAATGGCTGCATGGCATTTGTCAAGGCGGGTTTCCTAATACAGTGGAACCTTGGTTTAAGAATAACTTGGTTTGTTTGCATTTTAATTTGCGAGCAAGACGAGCAGAATTCAAGCTAAAAAGGCCCGCAGTACCTCATTTGGCCTGAGATACGGGGGCGCATGAGCCAAAAAGAGACGAAAATAGGCCTGCAGTACCTAATCTGGCCTGAGGTACGGGGGCGCAGGAGCTGAGAAAAGCCGAACATTGGCCTGCTGTACCTCGTTTGGCCTGAGGGACGGGGGCGCAGGAAACGAGCCAAAGTGTCCTCGGGCCTTTTCGGCCTTTTTCGGCACTCTCTGGCGCCCGACACCACTGGCCTCATTTGGTATTGCATACCATTGAAGGCATTGCGGAACAAATCATTTTCGTTTCCTCTGACTTCAATGGGAAAACTGGCTTTGATGTGCGAGTACTTTGGATTACGAGCATTCTCCTGGAACGTATTATGCTCATAAACCGAGGTTCTACGGTGTATATAGAAGTGATTCTGCGCAGGAGGTCCGCCCTGTAGGAGTATATTTGCTATGGGGTTGAACGAGAGACTTCTTTATGCAGGGCTGGACTGGGACAGAAATTTGGCCCTGGACTTCATCCAGACTGGCCCACCTTGACAGGTCTCTCCCATGGTGGCCGGACAACTCCTGCACCTCCCCCCAGCCCCCCAAGCCCCCTCTCCCCCTTCACTAGCCATTCTACTTTATTAGGGTAGAATGGCTGGTACTGGTACTCTTATAGGCAGTACCAGTGAGGAAGATGGACATTATTTCACCCGGGGCAAAGAATTAGTTCGGTGCCCGCCCCTTATGGGACTAGATTAGGCAGAAGTGAGAATCTCCCAGGCCATAGCTGTTGAGTCAGCCGTCTGTCCCCTCCCCCCCCAATGCTCCTCTGTCACCCCCTTGCTCCTCTGGTCCTCCCCCTGCCTCTTTGTCCCTCCCAGGTGAGCGCTGCGGAGAGGGAGAGGAGGTGAGCGCTGCGGGAAGCGAGAGAGAGAGGAGCAGAGGGGGGCGGCGTTCCGCTGTGACTGAAGCCGGCCCACTGAGCCATCGGCCCACCGGGAAACTCCCTGTAGTCCCAACGGCCAGTCCAGCCCTGTCTTTATGTCTTTAGCCTGTTTTATGCCCCGTACACACGATCGGTTTTCCCGTCTGGAAAAAGTTGGAAGGTTTTTCGGACGAAATTCCTCTCAAGCCTGCCTTGCATACACACCGTCACACAAAAGTTTGGTGAACTTTTAACTGCCAAGAACGCGGTGATGTAAAAGACTACGACGAGCCAAGAAAATTAAGTTCAATGCTTCTGATGCCACGCACACACGATCACACAATGTAAAAAAACGTTGTTTTATGTCACGAAACAAAACAACGTTTTTCAAACTTCATTTTAAAAAACGATGTTGCATACACACCATCCTTTTCTGAAAATGCTCTAGCAAAGCGTGGTTACGTAAGACACTTTCGACGGCACTCTGTTCCATTGAAGCTCCCGTCTCATAACTTGCTTCTGAGCATGCGCGGGTTTAAAAACGTCGTTTTAAACATCGTTTTGCCCACACACGATAATTTTTTGTGAAACGAAAGACGACATTCTGAAAAACGACATAAAAAATTCAAGCATGTTCGAATTTTTTTTTGGTCGTTTTTCTGAAGACAAAAAACAATGTTTTGCCCACACACGATGATTTTAAATGACGTTTTTTAAAACGTCGTTTTATTTCATCACAAAAAACACGGCATGAGAATGCGTCAAAATATTTCCGAGCATGCGTAGGAATTTTTCGCATTGGGATTTGTACACCCGATCAGAAATTACGATCAGTTTTTTTTTTCTGACGGGAAAAAAGAGATCCTGCTCCCTATCTTTTCCCAGTAGTTTTCCTGTTGGAAAAGTCTGATGGAGCATACACACGGTCGGGATTCCCAACCAAAAGCTCTCATCAGACTTTTTCCAACAGGAAAACCGATCGTGTGTACGGGGCATATGTCTGCATTCTCTCTTGGCTCAATATCGGGACCATATACTGTAGATAAAAAAATTCTCATCTCCAATGTTAGGGTTTTAGTGAATTTGTTCCATTTGGCGGCATAGATTACAGATTATACACAGATCTTCTTATTACCGGTTTCTGATCTCTGGACACTGACTATCCTTTTTTGGCAGACAGGAAATGCGGCCTCATTGTCTATCGATTCTACGTTTCACCTTCCTATAGTAATAGCTGAGTGTCCGGAAAGGAGAGCGCTCACACACTTTCCTCGGGGACAGGTAAAGCCCTGCAGTGTGATGTATAAAGAGAACCTGCCTCGGAGCAAGACACCCATGTACGAAGCCCACGGTACAAGCTGTTATTCTCCTTCCTCCCCTAGTCTGGAAACAGCCGCATTCTACAATCCCTGAAATCTGATGACTTTTTTTTAAAATAAACAAAAACCAAATTTATAATGTTTGAATTTATTTATATTATTTTTTATTTTATTTTTTGTGGCATTCTGCCGAATTAAACCTAAAATGTATTGTATTGCAAAACCAAAAATGCATCGTATTGTAGCTTACTAATCATTAGTAGTGATGAGCGGAATACGCCATATTCGATTTCGCGATATTTCACGAATATATAGAAGAATATTCGCGAAATATTCGTTAATATCGAATATTCGTGATATTTTATAAAAAAAAAAAAAATTTTGCAAAATTTCGCTAATGCGAATGCGAAATTGATTGCGAAATTCTCGTCAACACGTGAAAACGGAGATCATTTCCTGGATTACTAAACTAATATGCACTAAACACTAACTCTACTTACACAAACTTATATGACTAAACTAAAGCTATTTTTTTTTTTTTATACGCAAAACACAGAAGGGCAGAGAAAGTATTCGCGAATATTCGTAATACGAATATTCGCATTGCAACATAAAAGGATCGCCTCAGCTACTCGGCCCAGGGTCTCTAATCATACCAGCAATGCTTTTAGACGTCGATGGAGATCACTAGGATGTGATCTGTTTTAAAAATAAATTTGAAAAAATATTCGATTTATTCGCAAATACTTGAATATGCAATATTCGTAACGAATATTCGCAATGCGAATATTCGTGAGCAACACTAATCATTAGATGTGATGGCTGCATTTGTTTTCTTTTTCTAGGCTTTTTACCTTTATGTTTTCCCTTTATGGTGATTCAACCAGTAACCCACCTCTTGTATTAGTGAGACACAGCAGCACAGGAGGCACATCAACATTGTCAGTCTGGGGGTAGGAAAGTGTTAGCAGATTTAAATACACTCACAAACTTAGGCCACAATCTAGATGACGCTTTATAATCAGTTACAGCAAAACAAAAAAAAAATCTTTTTGGAATAAATAAATAAATCCTTTTGCATTAATAAATAATAGCTGATCATTTTATTCCCCCCCCCATCAAGGGTTTGTCTTATCCATGTAAACTGATACATTCTGCTGAAAAGCTTGTGCTTTTGAAAAGCAACAGACTTCCTGGCTGGATCACCAGATGGAAATAGAAGAAAGTGAAGCAAATGCAGTCATCACATGGAAGAATTGGCACACTGTATATATACATTTTTTTATCACATAGAAGTGCTCCTGACGACAGAATCACTTTTATGGGCAGCAGGATCACTTTTATGCTTCCCGGTTATTTCCTGTCTTACAAGAGATGTCAGTAAAGGGGTAGACGATCTCGCCAAGGGGTAGGCAGGAAGTCGAGTCAGGGCAAGATGACCCCCACTTGACTCTATGCCCTTGGAGGACCGTCACTTCCGCCTCTAGGCCTTAAAGTAGGGTGACCAGACATCCCCAGTTTCAGGGGACAGTCCCCTGATTGAGGACATTGTCCCTGGACCAAGTCTGTCCCTGGTTTTGTCCCCAGATTGGATTTAATAGGGGCAGGGGCAATTTTAAAGACAATCAGTGCAGAATTAAAATAAAAAAATTAGAATTACACACCCCCCGCTCCTCCGTGCCTACTAGCTCCTGTGCCCATTTCTGATGATCATGTGCTGGTCGGAGCGGAGGGAATATTTCTTCAGCATTTTCTTCTGCCTTGGCTCAAATCCTGGCCAGCCACCTGCCTATCTCCTTGCCTTCCCTGGTGGAGTGATCTTCCTCCGCTCCCCACCCAGTAGCAGCCAGGGGCCTGAAGAGTAAGACTTGAGAGGCTTTGAGGCGGGCGGCGACGGGCAGAGAGTCGCTGATTGTTGCCATTACTAGTAAAGAAAAAATATGTCCCCGGATTTCATTTTAAAAATCTGGTCAACTTACCTTAAATGGCCTTTTTATATTTTGAGTAAAAGCAAATTTTTTATTTTTTTTTAAGTATAAATGTGAGATCTGACGTCTTTTTGACCCCAGATCTCACAATAAAGAGGACCTGTCATGCTTATTTCTATTACACTGTTTACATTTCTTGTATCAGGAATAAATGGGATAAAAAAAAAAATCAAGGAAAATAAAAAAATAAAAGGTAAAATAAATAAGAAAATACATTTTAAAGCACCACATCCCTTCGAGCTTGCGCACAAAAGCGAACACGTACGTAAGTCGCGCCCGCATATGTAAACAGTGTTCAAATCACATGTGAGGTTTTGCAGTGATCGCTAGAGTGAGAGCAATAATTCTAGCACTAGACCTCCTCTGTTACTCTGAACAGGTAACCCATAAACAATTGAAGGAATCCCGTGGGGGGGTACTTAGGACTAGTGTTCCCATTAAAAGATTTCCCCTCTATTACTGTTCTGGTGTCAACCCAAAAATTGTGATAACAGTGAACAGGATAAATAGAGAGAATACATAACGGGGGTACAGACAGCAATACAATTGGACAGGTGTTCAAATCTCTCTCCACTGTATCCAAAAAAATAAAATAATGTTTTGCCTTTAGTTATACTTTAATAATACCTTAATTGTTTGTTTTATTTTTTCAACAGTGACTGCTCAACTAAAGGCAGACTTCTGTATCAAGAAACGATTTCCAGAACCAACAAAGGGAAGACGAAAGGGGAGCATCCAGAACTGGTTAGTGCACTGGGTTTGACGTTATTCATGTTAAATGTATTGTCAGTAGATGTGGGTTTTTGCTCTGTGCCATGCAGCCATGACACACTCCTCTACCCTCTCCCCCTTTTATTATTAGAAGGAGCAGACCTTGGACTTTGAATGGAAGGTGTCATATTAATTGTAAGGTTGTGTAATGCCTCGTTTCCACTGAACGGAACGGTTCGGGGCAGTACAGCTTAGAATGGTCCGGTCGGACCGTCCCGGGCCATTCAGGGTTTAGAAAAAATGCCTAGGGTATCTACCAGTCAGTGGAATGTATTGTAGGTCCGCCCTAACCAAACCGTTCCATTTTCTATGGCCCCACATCTGAAGCAGGACCCAGAATGGTCCGGTACAGTTCGGTTTTATGGCACACTTTTGCCTCGTTTCCACTAAGCGGAACGGTTCGGTACGATACGCTATTTTGGGTGTTTACATTATGAAAGTGTGCCATAAAACCGAACCGTACCGGACCATTCTGGGTCCTGCTTCAGATGTGGGGCCATAGAAAATGGAACGGTTCGGTTAGGGCGGACCTACAATACATTCCACCGATTGGTGGATACCCTAGGCATTTTTTTAAACCCTGAATGGCCCGCGACGGTCCGACTTGCAGTGGAAACGCTCACAAAAATAGACCGGACCATTCTAAGCGCTCCAAACTGTACCGACCCGAACCGTTCCGTTCAGTGGAAACGAGGCATTTCATAATGGAAACACCCAAAATAGCGTACCGAACCGAACCGTACCGAACCGTACCGAACCGATCTGCTCAGTGGAAACAAGGCAAAACAGACCAATACAGCAAGAAGCTGGACCAAATGTAAAAATCTCACTTACTACATCAAAACTGAACTTAACAAATTTTGATCCCTGTGTGGCCCTCCAGCTATGGCCAGCTTTAGTCTCCTAAATAATTGCCCACTTATTGTATGGCATCTGTTGGTGGGCTCTAGTCCCTCAAATGAACATCCATGGATACTGTGCTATACATTACATAGTGAAAGGTATATATGTATACCGTATTTGCCGGCGTATAAGGCAACTGGGCGTATAAGACGACTCCTTAATTTTCCAGCTAAAATGTTGGTTTTGGGATATACTCGCCGTATAAGATGATCCCCTTCCCCCCTCACTGTGTCATTGCCTCACCTCCCTGTGCCATTGCCTCACCTCACCTCACCTCACAGTGCCATTGCCTCACTGTGCCATTGCCTCACCGTGCCATTGCCTCACCTCAGTTTGCCGATCTTTATTCCTTTATGCCTGGCAGAGTGAGTCAGTCTGCGGGCGTCCATTTTTTAAAAGCCGCGCCTCCTCCTCGTGCTGTTCCGTGGTAGGCGGAACACTCAGTTTCCCAGAAGAGCCTGTGTTCAGTGTTCCGCCTATCAAGGACGTCCTCTCGTCCGAGGTCGAGGACGAAGCGATGTCCATGATAGGCGGAACACCAAACACAGGCTATTCTGGGAAACTGAGTGTTCCGCCTATCACGAAAAACCACGAGCAGGAAGCGCAGGTTTTAAAAAATGGACGCCCGTAGTCTGCATCCGGCGTATACGACGACCCCCGATTTTTGAGCCATATTTTTAAGTGTAAGAGGTCATCTTATACGTCGGCAAATACGGTAATTATATTTATAACTCACGCAAGAAGTAAATATTGAAGACATGATTGCAGCTGCTGTACTTCAAGTGCTAACACTTGACAAATGAAATTAAAAAGGAAATTACATCGCTCACAATATATACAAATCAAATTAATAAGTGAAAAACTTCCATATTAATTGTGCAGATGTGTTCCAAGCAATAAAGTGCAGTAGTGCTTCAAACTTCAAGGTGCATCACACACCCCTCGTGTGGCCCCACTCACCAAAATAAATGGACCCCTAGCTTTTCAGTCCAGAAGTCAATCAGGCTATAGTATTGGCCATAAATGGCTAATCACAGGAGGATCCACCGGAATTCTTCCTCAATCATGATTATCATGGGTTGATAATGGCACCAAAAAATTCAAGAAAGGCAAATAGTGACGTACAGTTAAAACACGTGTTATTCCGCAACGTGGATAGGTACTTACAGACTGTGGCAGACAAGTTGCACACTAAGTGATATTTTTTACACTTTTTTGGGAACCAGTGACACTAATGCAGTGATCAGTGATAAATTTTATGCTGGCAGGAAAGGGGTTAACATCAGGGGCAATCAAAGGGTTAAATGTAATCCCTGGAAGTGCTTCCTAACTGTGTGGGGGGTGCTTGTACTGTAAGAAGACAGAGATCTGTGTTCCTGTTTAGCAGGAACACAGGATCTCTGTCTTCTCCTGTCACAGAACGGTGATCTGCCTTGTCTACTGTACCTAGATCAGCCTTTCTCAACCTTTTCAACACAGAGGAACCCTTGATATAACTTTCTGGTCTCAGGGACCCCTGCTAAAAATGACTATATCTACAACTCATGATACATTGGTGCGATGGGTCAGTGGGAAGAATGTTCATTACGCTTGTGGACACAGGGAAGAATTACCCCCTTATAAATAGCTAAAAAGATCAATGGTGTCAGTGGGAACTTATGAAAGAGGTAGAAATTGCTCATTTCTCAAGGAACCCCTAGCAGCCTCCAGAGGAACCCTGGTTGAGAAACCCTGATCTAGACAGACTGCCGTTCTGTCTGCCTCGGAAACAATCGGTGGGTCTCGGTGCACATCGGGTCCAATCACAGCTGGAGCTGGTTGCTGGTGGTGTACGTGATTCCCAGATCAGGAAGGGCCAAATCACGTACATGTATGTAATTTCGCCCAGAGAGGCTGCCCGCTGCAATAAATGTAGTTTTTTTTGAAGCGGTTAAAAAGGTAAGGTAATTTTTAATAACATTCAAATACAATATGACTCGTGTCGCAAATGTGTACGTTATTTATATTATTTTTATCTGCTAATTATTTATTGAAAGTAAAATTTAGGCCATGCCCATTATTAAGCGTAATGTAAATCACATCCACTTTTTGCCAAGGTGCAAGGGGGGCCCAACTTATGATCCTGCACACAGGCCCACTGGTTCTGAAATGCTACTCATCAGAACCCTGTAAACTGGAAGACTTTGTGGGTCTGTAGAAGCGGAGAGTCCCATCACAGTCTTGGTTGTCTTTGCAATTTCTATAACTCTTCCCAGGCTGATGACAGAGGCCTAGTGACCGGTTTGTGCATCGGGCGTGTAACTCTTGCTGAAACCGTTAGAATGTCTCCTCCTACATAGCCCATGGTTCTGTCACTGACAGGAATAATTATCGGTGACTGACACACATCTCTGCATTTGGCTCCAGGTGCTTCTCTTTCACCAGCGTGTGTTGAAATGTGGAAACAGAGAGGCTTGAAGTGAGGCAAATTGCTGTACGAATATCCAAATATCAAATTGCTCCACTTAAAATACTCAGGGATTAATACTGCACTTAGATTCCAGCACGGGCAGTCCAGAGTTTTTGTACATTGCGTTTTAGCCTGCCGTACAGGAAACTTTGGCTTTATATGTGATCCGGTAATAAGGCCATTAGATTATTTTTATTAAATAGTGATTGGCGTAAAACTGGCCAAGGTTAGTAGGAGATTGTAAGCAAGGCATTTAAGCTCTTCCTGGCCATCCTACTTAAATCTTGCATTTCTTTTCATAGCTGATGTTGTTATGCCCCCAAAAAACGTGAAGATGATATTTTTTCTTAAAGTGTTACTAAACCCAGGACCCTGCATTCACTATATCTCGTCTCCCACAGTACACAGAGCATGGAAATGCAATTATTTTAGTAAATATAAACTGCTAAATACCTTTTCTCACCAGCAGTATATAGCAGTTGTGTGACTTCTCTCAGTGTCTGGTTAAAGATTATAGGAAGAGTTTTCATTCTCTTCTGAGAGGCTGCAGTAAGAAATGTGCAGAACAAAAAGATTTGTTTTGTTTTGATCCTTTATAACATAAACTAATTTAGTTAAATTAGTTTATTTTGTTTAATTTGTTTTCAGAATTTGTTTTGTTTATTAGTTTTTAAATCGATTTTGAATAGTTTTCCAATTTCCAAAAAAGAATAAAATACAAAATAAAGGAATGGATAAGAATTTTTTATTCCTTTATTATTATTATTTCAGGTACTGTATTTGCTGGCATATAAGCCTACCTTTTACACTTAGGCCGCGTACACACAATCAAACCTATCTGCTGGAAACGGTCTGACAGACCGTCTCAGCAGACAGATTCGATCGTGTGTACGGGCGAGCAGACGGATTTGTCCAGCAAACAGATTTTAAAGCATGCTTTAAAATCTGTCTGCTGGGAACCCGTCGGACCGATATGTCTGCTGGTTAGTACGCTAACCAGCAGACATATCTGCAGACATATCTGCCACGTCACCGCGCTGTCTGCCGGCGGGGATTTTGGTTTGATCGTGTGTACAGCGATCAAACCAAAACAGCCAGCAGACATATCTGTTCAAATCGGTCTGTCAGACCGATTTGAACAGATATATTTGGTCGTGTGTACGCGGCCTTAAAAAAACTGGCCCAAAAATCAGGGTCGTCTTATACGCCAAGTCAACAGCTCGGATGCCTGCTTGATGTGCGGTAATACTGTATGTAGATAACAACAAAACCTGGGGAATGCCCAGGAAAAAAACAGGCCTCCTTACCGACCAGCCTGCAGAACAACCAAATTAACCTGTCTAAGGCCGCGTACACACGAGGGGATATGTCCGCTGAAAACGGTCCGATGGACCGTTTCAGCAGACATCTCCGCTCGTGTGTATGGGCTAGCGGACAGATTTCTCCACCCGACAGATTTCAAAGCAAGCTTTGAAATCTATCCGGTGGGAATCTGTCCGCCCGACATGTCTGCTGGTTAGTACACTTACCAGCAGACATGTCGGCTCCCACCGCCGCCGCGCCGCTGCCGAATGGATTCGGCGCATGCGCGGAAGTCTTTTACTTCCTGGTGCGGTGACGTGGCGGTGACGCGGCGGCGTCAACGTCACCGCCGCGTCACCACTACGTCACCGCGCCGTCCGGCGGCGGGGAATTTGATCCGATGGTGTGTACACGCCATCGGATCAAACTCCCGATCGGACATATCCGATGGAAATGGTCCGCGGACCGTTTTCATCGGATATATCCGATCGTGTGTACGGGGCCTAACAGTATGCGTTAAAAACAGGGGTTTTGTCCGCACGCATTTGCAAACGCATGAGTAAGCCACAGAGCCGCATCAAGGCACCCTGTAATCTGTGGTCCTAACACTAAACAGTGAATGTCCCCATAGTAGAGGCACATGCATTTTAATGGATAGATGAGGGCAGGTGGACTGAAGGGGAGCCACCCCTCCTAAAAGGTACAGGAGCACACCAAACACCCAGCATATAGCACAATGGCTGCATAGGTGCTGGTGTACAGCTGGACCAATATAAGCACCACAGGTGAGACAAAAACGTGTCCACCGCACCCATCTATTGCTGGCAATCACAGTAAGTGGCATTGGTAGGCTAAAACAGATAACAACAAAACCGGGGAATGCCCAGGAAAAAAACAGGCATCCTTACCGACCAGCCTGCAGAACAACCAAATTAACCTGTCTAACAGTATGCGTTAAAAACAGGGGTTTTATCCGCACGCATTTGCAAACGCATGAGTAAGCCACAGAGCCGCACCAAGGCACAAGCTTTGGCTGCATACAGTATATACCGCTTAGCCAATACCGGTGAGCGATGCATTCAAATGAATACAGAGCCTGCTTGGATTGGAGTAACAACCTCTGCCAATCTGAGCAGGCCACATACAGTAGCCTGCTTGGATTGGCTTTGAGAGTCAGAGAGGGGTGGGCTCATGATGTTACAGCCTCTGCCAATCCAAGCAGGCTTTGTATTCATTAATAGAATACATCTCTCAGCATGATTGGCTCCAGAAGGAAGAAGAATATGGCTCCAGAAGGAAGAAATATGAAGCGTCGGAAGGGGGGTCGTCTTATACGGTGAGTACAGGCAAAAAAATCTTTAAAAAAAATTCAAATTAGGGGGGCCGTCTTATACGCCTGGTAGCCTTATACACCAGCAAATACGGTACTTATATAGCGCCGTCAATTTACACAGCGCTTTAATATTTATATTATACATTCACATCAGCCCCTACCCTCAAGGAACTTACAATCTAAGGTCTCCTATCTCACATTCATTCATACTTTATTTTCTATTCTATTTTGTTCCTTTTGTAAATTGGAAATCTATTTAAATGTGAAAAGTTTTCGAATTTGAATTTTAAAACTGAATTTGAAAAGTATTAGAAAATTATTTGAAAAATATTTGAATACGATTTTTTTTTTTTTTTTTTAACGTTATTTCGGATTCGTTTACATTTGGTACTATTCTAGGTACCGGAAAAGTGGAAGTTCCATTTTTGGATGGAACTTTGGGTGGAAGAGACTGAATCCCCCATATGAATATAAATGCTTGGGTATGTTCCTGACACTCACTGCAAATGAGGAAATCAATTTCTGACCGGTGAAATGTCTTTAACATTCCACAATATAGTCCAATTAAATATACTAAATCACAAATTTCCCATTTTAAATATTCTAAGTAACATCATTTATGCAGTTGTTTAGAGCCATTTGTACATTTTCTGAACTTGATTTATAGTTCATGTCCTGTACTTTTTCTTTTTTTCTTGCAATAACAAAAACATTTAGAAATATCTACTAGCAAACAATATATTGTGCAGATTTAAACACTTTGGCTTGCAGGTTTTCTCCACTAGGAACACATCCCGTAAAGTAATCAGCTCCACCATTCACTCCCTCAACCTACGTTGATCTGTTTTATTGCAGCCATTGACAGGTAAACTCACCCATTACACATTGCAAATGGCTTGGAAGTTGCAGGGAAAAATAATGGTCCTCATTATTGCAACCATAAAGCCCCTTACATCAACTGATATATTAACTAGCATACTGTGCAAGGTTAAAGAAAACTGCGGTAAGTTTGATAGTTGTTGTTTCAGTGTCCACTTTTAAAGCTTTGTGTATTTGAATGGGGTTTGGTTTGTAAACTACAGGGAGTAGGCTTTTCTTCTGAAATTTAACTTTTTGTGTGTTTGTTTATTTTTAAGGTATACATATGAAAAAAAGTAGCTTCAAGTTTATGTAAACCCAAAAACAAAACAATGTTCGATGCCGCGTACACACAATCATTTTTCAGGTTGTAAAAAACTATGGGCCAGATTCAGAGAGAATTAGATTAGCATAGAGTATCAGAAATACACTACGCCGCAGTTTTTTACCTGGCTCTACGTGGAACCCCGGTAGATTTTGTCCAGTAAACAATGGCGGCGTAGAGTATTTCTCCCGGCGCAAGCCATCTACGCGAGTAGGGGGCGTGAAGCATTTAAAATAGGCGCGTTCCCACGGCGATCGAACTGCGCATGCTCCGTTCAGAAATTTCCCGCCGTGCATTGCGCGAAATCACGTCGTTACGTCATTCGTTGTTTGAGTAGCGTCGTTTACGGACATTTCTATTCCCGAACGACTTACGTAAAAAAATGTTTAAAAAAATTTAATTTGACGCGGGAACGACGGCCATACTTAACATGGGCTACGCACCGTTAGACCAGCAAAAAGCTGGTCTAACAGTACGTATAAAAAAATAGACGAAAGCGATTGTGAAGACCGCTCGTATCTTTGTGGATTGCCGTAAAAACTCATTTGCATATCCCGACGCATGAAAACGACGCAAACTCCTCCCAGCGGCCGCAAAAAGATCCGAAGGCTTACAAAGACGTAAGCCTCTCGGATCGAAGCCCGAAGCCGCCGTATCATGGTTTGAGGATTCAAACTAGTGATACGGCGCGCAAAATTTGAAATTACTCCTGTCTAACACCAGTTAGACAGGCGTAATTGCTCTGTAAAATCTGGGCCAAAGTTTTTTCCAACTTGATCATTAAAACGGCCTTGCCTACACACGATCGTGAAAAAAAATGGTCTAGCAAAGCGCGGTGACGTACAACACATAGGACGGCACTATAAAGGGGAAGTTCCATTCGGATGACGCCACCCTTTGGGCTGCTTTAGCTGATTTCGTGTTAGTAAAAGACGATTTGCGCTTTTCTGTCTGTTACAGTGTGATTAATGTGCTTACTTCATTATGAACGGTAGTTTTACCAGAACGAGCGATTCAGAGGCGATTCAGTTTGCATGTGTTGCGCTATATCAGTTTGCATGTGTTGCGCTATATAAGTTTCTCACTCACTCACTCACTCACTCAACGAGCGCTCCGTCTCATAACTTGCTTCTGAGCATGTGCAGGTTTTTATCGTCGTTAAAGCCCACACACGACCATTTTTTACAACCCGAAAAACGACAAAGTTAAACACGTCGTGAAAAAATTGTGTCAGTTTTTCGGAACCTGAAAAATGCTCTGAAGCCCACACACAATAATGACGTTAAAAAAACATCATTTCTTAGAACTCGAAAAACGGTCGTGTGTACGCGGCATTAGATGTGATATTTGCAATACACGCGCCCACTGTGTTCTCCGTGAGTGTTACTGCGGTTTCCCGCGGAATCGATGTCCGCCGGTAGACCACGATCATGTCACAGAGTCACATTCAGCATTCAGTCAGTGAGTGAGGCAGACGGATTAGCAGCAGGAGCCCACAACGGCGCACGTCTCCTAGGAGTGTATGCTATAGCTCCAGGCAGGTGTAGGCTAGCAGGCAGGCAGGCAGGGTCACTCCAGTCCAGCCCAGCTCCAGCCTCAGTACAGCCTACATCTGGATCCGACCCCATCTCCTCCAGCCTTTCTCCAGCATCCTTCCTCCCGTCCTTTGAGCACCATCTGACAAGGTAAAACCTGCCTGTCCCCCTGGGATCGAGGGTGGCCTTCCTTTTCAGGATAAGCCGCGGCTTTTTGATCCCGGGAATCAGGCCACCTATATCCCAGACCACAACCGAGGCATCCTCCCCTCGCCGCCCCTCCCCGCCGCTGGTTCCCGTCTTCTTCGACAGTCCGCGCCAGCCTATGCTAGGTCCGCGGCAGCCGCGTCTTAAGAAAGACCGCTGCTTCAACCGTGGCCTAGCGGCGCACCACATCCGTGCCCTGTATTACCCTCAGATTCGCCCAGTATACCCCCCTCACCCGTGGAGGACCCCATCCACCTCCGAATCAATCAACCAGCCGCCTCTCTGTTGCTAATTCCATCCAATTCATAGCCCCCCGGCCTGGGTCCTGTGTCAGGCCGACGGCCTTCTTGGTACACCCCCCAGCAACAGAGATACCTTTCACCCCCATCCCCTCACAACTCAACAGCATTTGATCCAGGGTCTCGACCGATCGCCTTTTAGGGATCAGGAAGGAATTTTTTTCCCTGCCCCAGCACATTGGCATAGCTCGGCCAGGTTTTTGTTGCCTGTTTTTTTTGCCTTCCTCTGGACCAAAAAAATTGGGAGAGAAGATTCAGTGAATCTTCTCTCTTTTGCCATCTGACCACCAACCCCCCCCCCCCCCCCATGGTGAGGGGCAACTATGGCTAATCTGCAGTACTCTGCAGAAATCATTTGGGGCCTGAGGCAATTTGCCACAATACTACCAGCTGTCACCAAAAAGGCCCTAAGAATTGAGCAACTTTTGAGGATCGATCGACGATCGACTGTCAAAAAATTCTGTCACCCACCCCAGCCCAAGCACATATCATGTGCTTTGATCAATACAAGATCGGCAGTAAGACACCGATTAGAAATCCATGATTTCATACTACAATACGATTTAGACTGCCTCTTTATTACAGAAAGCTGGCTTACAGCCGACTGTAACACCATTCTAGGAGAACTGGTGCCAGAGAATTATCGTATTATAACCGAAAACAGAATAGGGCAAAGAGGGGGAGGCCTGGCGGTGATCCACAAGATTCACCTTGTGATCACTAAACCAGCCTTTCAGTACTCGCTTCCATTTATGGAAACCCTTACTCTGCAACTGCAAACAAACCCCCAGGAGACCGTCCACATTCTTCTCTGCTATAGGCCACCCGGGCCAAAATCGCAGCTTCTACCATCATTGACGGAGTTCATCTCCACCTATACCCTTAACAGCAAACACCTTTTGCTGCTCGGGGACTTCAATCTCTGGGCCAACCCCTCACAGGATCCCGTCGCCGACGCCTGTATTGACCACCTGGAAGGATTAGGGCTACAACAACTAGTATGTGGGCCCACACATGCTTCAGGTCACACACTCGATCTTATTTTCAGACAAAATCTGAAAATAAGTATTTTGGAAAATTAACCATTGCCATAGACAGATCACCATGCAATTAAATTCATAATTTCCAAAACTCCCCCATTGATAAAAACACCCAAGCCGGTGACAATACACTGGACTAGATCTCAGAAGAAGCTCCATTCGGAACTCTTCAAATCTACCTTAGGAAATAAAATTAAAACAATCCAACCATTTCGAACAGCCTCAGATACACTGGATGCCATAAATGCAGCCCTACTACAGTCAGCCGACTTAGTAGCACCGAAACGCAAAGTCCACATCCGGAAAAACAAGTCTGGCTGGTTCAACAACCAGCTGTCGCTACTGAAGCAAGAGCGCAGAAAGGCGGAAGCCGCCTGGAAAAGAAGCACTTCAGAGGAGAACCTCTCCATCTACAAAGCAGCAACAAGAAAATATCACAAAGAAATCTTGAAAGCCAAGAAAAATTATTTTTCCAAGGCTATCAACAGCGCCCTAAACCGCCCCCGTGAACTCTTCAAGCTGGTCACGCAGACCATGAATCCAGGCTGTCTTGAAGCCCCCAATTCAGATACCCAAGAATTTTGCAATTAATTATCGGATTTCTTCATCAATAAAATTGAGAGAATCCGGGAAAGCATTCAGTAAAACAATACCCCCCTCAACCCCCCTCTCAATCAACCACACAACACCCATAGAAACTTTCTACATTCAACAAAGTTCACTCTGGAACCCATCTCCAGGTAGCCAGAGTCGCAGAAGGTGATTTACCATGGTTTTCCTCCTTTTTGGAAAACCGATCACAAACAGTGAAATTGGGACCTTTTACTTCTGAAAAACGCACAGTGTCATGTGGAGTCCCTTAACCACTTGCTTACTGGGCACATAAACCCCCTTCGTGCCCAGGCGAAATTTCAGCTTCCAGCCCTGCGTCGCTTTAACTGACAATTGCGCGGTCGTGCGACGTGGCACCCAAACAAAATTGGCGTCCTTTTTTTCCCCACAAATAGAGCTTTCTTTTGGTGGTATTTGATCGCCCGTGCGGTTTTTATTTTTTGCGTTATAATGAAAAAAAGAGCGTCAATTTAAAAATATATATATATTTTCTACTTGTTGCTATAATAAATATCCCATTTTTTTTTTTTTTATATATATTTTTTTCTCAGTTAAGGTCGATACGTATTCTTCTACGTATTTTTGTAAAAAAAAAAAAAAAAAAAAAATCACAATACGTGACTGCTTTGCGCAAAAGTTATAGCACCTACAAAATAGGGGACATAATTATGATTTTTTTTTATATATTTTTTTTTACTAGTAATGGCGGCGATCTGCGATTTTTATTGGGACTGCGATATTGCGACAGACACATCGGACACTTTTGACACATTTTTGGCGCCATTCACATTTATACAGCGACCAGTGCTATAAAAATGCACTAATTACTGTATAAATGTGACTGGCATTGAAGGGGTTAACACTAGGGGGTGAGGAAGGGGTTAAATGTATTGCCTGGGTGTGTTCTAACTGTGTGGGGGGAGGGGGGTGACTGGGGGAGGTGACCGATGCTGTCTCCCTATGTACAAGAGAAACAGCATCTGTCACCTCACTGACAGGACGTGAAGCTCTGTGTTTACACTCAGAGCTCCACGTCCCTGCTCTCTCACCGACGATCGCGTGTACCTGACGGACATCGCGGCCGCCGGGTACACGCATCGGATCCTCGGTGATGCGTCGTGACTGTTTTTCCCCGCCGCGCGCCACCCTGTGTGAATTACAAGCAAATCACGTCCAAAGACGTGACCCCGGCGCCTCAGGTCCGCGCTGCTCACGTATTCTGTTAATAGCGCGGACCTGAAGTGGTTAAGGATCACCCCTGTCACCGGTGCTCTTCAAGATCTATCTTCGCCATCTCTTTGAAATCATCAGTAGTCAACAACTACTTTATCACTCATACGCAGACGACACGCAACTGTATTTTCGCATCTGCAACAAAAAGGATCATCATCTCAGTTTAGAGAATTGTCTCTCTTTGATAGAAAACTGGATGACTAAGGCCGCGTACACACGACCAAATACATCAGTTCAAATCGGTCTGACAGACCGATTTGAACAGATTTGTCTGCTGGGCTGTTTTGGTTTGATCGCTGTACACACGATCAAACCAAACTCCCCGCCGGCAGACAGCGCGGTGACGTGGCGATGACGTTGAGGCCGCTACGTCAACGCACCAGGAAGTAAAACACTTCCGCGCATGCATCGAATCCATTTGACGCATGTGCGAGCAGATATGTCTGCTGGTTAGTGTACTAACCAGCAGACATGTCGGACGGACGGATTCCCAGCAGACAGATTTTAAAGCATGCTTTAAAATCTGTCGGCTGGCCAAATCTGTCTGTCTGCCCGTACACACGATCGAATCTGTCTGCTGAAACGATCTGTCAGACCGTTTCCAGCAGATAGATTTGATCGTGTGTACGCGGCCTAAGAGTTATCTTAAACTCAACAGTTCCAAAACAGAACTTCTTCTGTTTCATGCCAGTCACAAGAGTCAACTGGCAACAACCTGGACACCTCCGCCCATTCTGGGCCAGATCATCACCCCTAGCTCCAAAGTCAAATGTCTCGGGGTAATTTTTTTTAAATGACAATGGATGCACAAATAGGGTCAGTAGTCAGCGGATCTCACCATCTGTTGTGCCTACTACGCAGACTTATTCCATTTATTCCCAAAGAAGACGTAGCAGTCGTGGTGGGAACAATTGTGAACTCCAGACTGGACTATGCAAATGCCCTCTATCTCGGACTCCCTAAGTACCAAATCACTCGGCTGCAAGTCGTTCAAAATACGGCCGCCAGACTTGTGACTGGGAAAAAACCCTGGGAATCAATCTCACCTTCACTGAGATCCCTTCACTGGTTGCCAGTAAAAGACAGAGTTGCTTTTAAAGCACTCTGTCTGATCCAAAAGTGCATCCATGGGAAGGCTCCGCAATATCTATGCGAAAAGATAGAAGCCCACAATTCCAATAACGTTCTGCGATCCACCGACCAAAATTTGGTCAAGGTACCCAAAGCCAGATACAAGTCCAAAGGAGAAAGAAGGTTTGCTTTCCAAGGTCCCAGACTATGGAACGCTTTACCAACCAGCATTCAGTTGGAGGAAAACCACCTGACCTTCAGAAGACAGATTAAAACTCTCCTCTTTTGAGGTCATGAGAGACAGAAACAACGAGCACCCAGAGGCAATTTAGTTTGCATGTGTCGCGCTATATAAGTTTTTTATTTATTCATTCATTCATTCACAGAGTGGTAGAACGGGGAGATGTAAACAATGCATTTCCCTGTTCTTCCTAGCAATATGACAGAGATCTACTGCTCCCTGTCATCAGGTAGTGAGACTAGCCCCCCCCCACAGTTAGAATGACTCACTAGGACACATTTAACCCCTTGATCGCCCCCTAGTGTTTAACCCCTTTTCCTGCCAGTGTCATTTACACAGTAATCAGTGCATTTTTAAAGCACTGATCGCTGTATAAATGGTCCCAAAATAATGTCAAAAGTGTCCGATGTGTCCGCCATAATGTTGCAGTCACGATAAAAATCGCAGATCGCCGCCATTACTAATAAAAAAATTGAATAATAAAAATGCCATAAAACTTACCTTATTTTGTAGACGCTATAACTTTTGCGTAAACCAATCAATATACACTTATTGCAATTTTTTTACCAAAAATATGTGAAAGAATACGTATCGGCCTAAACTGAGAAATAAATTTGTTTTTATATATATTTTTGGGGGGTATTTATTATAGCAAAAAATAAAAATCAGACTTCTGTGTTTACAAGTGATAGTGGTGAGCAGGCACCAAAGGGTCTGAGCCAGAGGTGGTGGAACTGAGTTCCCCCAAGTTCCCCCTGAAAAAAAGCCCTGGCTGTGGCACTCTAGTGAAGGGTCCAAGAGGTTAAAGTAGGTCAGTGTTTCTCAACTCCAGTCCTCAAGGCCCCCCAACAGGTCAGGTTTTCAGGATTTCCATTATTTTGCACAGGTGATTTGATCAGTTTCACTGCCTTAGTAATTCCCACAGCCTTTTCATCTGAGGAAAATCCTGAAAACCTGTTGGGGGGGTGGAGGACTGGAGTTCAGAAACACTGAAGTAGGCCAACTAAAAACTTTTCCAGGTAAAACAGGTTATACCTCAATTACAAAAAGTTAGGATGTAAAATCTACATTCTGTTTTTATATAGATATTATACACCAGCCCAACTTTTTGGGAATTGGGGTTGTATATCTTAAATGGGTATTTAGCTACTTACCCGTTTATCCAGTTCACGGTTTAAGTTGGCGAAGATGTTTTGGATTATGAGCAATTATACATTTTTTTTAATAGTTTTAGTATTTTTGTATTTGGCAATTAGCAGAATGTAATTTTTTGTGAGTCAGGGCTGAGTATATTGCATATCAGTGACCTAAATGCATTTGAATAGGGGGGAATACTTTTTAGAAACAGTGAATAGAAGTTGTGTGTGGCATGTGTTTGTCCACTTGCCAGTTATTCATATAAACTTTATTTTCTCCTTCTTGGAACCTGTCTACAGTAGGTATAATAGGCTTCCTTTTTCTCTTAGAAGTGATATCTCTGGACCTTTTCTAGGCACACATTTGCAATGTATTCCCTCTATATCATGTTTGTACAAAGTTTACACGGCTTTCTATTACTCTGTTGTTGAAAATGTTTGATCTGGGCAGATTAACACAATTATTGCCCACTTCCTATCGAACTCGAGAACAACTGGAGTGCTCGACCACAAAAGTGATTGCATATCAGCACCATGAAAAGTACATTTAAATATTAAAAAGATAATAAGTGTTGTGATTTAATGCTTTCCTTGTCTCGTCTTGTGTGCATGTGACTAAACGGCGTTGATAAGCCGCAGACTCTGGAGTCACTTGTCTGGCTTGCTATGAGCACGAAGATTAGCAATTAAAGGGAAAAATACTGCGTATTATATTGAGCCGAGTACCTGCCATGTGTGATAGGCTCTGCAAGCACACTATAGACTCTCCCTGGACTTCATTCACAAGAAAGGTGTGATGGTAAATATTTGATATGTTCTCTCAGTGTCTTGGTGAAGATAATACTTTAGCTATTCAATGAAACCCCAATTCATTCACAGAAAGCTATGAGAAAAGGCAACTTTGTTTTACTCTGTCAATTAGAAGTCAAGAACGTCTTGCATGTTTCCTAAACTAAATAGTGTAAGCCCAACTGAACCATCACTGCAAATCGGCTATGTACGTCAAAACAAAAAGTGTGCAAAGTCTTAGGCCTCGTACACACGAGCAGACAGATTTGTTCAAATCTGTCTGTCCGACAGATTTGAACAAATCTGTCTGCTGGGATTTTGGTTTGCTCGCGTGTACACACGAGCAAACCAAAATCCCCACCAGCAGACGGCGCGCTGACGTGTCGGTGACGTTGACGCCGCCACGTCACCGCACCAGGAAGTAAAACACTTCCGCGCATGCGCCGAATCCATTCGGCGGCGGTGCGGGACGACATGTCTGCTGGTAAGTGTACTAACCAGCAGACATGTCGGGCGGACGGATTCCCACCCGATAGATTTCAAAGCATGCTTTGAAATCTGTCGGGTGGCCAAATCCGTCGGCTCGGCCGTACACACGATCGAATCTGTCTGCTGAAACGGTCCAGCAGACCGTTTCCAGCGGACAGATTTGATCGTGTGTACGAGGCCTTAGGCCTCGTACACACGATCAAATCTGTCTGCTGGAAACGGTCTGCTAGACCGTTTCAGCAGACAGATTCGATCGTGTGTACGGGCAAACAGATGGATTTGGCCACCCGACAGATTGGAAAGCATGCTTACCAATCTGTCGGCTGGGAACCCATCCGCCCGACATGTCTGCTGGTTAGTACACTAACCAGCAGACATGTCTTCTCGCACATTCGCCGAATGGTTTCGACGCATGCGCGGAAGTGTTTTACTTCCTGGTGCGGTGACGTGGTGGCGTCAACGTCACCGCCACGTCACCGACACGTCAGCACGCTGTCTGCTGGCGGGGATTTTGGTTTGCTCGTGTGTACACGCGAGCAAACCAAAATGCCAGCAAACAGATTTGTTCAAATCGGTCGGACAGACCGTTTGAACAAATATATTTAATCGTGTGTACGAGGCCTTATGGTTATAGTATAGTATAGTATATAGCAGGGGCGGACTGACCATTTAGGAACTCGGGCACAGCCCGAGGGCCCCATGCCACTAGGGGACCCCATCAGGGTTGCCAGCCTCAGTTAAACCAGGGACAGTATGTAAAAATCTGTGTTTTTTTTTTTACATCTGTCCCTGAAATGTCCCTTACCGACACCCCTTTGGTCTAAAAATCCCCAGATTATAACTGCCCCGCCTCTCCAGAACCTTCTCAGTGTATGTGTGTATACTGTGTGTGTATACTGTATGTGTGTGTGTGTATACTGTGTCTCAATCTCATATTGCCCGGGGGCCCCATAATCTCATATTGCCCGGGGGCCCCATAATCTCCTATTGCCCGGGGGCCCCATGAGTTGTCAGTCCGCCCCTGGTATATAGTATATTTTTTTTGGAAAGCAGCCACATCATGAGTTGAAAAGCCTGTCCCCTGTCAGCATGCTGTAGAGAAGGACCCTTGCTCTCTATGTGGAAGCAGTGGCCTCACTGCAGAGACCTGGAATGCCCCCTGCTGAGTCATAGATGGAGCCCTCCAATCAGCTGGAATCATGGTGGGATGAGTTAAAACTTAGAGTCCACTGCTTCCACATAGAGAGCAAGGGTCATCTCAATGCGCTCTATGAATATTAACTGTAAAGCCCCGTACACACGATTGTAATTTCCGATGGAAAAAGACCGACAGATGGAAAAATGGAAAACGGATGGAAAGATGGAAAAAGGCCCATCGGAGTAATTCCGATGAATTCCATCAGAGTTTAGATAGAGAACACGTTCTCTTTTACTCTGATGGAGTTCCGTCGGAATTTCGATGTGAGTTTGGTCGGACAAAGGTCCGATCGTGTGTACGGGGCTTAAGATTTTGCACACCATTTGTTTTGATACACATTAAATGTATTTAGCTGATTAAAACTGAAAATACAGCGTAATCAAAAGTACTCGCATATCAAAGCGAGTTTCCCTATTAAAGTCAATGGAAACGAAAATAATTTGTTCCGCATTGACTTCAATGGCATACAATACTGCATGTGGCCAGAGGCGGGGGGGGTGGAGAGCCTCGGAAACAGCCAGAAAAGCTCGACGTCAGTTCAGCTGACCTTTGCAAACCTTGGAAAGACTCAGTTCCTGAGGTTTGCCAAGGTCAAGGCTCCTCAGGGCTTTCTGTGCATTTCCGAACGGTGACGGTGCTTTGGCGCCCCCCAACTCAGGCCAAACGCAGTACTGCACACTGCTTTGGCCTGAACCCTGCTCGTTTTGCGAGACAACACTCGCAAACCGAGTTAGGATTTTAGGAAAAGGTATTGCAAAACGCTTGTTAACCGCATTACTCTCAATCCGAGGTTCCACTGCAAATCAATTTAAGGCTTTACTCCAGACAGATCAAAGATTCCCCAAAAACAATGTCTTTCCTTACCAGATTTTATCTCTTCTCAATATAAAGTATAACCAGTAAAAATTGAGCTACTGTACACACATAAGCATTTTTTTTCCCAGAAGGTGCCTTCTGAAAACGTCTTTGAGAACCCGGGGTCTTGCCCGAGGAAACATGTATCAATGGAAAAAAGTTTTAAAGACGGTCGTTTTTAAAACTTTTTAAAACTTTTTTCCATTGGTACATGTTCCCTCGGGCAAGACCCGGGTTCTCAAAGACGTTTTCACAGGCAAACTATAGACACCCAGCAGGTACAATATTTAAAGGAATCTTTAATTTTATTTTTATTTAAACATTATTAAAATCACTGCTCCAGGAGTAGTGATTTTAATGATGCTTAAATTAAAAAAAATTAAATAAATTTCCTTTAAATATTGTACCTGCTGGGTAATACCTGTGATAACGTCTTTAAATAGCACAATCACCTGCCTGCCAGTAAATTAGGAAGAACTGATCTATCTAAGCTATACAGTGTATAAATATATGTACAACTCCTGGGATGTATATATATTCTCTACACACTGTAAATTAAGCTAAACTGACTAGCCTGCCTGCCTGCTCTATCTAGCTATATAAAAAGACAATCTCTCTGTCTCTCTGACTGCTCTCATTAACAGGCCGGAACACACTACACGAGGCCGCCCAGCAGGCGACTTTATATAGTGTGGGGCATGTGCTAAAGCCCTGAGCCATTATTGGCCAAAGCCACCCAGGCTTTGGCCAATTATGGCTCTTCGTTTTTTGCACGCTGTGATTGGCCAAGCATGCAGGACATACAGCATGCTTGGCCAATCATCAGCGCGCAATGCCGCAGTGAATTATGGGCCGTTTTGCGTCACTCGAATTTGGCGCGAACGACCGCTTTTGTTCGAATTTCGTCGAACGTACAAACAGACAATGTTCGAGTCGAACATACGTTCGTATCGAACGCAAAGCTCATCCGTAATCTCTATGACCGTCGGAGGCCCGGGTGCGATGTGATGACGTCACGCCCAGGTACTTGGAAGTAAACAAAGCTACGATTGGGGCTAGTAAGCATGAGATCGGTGAAATTTTTTTCACAATTTCATTCTTTCCAGCCTGGAGGAGAGATGTGGGCTCTTATTGACCCCGCATCTCTCCATATAGAGGACCTGTCACACATCTTTCTTATTACATTGCTTGTCATAGGAATAAAAGTGATAAAAAAAATGTAAAAAAAAGTGTTTTTTTTCTTAAAACGCCCCTATCCCCGGTAGCTCGCGCTCAGAAGGAAACGCACACGCAAGTCCCGCCCACATATGTAAACGCTGTTCAAGTTCAAACCACATATGTGAGGTATCGCCGCGTGCGTTAGAGTGCTAGCAACAATTCTAGCACTAGACCTCCTCTGTAACTCTAAACTGGTAACCTGTAAATAAATTCAAAGCATCGCCTATAGAGATTTTTAAGTACCGAAGTTTGTTAGGTATCCATTTACTCGGCGTAACATCATATTTTATATTTTACAAAAAATGGGCTAACTTTACTGTTTTCTTATTTTTTAATTCATGAAACCATTTTTTTTTTTAAAAAGGCGTTTGAAAAATGATTGCACAAATACCGTGCAAGATAAAAAGTTGTAATGACCGTCTGCTAAAAAAACATATATAATGTTTAGGAGAGAAGTGCCAGAATAGACTCGGTATTGAGGTGGGTATAAAAGCCCGGTATTGAAGTTTAACTGACAATTTTTGTACAATGCTGTACCCAAACAAAATGTATTTTCTTTCCCCCCCCCCCCCACAAATAGTGGTGGTATTTGATCACTGCTGCATTTTTTATTTATTTTTTGCGTTATAAAAAAATCTATATTTTTTATTATATGCTATAAAACATATGCAATAATTTATTTTTATTTTTTAATCTAATTTCTTCATCAATTTAGGCCAATATATAGTGTGAATGTGATTGTATGTGCTCTTTGACCTGAAAAAGAATGCATGAGAAACATTTTCAGAGTGCTGTCTGAATTTGGGTACAAACAGAGCACAGTATTAGGTTTGTAGACCTATAGATTTATTTTGCTCTCTGCCTCCCCCACCCAGCATATCTTTTGAGCCCAGTGGCCGGATATCAAACAGTTTAAAAGCTAAGAATTAAATCTTTCCTGACAAATAAGAAGTTTACTATAGGAATTGGCGGGTGTTATACAGCGTGTCTAAACACGATATGCTGTATTCAGTTCTTGGTTCTTTTTAATCTCGAGTATTTCCTAATTTCCACTGTAATGGGAAGTTGAATAAATAATTGATATAAGTGAGTGCCAAGCACAGTTGAGCAGAAGCCAAAGTCAATACTCAATGTTCACGCCGTTAAAATACTACTACTTAATTTAGATCTTGGATCCAGAGGACAGATGCAGTCATTCTAATGACACTTGATATATTAATAAAGTCAGTTTTTTCTTTTTTTATTCACAATTATCCTGGGCTTTTGGAGCTTGTTCAAAAAGGTTGTCAGGTGTAAATATTATTTATAATGGGGAATGGGTATTTTAGAATGTAAAAGTGTACATTTTTTTGTAATAACTTTCTTAATGAAGGCAGAAAAAAATTATTGGTAAAAATTCACAAAGTGCTTTTATCTCTGATTTGACAATTTAAATTAACCAAGGGAATTATTTAGAGGTTATGAAAGGTTTAGAGTCATATAACACTTTTGGTAAATTACAACTAAAGGCTCATGTATGACAGTATAAAAAAAAGTACCAAATACAGTTACAAGCACAAGTTGAATAAAGTAAAAAAAAAGGGATTTTTAAATACAGCTTACCTGTAAAATCCTTTTCTTGGAGTACATCACGGGACACAGAGCGGCATATTCATTACTATGTGGGTTATATGGAGTACCTTCAGGTGTGGACACTGGCAATCTTCAAACAGGAAGTCCCCTCCCTATATAACCCCCTCCCTAGAGGGAGTCCCTCAGTTTTGTAGCAAGCAGTATGCCTCCCAAAATGGTCACCCAAAAGAGGGGTGGGAGCTCTGTGTCCCGTGATGTACTCCAAGAAAAGGATTTTACAGGTAAGCTGTATTTAAAAATCCCTTTTTCTTTCTCGTACATCACGGGACACAGAGCGGCATATTCATTACTATGTGGGATGTCCGAAAGCAATGCTTTAATGAGGGGAGGGAGACATCTTCCAAAGAAGGATTCAATTTAGAGATAAACTCAAATCATAATAATTCCAACTTAGTCAAGAAAAAACTTTTTTTTTTTTTTTTTTTATAACCAAGGGTGTTTCTGATCCCGAGGATTTCAAACTGCAGCCTGTAGTACTGCCTGTCCAAAGGCAGAATCCGCATTCCTTCTCACGTCTAGTTGATAAAACCTTGTAAACGTGTGGACTGATGACCACGTTGCTGCCTTGCATATCTGAGCCATAGAGATCTGATGATGTGCTGCCCAAGAGGCGCCCATGGCCCTGGTAGAATGGGCCTTTACCGACAACGGAGGAGGCAACCTCTTCAACCCGTAGGCTTGAATGATTAATTGTCTAATCCATCTTGAGATGGTGGATTTTGCAGCTGCCTGCCCCTTCTTGGGGCCATCTGGTAGAACGAATAACACATCTGTTTTCCGGATCTTTTCTGTAGCTTTAAGATAGGCCTTCATGGCCCGGACAATATCCAAGGTATGCAGCAACCCCTCCTTTCTAGATGTAGGTTTTGGAAAGAAGGATGGAAGTACCAAATCCTGGTTTAAGTGAAATTTGGATATAACCTTTGGTAGAAAGGAAGGATGGGGCCGGAGAACTGCCCTGTCCTTATGCAGAACAAGATATGGTTCCTTACACGATAAGGCTGCTAATTCTGACACTCTCCTGGCCGAAACTATGGCGACCAAGAAAACCAATTTTCTTGTCAGTAAGAGTAAAGGAATCTCAGCCAGAGGCTCAAAAGGCTGTTTCTGTAGAGTGGACAGGACAAGATTTAAGTCCCAAGGACAAACTGGTGACTTGACAGGAGGATTAATACGCAAGACCCCCTGTAAGAAGGTCTTTACCAGCGAGTGGGTGGCCAGCGGCCTCTGAAACCACACTGACAGAGCTGAGATCTGTCCTTTGATTGTGCTTAGTGCCAGGCCTTTATCCACTCCTAGCTGGAGAAAACTTAACACCCTATCAATAGTATATTTGCGGCAATTCCATCTTTTGGATTCACACCAGCCTATATAATTCCTCCACACCCTGTAATAAATTACCCTGGAGACCGGCTTTCTAGCCTTAATCAGGGTAGGGATTACCTGCCTAGACAGACCCCTACCCCTGAGAATCAGGGATTCAGCCTCCAGGCCGTCAAATTTAGACGTTGTAATGTAGGGTGGAGGATCGGACCTTGTGAGAGTAGGTCTGGTTGTAGAGGAAGAGTCCAAGGGTCTCCCACTGCCATATTCAGGACTAGCGAGTACCAAGCCCTCCGGGGCCAAGCTGGAGCTATTAGAATGACTGGCTTGTGCTCCACTCTGATCCTGCGCAACAGGCGGGGGAGTAACTGTAGTGGAGGGAATGCATATAGAAGTTTGAATTGATGCCAAGGGCACACCAACGCATCGGTTCCGCAGGCCATAGGATCCCTCGCTCGCGACACGAACCTGTCTAGTTTCTTGTTGAACCTGGATGCCATTATATCTACGTCTGGCGTTCCCCACCTCTGGCAGATTGTCTGAAAGACCTGGGGATGCAGAGACCACTCCCCTGGCAACAGACTCTGGCGACTTAAGAAGTCTGCCTGCAGGTTGTCCACTCCTGGAATGAATATCGCTGAAATGCAGGGTACATGAGCCTCTGCCCATTGAAAAATCAAGTTCACTTCCCTTTGAGCGGCCTGGCTCCTGGTTCCCCCTTGGTGGTTTATGTATGCCACCGCCGTGGCATTGTCTGACTGGATTCTCACCGGGAACCCCTTTAATCTGGAGGTCCACGCCAACAGGGCTAGGCGAGCCGCTCTGATTTCCAAGATATTGATGGAGAGCTGCCTCTCTGCTTTCACCCAAGTTCCCTGGCGGGAGAACCCCTCGAAGACCGCCCCCCAGCCTGCCAGGCTGGCGTCTGTGGTAACTACCTTCCAGACAACAGGGCTGAAGGATCTTCCCTTTAGAAGGTTCTGAGGGTTCAACCACCAGGCCAGGCTTTGTCGGACCCTTGATGATAGCGTCAAAGGGGACTCTAAGGCATGTGCCCTCTTGCCCCAGGCTGCTAAAATGGCTGCCTGTAGGACGCGAGTGTGGATCTGAGCGTAAGGTACTGCCTCGAATGTGGCCACTAGCTTGCCTAGTAATCGCATACACAGGCGAATAGTTGGTCTTCTCTTGTTTATAACCAACTGAACCAACCCCTTGATCGCCTTGATCTTTACAAGGGGCAGGAACACCTTTTGACGTTCCGTGTCTAACCTCATGCCGAGGTATTCCAACTGCTTTGTAGGCTGGAATGCTGACTTTCCCTGGTTTAGGACCCAGCCGAATTCTTCGAGGTACCGAACCGTGAGGTTTACTGCCTTCTGCAGACCCGTCCGTGAATGATCTATAATTAAAAGGTCGTCCAAGTATGCTAGGACTATGACTCCTTGGATTCTTAAATTGGCCAGAACTGGGGCTAGGATCTTCGTGAATACCCGGGGGGCCGTGGCCAGCCCGAAAGGGAGCGCCCTGAATTGGAAGTGTCGCTGCCCGACCGCAAAGCGTAAAAACCTTTGATGCGACTGACAGATTGGTACATGAAGGTAAGCATCTTTTATGTCTATGGAGGCCAGAAAATCGTTCTTCTGAAGCGCGGCGGCTGCTGACCGGATGGATTCCATCCGGAAGGACCGCACCCTTAGATAACCGTTTAACCTCTTTAGGTCCAAGATTGGCCTGACATCGCCGTTGGGCTTTGGTATGACAAAGAGATTGGAATAGAAACCTAGGCCTTGCTCTTGGGCTGGCACTTCTAAAATTACGTCCTGGCAAAGCAGGTGATCCAAGGCTGCCAGCATTGAGGCCTTCCTTGCTGGATCCCTTGGTAGCCTTGATTCTTGAAAATGAGGCGGAGGATATCTTAGAAATTCCAGTCTGTAACCTGTGGTTACAGATGCCCGGACCCATTTGTCGGGGATCTTGGCTTCCCAAACTTCTGAGAAGAGACGAAGCCTTCCCCCCACCCGTGAGAGTGGGGGCGCCCCTTCATAAGGCAGACTTAGGGGCTGCCTTTGACGGCTTGCGATACCACGGCTTCTTACCCCCAGGGGTTTGTCCCTGCGATCTACTGTTACCGTTGGATCGCGCAGGCGGCCGTCGATACTGCCTGGAATTAGAGGGCCCCGAGACAGGAAAAAGCTGCCTTTTAAATGTAGGAGCCCGGAATGTCTTTTTGACCGGTACAAGGGTACTCTTGCCATTTGAAATAGTCTGAATATATTTATCCAGATCCTCTCCGAAGAGTCGCCCTCCATGGAAGGGAAATCCTGCCAGAAGCTTTTTGCATGGGGGTTCTGCCGCCCAGTTCTTCAACCATAAGAGCCTTCTCATGTGTACCAAACATAGTGATAAACGAGAAGCCTGCTGGATGGAATCTTTTATAGCATCTACCGCAAAACACAGAACTCTGGGAATGTCAGCAAACTCTTCTGCTTGTTGGGTAGGCATGTCTTTTAACATCTCTTTTGTCTGGTCTTTTAATGCCTGACAAACTCCAATTGCAGCTACCGCTGGCTGCACCACTGCTCCTGCCGTAGCAAAGGATGCTTTTAAAAGTGTTTCTAATCTTTTATCAACCGGATCTCTAAACATATGTATATTTTCCACCGGGCAAGTTAGTGATTTATTCACACATGAGATGGCTGCATCCACTACTGGGAGCTTCCATCTCTTGGAGAATTTTTCCTCCATGGGATAAATGACCGCAAATCTTTTCGGTGGCAGAAAAACCCTGTCCGGCCGTACCCAATCCCGAAAGATCAATTCCTCCAAGAGAGGATGGACCGGAAAAACTGCGTTGCTTAACGGGCTCTCAAAGAGCCCAGAGAGGATACCGGAGGAACCTGAGGTTCTGGTAATGGCAAGCTAAATGCCGAGCGGACCATGTCCGTCAAAGACTGTACCCACAGTCTTTCTGTCTGGGAGTCTGAAAATGGTTCCTCAGAGGTAGACCCCTCAATCCCTGAACCCTCTTGGTTCAGGTCCAGTTGATCCTCCTGTGATTCTAATTCCTCCGGAGAGAGAATCTCAGCATCTGAGGATACACTGCCTGGTGATGGGGATCTAACCCGTTTCTTACCAGGAATAGCTCTAGCAATCAATGCTGCTATTCTCTCTTCTAGCCCCCCTAGGGATACGGCTAGCATCTCCTCTGTGATAAACACAGGGCTGGGCTGATCCGGGCCAGCCTCCGCACCAGATCCCCCTAATGGCTCATCCAAGGCGCTTCTTAAATTAATAAGCTGCGGGGAAAGAATCGGCATATCAGAATCAGAAAGGGAACCCTTTTGTTTTTTGGTCTTTTTTGTACCCTTTGACCCCGAACCCTTGGAAGCCATAATAAAAAATCGAGGGACTCCGCCCACACAACAGACTGTAGTGGCCAGGAGTACAATTCCAGAGTTTAGGGGAAAGTAGATCACTAGTGTCCCCACAAACTGATGGGCCTGTATGTTGGTCTTTTTTTTTTTTTTTTTTTTTTTTTTTTTAAATAATTATATATTTTCTATGACCATACATAATGCCCCTAACTTAAGTTTGCCAGCCTCCAACCTGCTGTCAAATAAGGGGGATTCTTTGGCTTAACAATAGACATTGGGACAAAGTCCACATGTACTACCCCTTTTCCGCCACCGGGAGTCACTGTTCTGCCGCCCTGCGTCCTCTCTTGAAACAATCAGCCACAGACTGAGCCCTGTACAAGGCCTGCTGTCTATAACAGCAGAAGGGCGCGCCTGTATGACGCCGCAGGCCCGCCCCCCCCCGCCCTCCTGTCCGGATGGCGCGAAAATTCGTCAATAAGACGCGCGCGTGCACGCGCGCGCGCGCGCGCGTACCCGGAAACAGGAAGAACATGGAGGAGCCGCGCTGCTGGAGATCCATGGCGCAGAAACGGCGGCAGATTCAAAAACTCCCGGCCAGGTAGGACTCTTTTAAGGCCCCTAAGGATCCTTTACTAGCCTCTAGGAAGAAACAGCAGGTTAGCTAGCAACACACTTTAGACAGGGGGGCCTAGTAATGGGGGGAGAAAGGGTGTCATCCTGTCTCTAAGACATAGTGATCATAGTTGCCCATGCAGAGCATACTCAGGCTATCCCCCCTTTTAGGTTACCCCGGGGAGCCTGCTGTCGAACCAAGTCCCGCAGGCTCCCCCTTACCTGCTCCATGCTGCAGGATGTTTGACCAGCAAACTGATCCAGTCTTCTCCCATCTCCGTGGGTAGCGTAGTAGACCTTCAGGCCCTGGGGTCCTATGAAGGTACCCACTGTCCTGGACCTATATAGCACCCTGGCAAAACAGGAACCTTATGGTTTTTTGCAAACTCCAAGTCCTGGGCCCAGGGTCCAGCCCTCCAAAGAGGAGCATTATAGGCAAAACCCCACGGTTTGGGGCCCGGGTACTGTCCACTTTGGCACTGAGGCTCCTTGGACAGATCCGGTTAGCCCGCCCTTAATCCCAAAGGATGTGGAGCAAAGCTATTCCGTGACCAACACCTAAGACACTGGCGAAAAAAACTGAGGGACTCCCTCTAGGGGAGGGGGTTATATAGGGAGGGGACTTCCTGTTTGAAGATTGCCAGTGTCCACACCTGAAGGTACTCCATATAACCCACATAGTAATGAATATGCCGCTCTGTGTCCCGTGATGTACGAGAAAGAAAAAGCTTCCTTTACCATCTCTGACTGAGACAAATCCTCCATGCTTCCCCTCCCAGACACTGCAGCTCACAGTGGGAGGGATTCAGCAACAGAGGCAGTGCTGTCAATCTAGAAAGCCAGGGGCTGATTGACAAACTACAGCTTTGTGAATCAGCAGTGATAGTGAACGGCACCTGCAACATCTTCACATACCACTGTGCAAGCAGGCACAACCTACATGAAAGTGTCCACTCTGCTCTGAATTTAGAAGCAGTGCAGCATTGTTGCCAGACCATCACAAAAAGCTGAAATAAAAAAATAATACAGCGCTATATAAAATCTTGCAATATGTGACTGATATCAAAAATATATGTGACTGTGCAAGCTGCAATTTTCATGTGAGATACACACACCATAAATAATGAATCAAAAATAAACTGTGCTTAATAAAATTTTGAATATGAATAAAGAAACTCTATATGCATAAAAAGCAAGGAAGTTTATATAGTGGCTTGATATCCGAAGGATCCCTTAATTGTGGTTATTTTCACCAAGAAAACTTGACGGTTCAGAGAAACACCTCCACCTCATAAAACGGCTGCTTACCAGCTCCTAAGACCTCCTGTTAGGCCGCGTACAGACGAGGAGACATGTCCGCTCAAACATGTCCGACGGACCGTTTCCAGCGGACAGGTCGTATACACGATCGGATATGTCCACTGAAACTGGTCGGCGGACCAGTTTCAGCGGACATATCCGATCGTGTGTACGTGGCCTAATGGGAGGTCTAAGACACCTGTGGCCATAAACCCAGCCGGGGCATTTGATCATCCAGGGAGATTGTGCTATTAAGCCTCCACCGCCCAATGGACTCGATCACAGAAGGGTTCCAAAAAAAAGATAAAGCCTCCGTAGTATAAAATCTTAAGGTTTATTCAAGTAAAAAAAGATGTTGCACTTACATCAATGGAAGTATGACGTCTGCAGGGCGACATCATCTGTGACAAAACATGTAGGGAGGAGCAACGTGCTGACGTGCGTTTGTGCCAGTCTCGGACCACAGGCTGCATTTTGGGCTTTTTTTCATTTACGAGTTTTACTTCCATTGATATACCGTACTTTTCGGACCATAAGGCGCACTTTCTTTCATTTTCTCAAAAATCGACAGTGCGCCTTATAATGCGGTGTGCCTAATGTATGGTTGTATTGAGCATTACAGACATACATGATAGGTTTACAGCATCCACTTACATGTAAATAGTAGAGATCCGGCATGTAGATCATGGAAATAGTCCCTAATGTAACGTCCTTCCTCACCAGATGTAAGTTGTAAAATGATTCTATGCCCCTCTATGTCGAACCGTCCGTATAGTAGTGGAACTAGCTGGTATGGTGGCACTGTTGAAAGCGAGGCATGGGACGCAGCGTGAGCTGCGGTGACGTCACTGTAATGCGACGGCGCCTTATAACCCTGTGCGCCTTATGTATGAAAATAAACCTGTTAGCAGTCGCTCAATGATATTGCGCCTTATAACCCGGTGCGCCTTATGGTCCGAAAAATACTGTAAGTGCAACATCTTTTTTTATCTGAATGTGTATAATGTGTACATTTGAAAACAAATGTATATGTTACAAAACATCAGTTTATAAGCATATGAACCCAAAAGGTGCAAATGATACATTTTACAAAAATACGATTTCTTCGAAATAGGATAATAAAAAAAGATAATAATAATATTTAATAATAATAATAATAATAATACCAATAAAATCATATTAATAATAATACTATAATAGTAATATACTACTAATAATAATAATAATATCACCACCAATGGAATGTTACGATTAAGAAGAGTAAGATTAAATCTTGTGCTCTAGAATTTAAAACTTATAATTAAAGTGTAACTCCTTTTTTGTTGAGAAAAAAACATTCCCCTCTGGGTGATCTATGTACATTGCAGGGATTATAACAACCTTTGTTGCAGATTCCTACCTTTTGTTATTCTGAAGAAATCCCTGTTTGTTCCTCTGTGCCTCTGGGCACAGAGGAACATGGGAGTAGTGGGAGTGGTTTCATTATTATCAGTCAGCCTTGGCAGCTGCAGGTCACTAATGAGGAAAGCTGCTGGGCCTGCATCCCTTTAGACGTGTCCCTATTGGAAATATCTCACCAAAAATGACATTTATGTTGCAGGGGATGCCTGAAATCTGACTTGTATCTTATGCAGACCTTTGGGAAAATTAGTGAGCCAATCATACAAACAGGAAATTATGTTTCTGGGGAGTGGTCAGTACACTCCAGGTAGCCATATTGCAATGTATTTTCTGAAAATTACAGCGGCTGCAAAAGGAAAGGTAGTTTTTAACAACATTTAACAACATTAAACTACAGTATGATTTGTGTCGCAATTGTATACGCTGTATTATTTTTTCTTTATTTGCAATTTTTTCCCCACGAAAGTGGAGTTACCCTTTAACCCTCCTAGGTAACCTGCTTTGTATATGAAAAGTATCAGATATAAATGTACATCTGCAAAATAGAAGTCCATTCAGATGTATGCAAATGATACATAACTTGTTTCCAGGTAACTAATTACTGTAATGTGGTTCAAAGCACCTTGATAGGTGTCTCTTCCCAACGCCAGGAATAACATTTGTAATCCGTTAAATGCACTTAAGAAATTGATGTTACAGCCCCACAATCTGTTAGGGGCCTTGCTTCCTGGCGGATTGTAAAGTATCCCAACCTTAATTGGATCATCAGAATGTGATCCTCGTTCAGGTCCCCGGATTATATAAGACTGTCTTTGCTCGGATGCATTGAACCGACGTCTTCTTGTTAAGGAAATTTTGACCCTTAATGTAGATAAGTGGTATTTTTCATCAATCTTAGCTTGCATTAAAAAAGGGAAATGTCAGTTCAATGTGGGGTGTTTAACTTAATTTAACATCTTTTTATTTAATACCTTGGAAAACTTACTGCGTCCACGACCTGGCTTACACTTTGGTTGATGGAGTGTCTTGACGGTATTGTCTGCCATTGCTAATATCTTGTGTCCAGAACATCCTGTATTTTGAGAAACCACAATGTCTTTACATGTCCTTACTACAAAGTTCTCCCTAAGAACTTGGTAAGGTGGTTCTCATAGCGGCAAGATTGAACTGCAGATAGTATGGTTAGCAAAACTCTTGGGTCTATTGGAAGAGGTGTATCTAGAAGAGGCTATTGATGAAAAAAATTAATGAAAAAAAATCCACTCTAGTATACAAATTTTGACTTTTCCTATCGTTGTTAAAATCGTTAAATTCTTAAGATCGCCTCTTTCAGCTTTTTGGGCCTTTAAAAGTAATGGGCCAATATGTTCACTGCTATGAAGTACAGTAGCTCACAAAAACGAGTACACCCCATTTTTGTAAATATTTTATTATATCTTTTCATGTGACGACACTGAAGAAATTACACTTTTCTACAATGTAAAGTAGTGAGTGTACAGCTTGAATAATAGTGTAAATTTGCTGTCCCCTCGAAAGTGTATCTTGCCTGCAGTCAAGCATGGCGGTAGACATGTGCAGACTGGAATATTTTGTTTTGTTTTTTCGTTTTCGTTTGGAAAATAAATTTATTTAGTTACTCCCGAAAATCGTTTTGATTTATTTCGTTTTTCGTTGGGGAATAGCTTTCGTCCGAAAATCCAATAATACTTGGTTTCTGTCGAATGGTCAAAAGATTATTCGACGGTACGTCGAATCATTTTGCTTGCTGTCGATTAGCCAAAGAATATTCGACGGAACGTCGAATCTTTACGTTGAATCGTACATTTCCGTTCGAATATTCCGCCTACAAGAATTCTAATGTTGTATGACTAGTAATAATGTCGAATCTATTTTCTATAATGTCGAATCTATTTTCTCATGAATCAAAATCTATTCTCTGTAATGTCGAATCTATTATATCTATAGTGTCGAATCTTTTCTCTATAATGTCGAATCTTTTCTCTATGATGTTGAATCTTTTCCCTATAATGTCGAATCTTTCTATATCGAATTTTTACCGCAACGAAAACGAAAATAAAGCATTTTTTATGTCGGATCTTTCGGTTTTCGTTTCTTGCACTTTCGTTATCGTGTGTTAAAACGATAACGAAAAAAACAGATTTTTCGGACGAAAATGCTTTCTAACGAAAATGAATGCACATGTCTACATGGTGGTGGGAGTGTCATGATCTGGGGCTGCATGAGTGCTGACAGCACTGGGGAGATACAGATCATTGAGGGAACCATGAATGCCATCATGTACTGTGATGTACTGAAGCAGAGCATGATCCCCTCCCTTCAGAGACTGGGCCACAGGGCAGTATTCCAACATAACGACCCCAAACACACCTCCAAGACGACCACTGCCTTGCTAAAGAAGTTGATGGTAAAGGTGATGGACGGGCCAAGCATGTCTCCAGTTCTAAACCCTATTGAGCATCTGGGGTGGAGGAGCGCAAGGTCTCAAACATCCACCAGCTCTGTGACGTCATCATGGAGGAGTGGAAAAGGACTCCAGTGGCAACCTGTGAAGCTCTGGTGAACTCCATGCCCAAGAGGGTTAAGGCAGTGCTGGAAAATAATGGTGGCCACACAAAATATTGACACTTTGGGCCCAATTTGGACATTTTCACTTAGGGGTGTACTCACTTTGGTTGCCAGTGGTTTAGAAATGAATGCCTGTGTTGAGTTATTTTGAGGGGACAGAAAATTCACACTGTTATACAAGCTGTACACTCACTACTTTACATTGTAGCAAAGTATCATTTCTTCAGTGTTGTCACATGAAAAAATATAATACAATTGTTACAAAAGTGTGAGGGGTGTACTCACTTTTGTGAGATACTGTATAATCCTATCTTATATTATTTTGTATTTCTGGTCAAACGAATACCTGTTGATCCTGGCAGAAATCCAGTGAGCACCAAGCTTCCTGTTTTGCTGATGATGCTGCCTGTGCTACCCTGAAATCCTAAGCAGCGTCAGCCCTCTCTGAGTTCTCTCTTGTTGGATTACTCCCCCATATGTTAAGGAGATAAGAAGAAAGGGATGAGTTTTATAGTCCAGCAGGGAAGAACTCAGGCAGGGCTCACAACATTGCTTACAATTTACCGCAGCCCTGGCGGCATTGTCAGCTTACTAAAATAGTTAGGAGCTCACTGAATTTCTGGCTGGGTTAACAGGTTTTTTTCTGTACATGCAGCACTTTTCATGGGAAAAACATGCAATGCAGAAATGTACAATTATTTTTTATTTTGTTCATTTTACCCAGGCATATACTTTAGGGCAGGGGTCTCAAACTGGGGGCCCTCCAGCTGTTGCAAAACTACAAGTCCCATGAGGCATTGCAAGGCTAACAGTTACAAGCATGACTCCCACAGGCAGAGGCATGGTGGGACTTGTAATGTCGCAACAGCTGGAGTGCCGCCAGTTTGAGACTCCTGATTTAGGGCCACATGTGGCAATGCACCTGCTCTGTGTGGTGCACTGTAGTGCCATTCATTGTGAATGGCACTCCAAAACAGTGTACTGTAGAGCATAACACACCACAGAGCACCACAATGTATGTAATGTACTGTGGGCTGCATTTTGAAAACAGGGTTATGCACGTTTTTCATCTGTTGTGCTTAGGGATGAGCTGAACACCCCTGGGTTCGGTTCGCACCAGAACCTGCGAAAAGACCAAAAGTTTGTGTGAACTTTGGAACCCTGTACAAGTCTATGGGACTCGAACCTTTGAAATCTAAAGTACTAATTTTAAAGGCTAATATGCAAGTTATTGTCCTAAAAAAAGTGTTTGGGGACCCAGGTCCTGCCCCAGGGAAGTGTTTGGGGACTAGGAATGAGCCGAACACCCCTGCGTTCAGTTCGCACCAGAACCGTCGAACGGTCCGATTGTTCGCACGAACATTTAGAACCCCATTGAAGTCTATGGGACTCGAACGTTCGAATTCAAAAATGGTCGTTTTAAAGACCAATTTTCAAGTTATTGTTGGAAAACGTCTTTCAGAACCCGGGTCTTGCCCCAGGAAACATGAATCAATGGAAAAAAGTCTTAAAAACCATAGTTTTTTCAGGAGCAGGACTCCTGAAAAACGACCGTTTTTAAAACTTTTTTTCCCATTAATAGTAGTATCAATGGAAAAAAAAAAAGCTTTAAAAACGGTCGTTTCGTTTCACTCGAATTTGCCGCGAACGATCATTTTTGTTCATAATTCGACGAACGGTCGAACGGACGATGTTCGAGTCGAACATACGTTCGTTTCGAATGCGAAAAAGTTTTAAAAAACGGCTGTTTTTTCAGGAGCAGTGATTTTAATAATGCTTAAAGTGAAACAATACAATTGGAATATTCCTTTAAATTTCGTACCTAGGGGGGTATATAGTATGCTTGTAAAGTAGCGCTTGTTTCCCGTGCTTAGAACTGTCCCTGCACAAAATGTAATTTCTGAAGGAAAAAAGTCATTTAATATCACTCGTGGCTATAATGAATTGTCGGATACCAGCAATACAGAGAAAAGTCCTTCATAAAAAAAGAATGCGTAGCGGTCCCCCCAAATTCAATTACCAGGCCCTTCAGGTCTGGTATGTATATTAAGCAGAACCCTGCTTCAAATAAATAAAAAAAATTATGTGGGGTTCACCCCAAATATCCATTCCAGACCCTTCAGGTCTGGTATGGATTTTAAGGGGAACTCCACCCCAAATTTAAAAAAAAAATGCCGTGGACCCCCACACATTTTTGTTTTTATGAATGACTTTTCTCTGTATTGCCGGGAGCCGACAATTCATTATAGCCTTGAGTGATTTTAAATGACTTTTTTTCCTTCAGAAATTACACTTTGTGCAGGGACAGTTCTAAGCATGGGAAACAAGCGCTACTTTACAGGCATACTACACACCCCCCCTAGGTACGAAATTTAAAGGAATATTTCACTTTTATTGTTTCACTTAAAGGAATTATTAAAATCACTGCTGCCAAAAAAACTGCAGTTTAAAAAAATAAAAAAAATTGCATTGATACATGTCCCCTGGGGCAGGATTCAGGTCCACAAACACTTTTTATTACAATAACTTGCATTTTAGCCTTTAAAATTAGCACTTTAGATTTCAAACGTTCGAGTCCCATAGACTTTAACAGGGTTCTAAAGTTCAGACGAACTTGCCGCGAACACCCCAAATAGTTTGCTGTTCGGCGAACAGGCAATGTTCGAGTCGAACATGAGTTGGACTCAAACTCGAAGCTCATCTCTAGTTGTGCTGTGATGACAGAATAAATGAACTGCCTTTCCACAATCCATGACAATAATGCATGTAAAACTGTATCTGAGCACCGCAAACTGAAAATGCTATTTAGTTAATTTTTTATATTTAAAGCAAACTCACCCATCCATCCCTGTCTTCATGCTTTATTTTGCTAAGAAATCACCCCCTTGCATTTCTAGCTGTGGCCATTTTGAATACGGGCGGATGGTTCATGCAGCATTTATTTCCTGGAATACATTCTCCCCTCCTCCAGATGAAAGAAAAAATGCCCATAAAGTCTCCTGGAATGTTTGGCCAGAAACCAGGAAGCAACTGAATAAATGTAAATAAATGCTTAAAACAATTAGATATAAAATACTAATGCTAGCAACATAAGGTTTACAAATGGTTATTGTTGACTGAGAGAGTTTAGTTCCACTTTAAAGCGGGATTCCGGGCATATTTTTTTTTTTTATATTATATATATATTAATTTATTATATATTTAGTTAGCATTAGTCACTTTATATCACAAATCATAGTGCATCACTTTTTTCTTCCTATATTATTACACTATTTTTTTGTTATGTTTGTTATGAAACATAGGTGCACAACTTGTATATAAATAAATCACAAATTTACTTTTTTTATTATTTTTTTGTGTTTTTTTTAAATTTAAATCTTCTTCTTCTTGTTGCACATATTCCATATTTCAAGAAGTGCATGCCATTATAATTGCCTTCTAACAGAACTCCCTGAGAGACGGTTCACACTGGTGCGACTTGTCAGGCGGCAATTGAACCGTTCTAATAGGAGCGACGCAAGTCGCTCTGTCTTAGAAAGAGGTTCCTGTACGACTTCGGGGGCGGCTCAGGGCGACCTAAATTGACTTCTATACAGAAGTCGTTTTGCAGGTCGCCTCTGAAGTCATCCTCAGGACGACTTGCAGAGCTGCCCCCGGAGTCGTGCCGTTGCTATGTGAACCGACTCTAAGGCCTGAATCACACTAGTGCAGTGCGAATTTCAGCTCTCTTATCTTTGCAGAGAGATAACAGAAGTGTTCAGCAGATTAGCTCTGTTTTAGCTGCGAATTTGGAGACCTGGGAGAAGTTACAGGAGAGAGGAGAGTGGGGGAGAAGTGTATTGGGCTGAATGAGAGAAATTCCTGAAGAGAAATGAACACATCTGCGAATCAGCTGCGTACCCATAGAAGATAATGGGCCTGAATTCGCACCTGAGCCGCACTGCAAGGCATAAAATCCGCACACGTTTTTTCTGCAATGTGCAGTGCGAATGCATCGCACATATGTGAACCAGCCTCATTGAAAACAATGGGGCAGATTCACAGACATTTTGCTTAGCATAGCGTATCAGAAATACACTACGCCGCCGTTTTTTACCTTGCTCTACGTGGAATTCAGGTAGATTTTCTACGGTAAACGACGGCGGCGTAGTGTATTTCTCCCGTCGCAATCCATCTGCGCGAGTAGGGGGCGTGAAACATTTAAATTAGGCGCGTTCCCGCGGCGATCGATCTGCGCATGCTCCTTTCGCAAATTTCCCGCCGTGCATTGCGCGAAATCACGTCGTGACGTCATTCGTTGTTTATGTAGCGTACTTTACGGCCGATCCACGTCCCGACGAGTTACGTAAACAAAATAAAAATTTAAATAAATTCGAAGCGGGAACGACGGCCATACTTAACATGGGCTACGTAAAGTTAGAGCAGCAAAAAGCTGCTCTAACATTACGTAGTAAAAAATAGACGAAAACGATTGCGACGCCCGCTCGTATGTTCGTGAATCCCCGTAAAAACACATTTGCATATCCCGACGCACCAAAACGACGCGAACTCCTCCCAGCGGCCGCAAATAGATGGCAGCGTAGATCCGAAGGCTTACGAAGACGTAAGCCTCTCGGATCGAAGCCCGAAGCCGGCGTATCATGGTTTGAGGATTCAAACTAGTGATACGCCGCGCGAAATTTGAAATTACTCCTGTCTAACCCCAGTTAGACAGGCGTAATTGTTTTGTGAATCTGCCCCAATGTATTTAGAAATGTTCTGCGTATTATCTTCTATTAGTACGCAGCTGATTCGCAGATGTGTTCAGTTCTCTTCAGGAATTTCTGTCATTCAGCTCAATACACTTCTCCCCCACTCTCCTCTCACCCGGAACTTCTCCCAGGTCTCCAAATTCGCAGCTAAAACGCAATGGATCTGCTGAACACTTCCCTTATCTATCCGCAGAGATTACAGAGCTGAAATTTGCACTGCACAAGTGTGATTCCGGCCTAAAGGTTCAGTACAGTCAGGAAGATCTTCAGTGAGGGAAATAGTTGTGTGGTTTGCTGCACTTATTAACAAACTCTGCACTGGACTCATCCTGCCTTCAGAACATCCGTTTTTTATTTAGAAAAATATTATCAGTCCATAAAACAAAAAAAGGCTGAAATGTGCCGAAAAGTATGCTACCATAAATATATGAAATGTTCTTCACTAGGGTATTAATAATGGCTTGTCTCAAACTGCTCTGACCATGACCCCCCCCCCCCCCCCCCCCCCCCCCGTAATAACCACACAATGACAAATTGAAGTTAATGGCCATAGCAGCCTTTTATTAACCAGATATAAATAACAAATGAATAACTGATAAATAACATAATAACACAAGAATGGAGCCCCAAGATCCTATTAGTGCATCAAATTAAAGACAGTACTTGCGTATTGCCCTGTACACACGACCGGTTTTCCTGACATGCCAAAACCTGACATTTTTCCTGACGTGATTCCTCTCAAGCCTGCCTTGCATACACAGGTTCAGTCAAAAAAATGCTCGACCACAGTGCAGTGATGTCCAACACGTATGACTGAACTATGAAAGGGGACATTCCATTCAAATGGCGCCACCCTTCGGGCTGCTTTTGCTGATCCTCGTGTTAGTAAAAGTTTGGTGCGAAACGATTCGCTCTTTTCAGTCTTCCTGCTTTTCAATCCGTTACAGCGTGACGAATGTGCTATCTCCATTACGAATGCTAGTTTTACCGGAACGAGTGCTCCCGTCTCATACTTTATTCTTAGCATGCGTGTTTTTTTCCCGTCGGAAAATCATACACACGAGCGATTTTCGCGACGAGAAAAAGACTGACGGGAAACACAACGGGAAATAATAGAGCAGGTTCTATTTTTTTTCTCGTCTTTTTCTCATCAGGAAAACTGCTATGGAGCATTCACACGACTGGTTTTTCCGACTGGTTTTCCCGACTGGTTTTCCCGACCAATGTAAAAAATAGCAGTTTTCTCATCGGGAAAACCGGTCGTGTTTACGAAGCATATCACTTAATCAGGTCTCCAGCCACAAAACCACTGACTCTGAGGCCGCGTACACACGTACGAGAACCTCGACGGGCCAAACACATCGTTCCGCCCGTCGAGGTTCTCGCCCGGCCGTCGAAATCGTCGACCAAGCCGTCGGGAAAGGCGCCGAGCCATGGTTCTCGATGGGCCATCGAGCAAATAGAGAACCTGCTCTCTATTTTGGCTCGACGACTTTCTCGACGGGACGCTCGGCGAAAACGTACACACGACCGAGTATCTCGGCAGAATATGGATCCCAGCGTTCTTCTTGCTGGATTCTGCCAAGGATCTCGGTCGTGTGTACGATGCAGACCAGTTCCATCGGACCAGTTCGATGGTGTGTATAGGGCCATCAGACCGTTGTTACTGGGCCTTTTTTGGCACTTTATGTAAAATCAACATTTTTTTGCTAGAAAATTAATCAGAACCCCCAAACATTATATATTTTTTTTAGCAGACACCCTAGAGAATAAAATGGCGGTCATTGCAACTTTTTTTCTCGCACTGTATTTGCGCAATAATTTTTCATGAATTAAAAAATAACAAAACAGTAAAGTTAGCCCAATTTGTTTGTATAATGTGAAAGACGATGTTACGCCAAATAAATAGATACCTAAAAATTGCGCACACTCATGGAATGGCGCCAAACTTCGGTACTTAAAAATCTCCATAGGCGACGCTTTAATTTTATTTTACAGGTTACAATTGTTAAGATACAGAGGAGGTCTAGTGCTAGAATTGTTGCACACGCTCTACCACACGCGATGATACCTCACATGTGGGGTTTGAATGCTGTTTACATATGTGGGCGGGACTTGCATGCGCGTTCGCTTCTGCACACGAGCGACCGGGACAGGGGCGTTTAAAAAAAATATATATATTTTTTACTTCATTTTTTAATTTTTTCACTTTTTTTTACATTTTTTTTATCACTTTTATTCCTATTACAAGGAATGTAAACATCCCTTGTAATAGGAATAGTGTGCGACAGGTCCTCTTTATGGAGAGATGCAGAGTCAATAAGACCCCACATCTCTCCTACAGGCTTACAAGCATGAAATCGGTGGAAAAAAAATCTCCGATTACATGCCGATAGCGGCTTTGTTTACTTCCGGGTACCGGGCATGACGTCATCATGTCGCGCCTGGTCCTGCGACGGTCATACAGATGACTGTGACCGTCTTGTCACCAGTCATCTCTATGCTTTACAAACAAGCCCCGGCCGATTCGCTCTCCGGGCCTCGATGGCACGGGAGAGCCTGGAGAAGCACCAGATAGCGGTGGGAAGGGGGGGGGCGTCCCGCTTTGATCATTCTTCTGGTGCACAGAATCGCCGGGTGAAGACGGCGATATCTGAATGATGCCTGCAGCTGCAGGCATCACTCAGATATCCCCGCACAAAGCCGAGGACGTCCAGGGACGTGATTGGGAATCAAGTGGTTAAAACCTGTCTGATGGAACATGTCCGTTCGATGATTAGTACACAAAAGCATCAGACTAAAAACATGCGCATGCTCAGAATCAAGTCGACGCATGCTTGGAAGCACGCGTTCTGGTCTGATCGGATTTTGGTCCGATGGTGTGTACGCACATCAGACCATCAGACAAGTTCAGAGTTGTCTGATGAAAACGGTTCGTCAGACAAGTCTCATCAGACATGTCTGATCGTGTGTACAGGGCCTGAGACAACCCACTGATACTCATCCCAAACGCGTCCCTACACTGTACCTTTGTGCCCATATTAACCTAAAAGGACCTTGCACCTTGCCAGTCGCAAGACAAAGCGATCAACAACAACCAAAATTCTTAACACTAAAATACCAACAAATGCAGGACGGGAGGATGAGAAGTTTTCCCCTACATGGCTGACCTCCAACTGAAGAGCTCCAAGCCAACTCCCAGGTAAACCCCCCCACAGCTCCACCTATCCCTGACCCCGACCCAAACAAATAAACTTTTCTGCTTGCTTACTTTTGTAAAACAGCAAAGCTCCACCCACCTATACCCTAACTCCTTTAACCCTTGTCATGCCGGCCCTCCATCTATTTGCATTTCCTATTTTACTCCGAACCTCCCTTTATTTTTTTTAATAGGCAAAGGATAAACATGAATCTATCCTCAGATGCCTTATCTCCTATCCTGAAGACTGAATATCTAAAGAGGCAAACTGGGCCATTAGGTCTTCATCTTCTACCAGCTTTCTGTGATGTTCTGAGTGGAGCCTAAGGTTCACTGTTACCTGGTTATTCTCTAAGTGCATCCTTTCCACATTACCAGGGAGATCTCTGCGTTCTACTCCCCTGTGTGTCTGGGTTAAGCAGAAGACCTTTTTGATGCCGTACAATTCTAAGACATCTACCTCCAGCTCCGACCTCCCTGCTGCATTCCTTTGATATCACACAGGTCTAGCAGGGAGTTACAAAGGCTCCATGTGGCATGCATGCATTTGTGACTTAACACATTTTAGGATATGGATTATCACTTTAAATCTTTTTTTTGGTGTCCAGCAGATAATTAAAGATTTAAAACATGTTATAAATGCTTGAAAGAAAGGCAGTGCAGTATGCATACAGCTGGAATTAACCACTTCAGCTGGCATTCCCTTCTGTAATGTGTACTTGCCTCTATTTAAAGCACCTAGTGTGATTTCTGTCTCCTCTCTCATTCATCTGCTATCTGCATGAGACACTTCAGACTGTTTATGCCAACACCAGACAATCCCATGGGATGGCCCAGCCCCCCTCCACACACACACACACACTGCAGGTGACTGACAGCTTCAGTTGTGCATGATACACTATAAGGCTGTGTAGGGGGGGGGGGGTGGTGGCCACTTCCTACCCCTCAGATCTCAGATTACACTCAGATTCCTGCTCTATGCTGTGCAGTGTGTGACATCAGATCCCTGCCCCTGCCTTCTGGAACTAAGAAATGTTGTGTACGTTCTGGACTTTGATTGTCTGTAGAGGAGAGAGGGCTGCAGATAAACAGGTGCAGGTGCAGATTTGTTTAATCTCTGTGTATCATCTGAGGCTAGTCACCGCACTGGGGATATAAAAGGGTTTACAGCTGATTATTTATCCTCCTGTGCATTTTGTGAGCTGATAGTTCTGTGCTCTCCTACCAGGGGCATTGCTAGGTGGCAAAAAGACCAGGGGCTTCAGTCTGAAGTCCAAGGCTGGAAACTGGGGGGGACGATTTGTATGTGACACAGGCTTTTTTTTTGGCTAGCACATGACCTACCTGACCTACATACACTGACGGTAGTGACCTACATACACTGACCTACCTGACATACACTGACCTACCTGCACTGACGGTAGTTGCCTAAATACATTGACCTTTATACACTGACCTACCTGACATACACTGACCTACCTACACTGAACTACCTGACATACACTGACCTACTTACACCGACCTACCAGACATACACTGACCTACCTACACTGACCTACCTGCACTTACAATAGTTACATACATACACTGACCTACCTACACTGACCTACCTGCACTGAAGGTAGTTACCTACATACACTGACCTACCTAACATACACTGAGGAGCCTGGCTGGAGGGGAGCTGAGCCAAGGAGCCTTGAGGAGAGGAGAGCTCAGGAGGGGTGGAGAGGAGAGCCGCCCGCGGCCAGCCCGAGTGCCGAGCAGGAATGTGACACCGGCGCGGCGGCCGTATTGTAATTCCTGCCTTCTGAACCCAGTGCAGCGCCTGAGATGGACGTCACGCGTTCCGCAGTCATGGCATTGGACCAGTGGGACGTCCGTCATAGGCATTGCGCAGGCTCCAGAAAGCGGGACCTGCTACGAGACTCGGCCACACTCAGCCGCACTTGGCCACACTCGGCTACATTCGGCGGCGCTTGGGATCACATTGATCCTGGCGCTCTCGCCATTCGCTCGGCGGCTCGGGGCTAATAATGCAGTCCTGACTCAGGGCTTTACAGGGTCACATTCGGGGCTTCAGCCATGGCTAGTCATCCCCTCCCGATGTCCCTGTCTCCTACTGTGTCCTGTATCTGTGAGACATTCATGGTCATTGCTGTGAAATGGCAATGTTTGAAAGAGACAAGTGTTTGGTAATATGGAAAACAAAGCTTAAAGAACATAGCTAATTAATTAAATGTATTTCTATAAATTAAGTTCAGTGGGGCTTTACGGAGATGACAAGTGTACTATACCGTGGGAGAACAGTCTGGCATTAGGCACTTGCTCAGAGGCTGCTGGGGGCCACACTGAGGGCAACTGAGACTACATGCGGTTTGGAAGCTACTATTTCGGGGCCCTTAAATGTTATGCCGCGTACACACGATCATTTTTTGTGATGAAAAAAAACACGGCGTTTTCAAAGACGTCATTTAAAATCACCGTGTGTGGGCAAAACGTTGTTTTATGTCTTCAAAAAAAACGACCAAAAAAAAATTCGAACATGCTTGAATTTTTTGTGTCGTTTTTCCAAACGTCGTTTTTTGTGTCATAAAAAGTGATCGTGTGTGGGCAAAACGATGTTGAAAACAACGTTTTTTCATCACAAAAAATGATCGTGTGTACGCGGCATTAGAAATAAACCAACTGTCTTTAACATAGATGTTACAGTAGCTGTGTGTTCAAGTTTGTGCTTAATGCTGTCTGCGCTGCTGCTATTATGCAGCCAGGAATATATGTATACTGTTACAATGTTCTTTTAGACGATGCTTGGGAAGGGGGGAGTATGGTCATACATATTTAAAGGGAATCTGTCATAAGAGAAATATGAAGGCTGCCATTGCTAAGCTCCTACTGAAATGATGTCTGGCTGTCATTTCTATCCTTTGGCTTCCACATCATCCAAATCACAGTCTTGAAACAAATATGTTTTGAACCTCAACCTTACTGAACACCTTAGGGAAGAATTGGAACTGACTGCAATCCAAGTCACCTCCTCGAATATCGGTACCTAATGTCACAAATGCTCATCTAGCTGTTCCACAGAAGTATGGGATTGGAAATAAATCCTAGACTGCCGCACTCTGTTAAACAACGTCTTTACCGGATAAAATCAAATCAAAACTTTACTGACGTTTTTGCGGCGCTATTCGGCCACAAGCAGGGCGCTTTTAACCCCTGCTGGCGGCCGAAAAAAGGGATAAAATCGCAGCTGCAGCGGCTCTTTGCTGGTGGTTCAGCGGCGCTGCCCATTGATTTCAATAGGCAGGGGCACTTTATGAGCAGTGTATACACCACTCCTACAGCGCCTCAAAGATGCGGCTTGCAGGACTTTTTTTTACTGTCCTGCCAGCGCACTGCTCCAGTGTGAAAGCCCTCAGGCTTTCACACTGGAGTGAAAGGAGAGGCTCTTTCAGGGCACTTTGCAGGCGCTATTTTTAGTGTTATAGCACCTGCAAAGCACCCCAGTGTTAAAGTAGCCTAAGGCTGGGTTCACAGTTGTGCAGTGCTATTTCAGCTCTTTTATCTCTGCAGATAGATAAGGTTGAAACCGCAACCAATTCGCATAGGTGTGAACCCAGCCTTAAGCTGCACTGATATGCTATACTGATGGGCACTGATAAGTTGCACTGATAAGCTGCACTGGTGAGGCCACATTGATAGGCAATGTTGAGGCTGCATTGTCAGGCACTAGTAAAGGCTGTGCTGATGGCACCAGTGAGGCTGCATTGACGAGTCCTGGTGAGGTTGCATTGAAGGTACCAATGAGGCTGCATTGATGGGCACCAGTGAGGCTGCATTGATGGGCACCGGTGAGGCTGCTATGATGGGCATTGGTGAGGCTGCTATGATGGGCACCAGTGAGGCTGCATTGATGGACACTGATCAGTCCATACTGATGGCCGCTGATAAGCTGCACTGGTGAGGCTGCATTGATAGGCAATGGTGAGGCTGCATTGTCGGGGCACTGATGAGGCTGCATTGATGGGTACCAATGAGGCTGCATTGATGGGCACCAGTGAGGCTGCTATGATGGGCATTGGTGAGGTTGCACTGATGGGCACCGCTGAGGCTGCGTTGATGGGCACTGATCAGTCTGATCAGTCTGCACTAGTGAGGCTGCATTGATGGGCTCTGATAAGCCCCCTAGGTTCTTTTAGCCCCCTATTTTCACCTTTCCATGTCACTAGATGAGGCAGCTGAATGTCAATACATCTGGCAGTGGCTTGGAGCAATAGTCAGTCTGTTATTGTTTTCATTATAATTGCAATAGCAGGCTGGCTATTGCACCCGCCCACTGCTTGCTATCAATCAGCAGAGGAGGGAACTGAAGGCAAATGTTCACCTTCAGGTCCTCCTCTGCTGATTGACAGCGGGCAGTGGGCGGGTGCAATAGCCAGCCTGCTATTGGCTAATGAAATGTAAAATATCCCAAATCAGGCTGGCTATTGTTTCTAGCCGCTGATGGGTGACTTGACGCTGGTGTTCTATCAATTCAAGGGATTGATAGAACATGGGCAAAAGAAGGGCAAGGATGAGAAGAGAAGGGAGTGGGGCAGGTGTTCTATCAAAGATTGCAACAGCGGTGGAATGTGTGACCAGTCACATGGTCATACATTTCTACATAACCATGCCCACTTTTTTTGAATATGTGACCGACAAAAAGAGGAGAGTTCCAATACTTTCTTAGCTGTTCCAGGGCAGATTGAGCCATTGAAGCAGAACTTTTACATTTTTAAATAATGTCATACGCAGATATTATCGATGAGTTTGCCAAAAGAAAAAAGTTAGAACTAAAAATGTTTAGGGAGTTTCTTACTGCTATAATCTTTAATAGGCATTTCCTGTATTACAAAGTATTTTCAGTCTGTACAATTAAAGCGGATCTCCACCCTAAAGTGAAGTTCCACTGATCGGAACCCTCCCCCCCTCCGGTGTCACATTTGACACCTTTCAGGGGGGAGGGGGGTGCAGATACCTGTCTAAAGACAGGTATTTGCACCCACTTCCGGCCCGCAGTCTCGGGCAAAAGACGGGTTTTTCCCGTTGTGTGCTGGAAACTCTCGGCTCCCAGCACACAGCGGGAGCCAATCGGCGGGCGCAGCGCGACTCGCGCATGCGCCGTAGGGAACCGGGCAGTAAAGCTGGAGCGCTTCACTTCCTGGTTCCCTCGCCGTGGATGGAGGGGGGAGCAGCAGGGTGACGAGCGATCGCTCGTCCTCTGCTGCGGACGCCGCTGGACTCCAGGACAGGTAAGTGTCCTAATATTAAAAGTCAGCAGCTGCAGTATTTGTAGCTGCTGGCTTTTAATATTTGTTTTTAGTGGACCATCCGCTTTAAAGCCAGTTATTTTCATTGTTCTTGTGTGTGGAAATATGTTTTTATTTGATCTATTGTAGCAGTCATCGATAAAGGACAAGAATGGGGGTGTGTGTTTGTGTAAGTGTGGGGGGGGGGGGGCATTGAAGAACTTGGCCTTGGGGCGGGAAAGGGAGTAAATCCGGGCCTGGGTGTCGCACACAAAAATTGGTGTCACATAATACATATGTCCGTGTGTGATTTTCCTCTCCTACTGAGTGTGTCTTTTTAATCTGTAAGCTGCAATTTGTTTGACTTTTTTGCACAGCTTTCTGTATGGCACAGCAGTGTGCGCTTCTACCTTCTTCTGTATTGAAGTCAGCAAGGATTCCTGGAATACACACTGTGGGTCCCTACGTTCCATCAAGTAATGGGAATTCACGTACATGAATACACTGACATGATACACAGTAACCCTAACCTGAGAATGTATTAACATTTCAGAGTTTAAAAATGTGACTCTAAACTTGTAACAACTGCCTGCATAGTTGTGGTTCACCACTAATTCCCTATCGTGATACCATTTGTTCTGCTACACTAAGGTAATAATTCTGGGACAGAATACTGCCTTGTTTTCAGCATTGGTCGGATACAGGGGCGAACTGACCACCATTGGGACTTTCGGGCACTGCCCAAGGGTCCCATGCCACTAGGGGGCCCCATCAGGGTTGCCAGGCTCAATAAAACCAGGGACAATATGTAAAAATCTGTGTTGTTTTTTTTTACATCTGTCCCTGCTATGTCTTAAACCCGCATGCTTTTGATGTGAAAATCCTGAGATTTTAGCTGCTCTGCCTCTGCACAGCCTCCTGGCTTGGTGGCCATCTGTAAGCCCAGGGGCCCCATAGTGTTCTATTGCCCGGGGGCCCCATGGGTTGTCAGTCCGCCCCTGGTCAGATACCATCAGTCTCATAGCGCTGAGAAAAAGTTTGATCAATTTCGGAGCATTGTAGTCATTTTTGAATAATTCAATTGCATGAGATGCAAAATACATTCTGATATGTCACAATATACAGCATTATTTTTCCAAAAAGCTCTGCCTTTTATTATTAAAAAGTCACTCTTGAGCTCAAGTCCAATAAATCTGCCTGGGTTAGATGATCCCATCAATTTTCTGCGGACAGATGAGCCCGATCAATCAACAGCGATTAGCTGCGGAGGTCAGCAGCCTCCCATTACATTCAGTGGGGCTGCCTCCCGAAGATAATTATTGGAAAACCCTTGCTGAGGTTCTTACACCTAAATGCTGCCAGGTATGTTCGCAAGAGTGAATGTACAGTATATACTTGAGTATAAGCCCACCCGAATATAAGCAGAGGCACCTAATTTTACCACAAAAAAATGGGAAAACTTATTGACTCGAGTATAAGCCTAGGGTTTACATCTGCATGCCTCACTGTGCCTCACATTGTCTCACTGTGTCCATGTGCATGCCTCACTGTGCCCATGCCTTACTGTTTAACATGGGAGTCTATGGAAGGGGTGCCCGGCTTTGAAAAATCGGTGCTCCTCGGCCGTAGGTCCCCCAGACAACATCTTTGCACACTTATAGAGGAGAAATGGGGCTACATGTGTGCCAAGTTTCGGGTCCAGGGGACCTACGACCGGCCGGTACCAGGTCCCCAAAGTCACCGGAGAAATGACTGTTTAGCATGGGATTCTATAACGGGGGTGCCCAGGGTTGAAAAATCGGTGCTCCCCAGCCATAGGTCCCCCAGAGAACAAACTTTGCACACTTGTAGAGGAAGAGTGGGGCTACATGGTGTTCAGGGGATCTACGGCCGGCTGGCGCAAAAAGGTGACTCGAGTATAAGCCGAGGGGGGCATTTTCAGCACAAAAAAATTTGCTGAAAAACTCGGCTTATGCTTGAGTATATATGGTACCTTTAATCTCAGTTTGGCTGGAGAACTAGGTCCTATGTAAAGCCTGGACCTAAAATCCAAAGGGGCTCCAGAGAGACACAAGGGCCCCATCGCAAATGTATCTCATGTATCGGAAAAACTTCTCGGAAGTGACCTATGCTGATAACAGAGGAACAAAGCACCAGAGAGAAATGATACTTAGAGCTTTGGGGACACATAAGTAAACACTACAGATCAGAGCTGTATCCTGGCCTAGGCCAACAAGGCCCAGGCCTAGGGCAGCACTTTGTGGGGGGTGGCAAAGAAGCCACATCCACCCACTAGGGTGATTGCAAAAAAGCTGCCCTCTGCTATGTCCTGCAATGAAACAGAGACAGAGCAGTCTGAGAATGCAGGCAACAGGGGAAGACAGAGCCACCATAGCGCTGGCTCCATCCCCACCTGAGGCTGGTCACTAGTTGCTAGAGCCGCTTGGCGTCTAGCAATCAGTGACGTCACAGCCACGACTCCCTGGCCTTACCCAGCATTCAAAGCGGAGGAGGATTCAACCTACTTCTCTGCGCCTGGTGCCCGTGGGGCCCAAAGCATCTGCCAAGTTGAGCCCTTGTCATGGTGAGTTCTAGCGGTGGGGTGCAGGGCAGCGGAGCTAAACCGGCAAATCAGCGCATTCACATAGCGAGCGAGCAGCCCTAAAGTCTTCAGGGAAGGCGAGCAGCACTAGCACAAGCGCCCACTGCCACCCTGACCTGAGCATCAGCTGGGACTGCATCCCTGGCGCCTCCCAGACCCTGCACGCCTTCTCTAACCTCCTCTCTGCTCCATGCTGTGACATCAGTAGGAAGACAGGCTTACTGAGGGCCCAGAGGATGTGGATTGGCAGGAGGTAGGTGAATCACACACACCTATCCACAGACAGGTGGCACATGAGGGACTGCAGGCAGTGCTAGGGGGTCTCTTCCTCCTCTCCCATTTTAATTCAATAAAAAAACTTTTTTTTTACTAGTAATGGCACCGATTAGCGACTTTTAGCGGAACTGCAACATTACAGCAGACAAATCTGACACCTAACTCACATTTTTTGGGGACCAGTGACATCAGTACAGTGATCAGTGCTAAAAAAATTCACTTTTGCTGCACTAATGACACCAGCAGGGAAGGGGTTAACATCAGGGGGTTAAATGTGTGCCTACTACTAACTGTGGGGGAAGTGCTTTTACTGCATGAAGACATGGATCGGTGTTCCTGCTTCACAGAAACACAGGATCCATGTCTTCTATACTCAGGCAGACTGTCATTCTGCCAGAGTACAGAAATATTAGTGGATCCCCGCGAACATCAGGTCTGCAAGACCCACTGATCGATTCCCGCTGTGTAAAATCACAGCAGGAATGAGCTGGTGGCAGCGTATGCTCAACACCCGGAAGTGCAGAATCACATATTGTCCTCTCATCCTCAGCTTCGGACGAGAGGACATCCGTCATAACACTGAACAGAGACTCTGCTGGGAAAATTAGTGTTCCGCCTATCATGGAACAGCCTAAGGAGGAGGCACAGCTTTTGAATAATGGATGCCCGCAGCCTGACAAACTCAGGCAGGCAATGGCACAGTGAGGTTGGCAATGGCACAGTGAGGCAGGCAATGGCACCGTGAGGTCGGCAATGGCACAGTGAGGCAGGCAATGGCACAATGAGGCAGGCAATGGCACAGTGGCACAGTGAGGCAGGCAATGGCACAGTGAGGCATGTATAATGGCACAATGAGGCAGGCAATGACATAGTGAGGCAGGCAATGGCACAGTGAGGCATGTATAATGGCACAATGAGGTAGGCAATGGCACAGTGAGGCATGTAATGTAATGGCAAAGTGAGGCATGTAATGTAATATAATGGCACAGTGAGGCATGTAATATAATGGCACAGTGAGGCATGTAATGTAATATAATGGCACAGTGAGGCATGTAATTTAATGGCACAGTGAGGCATGTAATATAATGGCACAGTGAGGCATGTAATTTAATGGCACAGTGAGGCATGTAATATAATGGCACAGTGAGGCATGTAATATAATGGCACAGTGAGGTATGTAATTTAATGGCACAGTGGGATTTGAAAAAAGCCTGTTTCTGTCAGCGGTTGTTCTGGCTACCCCTCAGCTTTTAGAAAGACTAGTAGGAAGGGGGTCGTCTTATACGGAGAGAGAGTATATCCCAAAACCAAAATTTTTCCTGAAAAAATAGGGGGTCGTCTTATACGCCAAGTCCTCTTATACGCCGGCAAGTATGGTACCTCCCAACTTTTTGAGATGGGAATGAGGGACACACCCCTTGCTACACCCCCTCAAAGGAGAATTGTACAAAAAACAAGATTGGTTAAACCCACAAGTGCTTTTTTTACCACAACTATTCCTTTATATTGGCTTTTGGAATTTAGAAATGCAACAATTTAGAAATCAGATGAAAGGTTTAGCACTGGGAAACACTTTTTTATAGATAAATAGTGCATTTTATATACCACTATATAGATCAGGCCAAAATAAGGAGGAATGAGGGACAGAGGGACATTGCTCCAAATCAAGGACAGCCCCTCGAAATCAGGGACAGTTGGGAGGTATGAATACATCACTGCTACAGATATATATGCTTTGTTCAAATTTCAAGACTGAGGTTTACAACAATTTTAAATCATTATAAAATGTCCCTGTTCTGCACAAAAGGAGCAACTAAAAAGCAACATTGTTGTTATTATTATTATTATTATTATTATACAGGATTTATATAGCGCCAACAGTTTGCACAGCGCTTTACAACATGGGGGCAGACAGTACAGTTACAATACAATTCAATACAGAAGGGATCAGAGGGTCCTGCTCATTAGAACTTACAATCAATGTCAATGTCTGACCGATGCTTTGTGGTCTTGATGTCATCAAGCAAAATAGTAACGTAAACATAGCACAGCTTTTATCTTCCAGTCAGGTTTAATATATTTTTTCGGATTTTTACTTGAAAACCGAATAGACGTAAGAAGTTAAAACTCAATCAGCGTATTTGAATCATTAATTTGAAATAAGGTGGTTTTCAAATAGGGGTCAGGAAAAGTTAATGGGTCAGAGAGAGGACTGCCAAAATCATCCATCATACCAGATGAGGCTGGCACGGCAATGATGAAATATAAAAAAAAGTTATAATGTCTCAAATACATTCATGCATGCGCTCGGGAACTTTTCAAATAAATCACAGAGCCAGTTACGGGGCCGATACTCTCCCCGGTCTGCCACTCCTCCCAGACTGCCAATTGCAAATGGTACTTTGTGTAGAAAAAAAAGCTCATTACGGCAGAGATTACAGCAAGGGAAAGAATGATCGACTGGCACTTAAAGGGAACCTGTCGTCAGATACATTGTGGCATCTTATATGCTAAAGCATGCTTACAGTTTAGCATGAGATTGATGCATGTTAAATTAATGCAACCTAAGAAATGTGAAAGTGTAACATTCAGTGTATTTATTACCTTAACAGTACCCCCTGAAAATACCTTCACCCACTTTCTCTTTTTATAGAACTGAGCCATCAATGTTAAAGAAACATACAGGTTCAGCACGTCTGCAGTCTTTGGATTAGGGTGACCACATTTCCAAACTGCAATTCAGGGACACCCCCCCCTCCCTTTCTAAAAAAAATATAACTTTTTATAAAAAAAATTGTGACCCCCCCCCCAATAGTTTTCACTGGTTTATCCTGGGACCTGTTGTTCTTCATTAGTTGGGGGGGGGGGTCACATCTTCAGCTCTGAGGGGGTCACATCCCCCCCAATTTGAAGGACTACAACACCCAGTATGAAACTCCTGAGATCTAAGGGTGTGATCCCATAGATTTCACAGGTTTATGCTGGGACCTGTAGTAAAGGACTACCAATCCCAGCATGAACCAATGATATCCAAAGATATGACACCCCCCCCCCCATTTTGAAACTCCCAGCATGAACTAGTGAGATCTAAGGGTGTGACCCCATAGATTTCACAGATCTATGCTGTTACCTGTGGTTCTTCACTAGTTTGGGGGGGTGTCACATCTTAAGCTCTGAAGGGTTCATGCTGGGACCTGTGTCAGTTTCATTCTGGGACACTGTATTGTCCCAGAGTGAAGGTGCCCGGGACAGACCTGCAGAATGCGGGACTGTCCCGGGCAATCCGGGACACGTGGTCACCCTACTTTGGATGTGTTCACAAATGTCTAACACAGATCCGTCCTTGCAGCCTTTTACCTTGTGACTTGTTACAAAGTTCCAATATTACAAACTGATCGCCAGGGGAGAGGAGACTAGGAGGGGCGACTTGGGATCTGACTTGAAGCCGCTGTTGAGAAAATCAATTGAAGTGAATGGAGCCGTCTTATGTACACTACTGAAGTCGCTCCGACTTCAGAAAAGGTTCCTGTACTACTTCAATCCGACTTCTAGGAGCCTTGTATGCATTGATTTCAGTTGAAAGAAAAAATGGGGAAAAGAGGGTGACAAACCCAGGGACTTTGAACGGTGTCAAATAAAGAGAAAATATATCATGTAGAAAAATACATAATTTATTTGATTTTGACATACATAATTAAAAATGGAATACAACCATAAATAGATCCTAGTTGGATCGGCGTGGCTTCAAAAGGAACCACATGAGTCACTTGTACATGAAATGCCCAACATGTTTCGCCCAGGGCAGAGCTTCATCAGGAGCTTTGTACAAGAAAAACTATAAAGAGAAAAATAGAGAATATAATGATGTATAAAAAAATCAAACATTGAGATACTAGTCATTAAACAAACTCAATGCACATTACATATACTCAAAAAGCAAGTATTATATTAAGATAAACGTTTTTGCATCAAAAGCGATAAACAAAAAGGGAAAAACAATGTATCACAACAATGTAAGATGCGTATACCTACATAATAGCATGAAAACACATCACATAATCACCAATAGGCAAAACCACTCACCCTTGGAGCCAGACTTCAATCCAAATGCGTAGTAAAGACTGTATTCAAATTCAGTAACAAGTTGAAAAGGAGAAAAATTATAAACAAAATTCCCCCCAAAAACATGCCTGGGTTTGTCACCCTCTTTTCCCCATTTTTTCTTGTATCTCTATATGGGATGTGGTGTCGTGATTGATCCTCCTATGCCTCACATTTACTTTAAATTTTAGTTGAAGTCGCCTCAGAAATCGGATCACTGTCTTTACTGCAGTGACAGGAAGTGAAAATTGTGTAGCGCTCACCCCCGAAGGAGCCGCTGATTAGTTTGGGACCAGCATGTTTGGTTACCAGTGATTCTTGTCTAGGGATAATATTAGTGAAGTTGGTTAAAGAGCAAGTGTCCAGACGTCAACTTGAGTTTTCAATGCTTTATTCCAAGGCCCAACAGGGCCAACATCAACATGACACATGATAGAGGAAAGGTTGATGAGCAAGGAGAGAACTGTAGTATCAGGCCTTGGATATTAAAGAGAGAGAGCAAGCCTGCTCTCAACACAATCAAGTTCAAACATCGCCACTCTCAACAGAGAGTGCCCTGGACAGGCGATTTACTTGAGCCTGGCAGCAGAAGGGCCACTTTTGAACAAAGTCACTGGGAGGAAAACAGGGGCCTCTGCCACAGGCCTGGTGATTTTTTCTTAGATTTGTCAAAGGCTAGAACCAATGAATCCTCCCAGTTAGTCCAATCTCAAGGTCACTGACTGACAGCTGAAGTGTACCTGTCATGTGGCGTGGTGACCGGATCCCCGGTGGTTCGTCCAGGCCTCACAGACAACCTCTACCTCTGGGTTCTCCCGAGCCGATTCCCCACCGTTCAGCTCCCGGCTTAGGATCTGGGACCCAGCAAGCCGCTGGGGCCCCTCACTGCATCAGAATGAATTTCCAACTGGTACGCACCCTCGGCCAGGCAGGCCTCGATGGCGGAGCTCATGGATGAGCACACCCTGAAGGTGGATGTCGCTCCTGGAAAGCGGGCCCCGCATAGCACAACTCTCACATGCGACTGCCCCAGATATACCCTTCCGCCAGCATGTCCAGAGAAAGAACGGCTCCTCTGATTGGCTGCTGGGAGAAGGTGGGTCTGTCAGAACCCCTTCTAGTGCTGACTTTCACCCAGGGGTAATAACACCCCCCTGGCATGCAGACCGACCGACAAGGCAGTTCCAAAAACTGTCAGCAACCCAAATTTAGGCAATTCGTGAATGGGAGCAACTTATCTCTCCCATTCCCCACTAACTTTAGCATAACGCCCGCAAATAGGGGGGCGGGGGGCGCTACAATAGTTTTTAAGGTAAAGCCCTCCCTCCCACAGAGCTGATTTATTTTGATTGACCACTGGAAAGTCGCTTGTCCTGGAGGCAAATTGAAGTCGCCTTTTAAGTCGCCCCAAGTCGTGCTGTGGTGCGCGCTCGGGTCGCGTCCAGGTCACCTTGCAAAGAGTTGTGTCGCCCCTGTGTGAACCTGCTCCGAGGAAATTTGCTGCACACAGATGTTTTTTTAACTTGGTGCATAGAATGCATGAAGGTAAAAAACATTGGCCCAGATTCACAGAGCGATTACGCCTGCGCAACTGGTGTTGCGCGTGCGTAAGTCTAAATGTGCGCGTGCGTTTAGATGCGCGCGATTCAGAAAACGATTTACGCCAGAAATCTACTTTTTTTGTCCGGCGTAATTTCGTTAGACAGACGCATCCGTCCGCGCAAAAATGCGCTAGACACACCATTGATTTGCTAGTCAAATATGCTAATGAGGGAGTTGCGGGGATCCACAAAAAAACGCAGTTGCTGCGCAGGCTACGTGATGTGTGCAACAGCAAAATGTCCTGTCTAAAGTTAGAGCACATAAAAGCTGGTCTAAATTTTGAAAAAACGTCTACATCTCACAGAAAGCAACACCGTTACTGAGGAGCAGACCACACACACGTGTTGCACTACAATTTGACTGCCAACATGCCAGGGGCATCGTCGCTCATAGCTGCACTAGTGAATTTAGATGACCAAAGAAGGAGGAGGGCACGGAGGATGGCACGGGAGAGGGTATACCGCACACGCATAGACCTCTTTGGCATGAGTGATTCTGAGGTGTATCGCATCTTCAGATTCTCCCCTCATGCCATCCTGGAATTAACCACAACCCTGCAGGAGGACATCACCAGCCCAACACATCGCTCACATCCAGTGCAGCCACTGGTCAAGGTACTGGCAACACTCCATTTCCTTGCCAGTGGCTCTTTTCAGCGTACAAGTGGAGTGGTGGCTGGGATGTCACAATCCTCCATGAGCAGATGTGTGCACCAGGTTGTCCCAGCAATCCTCACACGCTTGGCCAACCTAATCATCAAACCCACCACTGAGGACCTGCGGCTGAAGGCAATGACAGATTTCTACAGAATTGCCAGATTCCCACGCACCATCGGGGCCATTGATTGCACACATGTGGCACTCCAGCCCCCCCATGAGACAGAGCACATGTACCGCAATCGGAAGAATTGGCACTCCATCAACGTACAGGTGATAGTTGATGCCCAAGGACTCATATGGCACGTCCGTGCCAAACACCCCGGATCCACCCATGACAGCTACATCTACAATCAATGCCACATCCGAATGGAATTCTATCAGAACGTGTATGGGAACACCTGGCTGGTTGGTGAGTGACATGGGAGTCAGGCATGACTATCCCCTCCCGTGATGCACACCTCACAAGTGGCACATGCATGACTAACATTCTCCTGTCTTTTCCCTTCCAGGTGACTCTGCATATGCACTGGGACCCCATCTCATGACTCCTATCCGGAACCCCCAAACCCCAGGGGAGGAAAGATACAATCAAGCACACATCAAAACCCGAGCAGTGGTGGAGCGCACCTTTGGCCTCCTGAAGTCACGTTTCCGATGCCTGGATAAGTCTGGGGGTACACTGTTGTATTCCCCAAACTTAGTGTGCCATATCATCGTTGCATGTTGCATGCTGCACAATCTCGCAGTGAGGAAGGGCCTGCAGGTTGAGCTACGTGATGACCTGACCCCCCAACCAGACAATCAACCCCTAACCGAGGATACCCCGTCTTCTGAGGGAAGAGCAGTCAGGAGACAGCTCATATTGGGCATCTTTGCACGTTAAACACACACATTAATCATGGCACAATGAGAATGCATGCATGCACACCACTGTGGTCCCTAGCACACACACCCCACATCCTCATCAAATTGGATTGGCACCAGTCCACCATGCACGACTGGTGAGCAGTAACGCCACGTCAAGGCTCCAATTATGTCACTGTACATTCATACACCATTCACACGGACCTGGGAATCACTTCTCCCTGGTCCTGGGGAACCCTTCTCCACCAAAATTGAGGATGACACCCCTTTTCCAGCAGGAATGTCACCCCCACATTCAAACAGCATGCACAACCCAAAATTTTAAAAAAATGTCAGCAAAAAAAAAAAAAAAGGCCAAAAAAAAATTATTGCCCTCTGCGTGAGCCACGCCTGGGGCGCCCCCGGCCACAGCCCCGGCCCCTCAGGGGAGACTCATGGGGGAGGGGCAAACCCGGGGAAGGAGGAGCAGCCCCTGATATCTGCCCACCTGGCGGCCTGCCCTCCAAGGCCACGGCAATTCTGTCCAGGGAAGCACCAAGTGTTGCCGTGTTGGCCTGGATAGCCTGGGTAAGGGCCCTCACATCCTGCCCAACGCCTGCTGCTGTAGTCTGCAGTTCATTTAGGCAGGTTGTGAAAGCCCGGGAGTGGGAGTCCAGGTTACCCAGCGTATCCTTCATGGAGGACAGGCTCTCCTCCACCCGCCCAAAAGTCTGGCAGAGCTGTCCCAGATGACGGGTCTGGAGGGCCTGGTCCCTTCGCAGACTGGCGGGCAGGAGATTGGGCGCCCCCCTGGTGCTCTGGGATGACATCCTGCCTCCAGCTGATGGTTGTGGGCAGGGAGAAGGGGAGGCCCTTGTGAGGGGAGCCATGTTGGGGGAGGAGGGGGGGGCTCCCCCTTAGGGAGGGCAGGCTTCTGCCAGCCAGAGGGGAAGAGTCCGCACAAACCACTCGTCCAGTGCCTGACTCCTCCTCCTCATGATTATCCTCCTCCTCATGATCGTCCTCCTCCTCATGATCGTCCTCCTCCTCATGATCGTCCTCCTCCTCATGATCGTCCTCCTCCTCTTGAACCTCCTCCGCGGACTGTGGCCTTGTTGGGGGGGCCTCATTAGGCTGCTGTCCTGGGGTTGGAGCGGTCAGGCCAGATGGCCCTGCACCCTCCTGCACATCTGTGGATGACACAAACCATTCACAGGTTGGAGGATCCACACACTTGGCACATATTCCCTTTCACCCCCTCCCCCACACATGCTACACACCTGATAGAAAAAAAAACCTTACCCGGACACCACGGGGACCGGACTTGTGTCAAAGCCTGGCAGGCCCTCCACTTCATGCCGGTGAAAGGTCAGGGCCACCACATGCTCCGTCGCTGTAAGCCTAATACGGCATGGTGGGCCCCCTCCTGTGCCCCTGGCATGGGCATGCATTGCGGCCAGTTTTTTTTTCACCTGACGCCGGAGATCATTTATTTTTTTGTCAATCCCAGACCGGGTCCGTGTCTCCCCCTCCCCCGATGAATTCACCTGCTCCGTGATCCTATCCAAAATCTCCCTCCTCCTGGCCGGGGTGGTGGTGGCACTCTGCGGGCCGTGGAGAAAACGCCCATACTCGCTAATGGCCCGGGCAAGAATTCTTTTTTCCCCCACAGTAAAATTCAGCTTTCTTTTTCTCTCTGTCATACTTCCAAACAAACTCACTACCAGTCACCAAAAATCAGTCACAAATACAAGCACAACCAATCAGGCAAGAACACACACAAAGAGAAAACGAACACCCAAAAATCACACTAGCACTCAGCAAGAAACAGTCACAAAAAAATAAAAAATAAAAAATAAAGCAAGAAAACAAACGCTCAGAAATATATCAATCAAACAAACAGTCTCTCAAACACTTATCAAAAAACACTTTCACAAATATACCAACAAGAACTTGATCACACAGAACACTAATCTGACAACTACAAGACACACTGCAACGAACAACAGGAACAAAAGCACTTGGTTAAATGGGAAGGGACACAAAGGGATGTACTTTTGCAATGCAAGTGCGTTTGTGTGTGTCTATTTATGCTGTCTGCGTAGTTCACAACGTTGCCCTAGTCCATTTCCAATTTCACTGATTGCGCCGCTCCCGAGTTGTGAGCATGCGCACAGCGGAGCTGACATGGTCTCCTTCACGCGCGCATGCGCGAGCCGGCCGGCCCTTCATTTGCATGGGGTCACGGCTCATTTCAATGTAACACGCCCACGTCCCTCCCAATTTGTATTACTCCTCCTTACGCCTCAGGAAAAAACCTACGTGAATCGGGGGATTACGCGGCTAGATGGCGCAAGTCTAACGTAATGGCGGTGCGCTACGCCGGACCGATAATGCGCCGATGTACGTGAATCTGGGCCATTGTGCCTTTACAACCACTTTAACAAAATGTTCACTTTACATTTGATTAAAGCGTTAGCTCAATATTCAATATGTTACTCCACACTGTGAGAGTGTGAAAATAAAATAAACCCAATATGTATGGATAAAACCATGCTGCTGTGAAAATGCGCAAATAAGTAAAGTTTTCACTCTACCCCACTCTTGTCCTACTATAATCAGTGCTGCCACTTTAGAAATAGTGCTCATGTCCTGAAGGACAAAAGATGGAGAGTGCTCCACTCAAAAGTGCTCCAAGTGTCCCCACATGGATAGATACTCACCAAAACGTGTTGACCCACTCACTATTGCTAGTTAGGTCACACTGCGCCTTTAGGGTAATCCCTGTAGATAGGTACCACCTTCCTCATGTCATACACCTTCGCTCCAGAAAAAATTCCAACAGAGAAAGTTCATAGAGTAGGACCATCCAATTTTATTAAAATAGTTCTGTGGATAGTTGAAAGAATCTTCTGCAACCCTCAACAAAAAATTAAAGCCCTTCCCTCTCTTATTATACCCCCTTAAAATATCTTCCATTGCACTTCCCCAAAATGTGAAATTTCAGACACATGAAGAAATCTTCCTGAATTCTCTCACAATTTCTTGTTCTGAGAACAAAGCATCCTCTTGTGTTATTGGCTGCCATCCCTTTTGTGTCCAGTGTCGTTGACGTCAGTGTTGCCTTAATGCCCCAAATTGGCCATTGCCTTTGCAGTGGGAGAACAGAGCTGTTTATGTAAGGGGTGTAGCTGGTATATTAGTGTAGTAATAATCACTGTGTGATGGGGTGCACTCATGGGAGGCTCTACTGGTGAGGGGAGCTTAGGGTCCACAAAAGACAAAATTCAGATTTGCTTATACCTTATGTCAGTGTTTCTCAACTCCAGTCCTCAAGGCGCCCCAACAGGTCATGTTTTCTGGATTTCCCTCAGATGAAACGGTTGTGGTAATTACTAAGGCAATGAAACTGATCAAATCACCTGTGTAAAATATTGGAAAGCCACAAATCAGCCCTGTTCCCGATTGATGTTAGGGCTAGGGGGGTGGCCCCGTCGACAGCGCTGCAGTGGGTGGAGGAGTTCACGTATCTGGGAATCAGGGTCTCCCGTGACCTTTAGTCCTTCGACAGGCTCAACTTGAGACCGGTGGTTGATCGACTCAGGGAACACTGTTCTCGCTGGCGTAATCTCCCGTTGAACCTTCTCGGTAGAATCAGCGTCTTGAAAATGATCTATTTGCCTAAACTTAACTATATTTTCAGAAACTGTCCTGTGTGGATTCCCACTTCCTTCTTTCGGAACTTGGATGGCTACATTGGCTCCGTTCTGTGGCGGGTTCCCCCCTCAGTTGGCCAGGTCCACCCTTCAGCTGCCTGTTAGCTTTGGGGGGTTGGCTCTGCCCAACCTGCTGATCTACTACTGGGCGGCCGTACTGGTTACGGCACGATGGTGGTTTGAACAGTCCAGGGCTAATGCGGCTGTGTGCCTCGAGGCGGCGATTGTAAGGTCTCTTACTGAACTGAGTAATCTGCTCTATAGAGGACCCTCTCCGTACCCCATGCTGCTGGGCCCGACGAGAACTACACTTCGGGTGTGGGGCGTGGCCAGGCGTCGCTTTCTGTCCCCGGGTCATTGGTCCCCCTTCACCCCGCTGTGGAGGAATCCTGCGCTCGCCCACTTTCACTCCTTGCCGGACCCACAGTTGTGGGCCCGCTGGGGCGTCAAGGTGCTACGAGATATTGTGGAAGGGGGATGTCTGCTGTCCTTTCAGGATTTGTCGGGGCGCTTTGGCTTGCCGCCCTGGATGCTCTTCCGTTACTTTCAGCTGCGGCATGCCTTCAGGGCTCAGTTCCCCATCCCGCCTGTGCTTCGGGCGGATGCTGTAGAGGACCTCCTAGCTCAGAGTTCTTTGTCAAAGACCTTATCCTCCTTGTACCTGACACTCCTTACCAAAAACTCCCCTAAGATGCACTCCCTATGGGGGAAGTGGGTGGAAGATGTTCCGTCCTTGGACAGGGTGACGTGGGATGATTGCTTTGAGGATAGTTATAAATTGGTGATCTCTTTTAGGGATAAGTTAATACAGACTAAGTTCTTGCACAGGGTGTACTTTACACCTCAGAGACTGCATGGGATATATCCGCAACGTTCCCCGAACTGCCCTAGATGTTAAAAAAGAAAAATAGTGCAGCGCTAAATAATATCTGGAGTGAAACCAAATATGTGATCAAGGTATTCAAATCAGGTGCCCCAATTAAGGAGCAAATATAAGAATATATAATATTGAACTAGACCAATACGTGTAAATATCAAATAATGTGCAAAAATGTTTTTTTTTTAAAAAGCTAACAAATAAAAATAAAAATAAGTGAAATACCAAATGGTACCACCAGGGTACTTCACACTCAAGTGAAAATGGATATGTATCACAAATAAATATCCCGGAACGATACGTCCAAAGATAAAAAATCAAATGCTAATATATGTTGTAAATAGCAATGAAAATAAAAAAGCAAGAAATGGAAACTCTGGTGATGAAAAAGTCCCAATGTAAAATGAACAGAATCACATTAAGGCAAACGGAATTGCAAAAACGTGTAGAATAAGTCCATCAACACAGGAATCGGATACTTCAGTGATTTAAACAGGTAGTAAAAACCCCATCGGCGGTCAATCTCATATGATCCACAGCAACATCCAATCAGTACAGATAAAAGTTGGGTACTCTTACCGGATGGCGTGGACACACGCGTCAGCGACGGTGTGTCGATCAAACGGGTACGAACTCCTGGAAAGCGATGATGTCAATGGGAGACCGTTGAGCCAATAGACAATCGATCATCAGAAGTCGAGTGGATCCAAATGTGAGGGAAAATCCTTCAGGGGAAACTTATGGATAATGGCATTGTGGCAGGTAGACCCATCATAGAATCATGTAAGGAAAGAAAACACACACAACTACGCATTGTGTGGTTACTTCCAGTAAAAAAGGCCTTTATTAGGCATAAAATGCTATACAAAAAAATAGGCAAAAAATAAATAAAAAATAGGCTAAAAAGTACAAGACTGCGGAAAGACCAGTACAGGTGATCACATGGATAGGTAGCGTGGTAGGCAAATAGCGTATGGGCTTATGTACCCCACATGTTTCGAGCCATAAGCTCTTCAACTGGGGCATGCCTATTTTTTATTTATTTTTTGCCTATTTTTCTGTATACCATTTTATGCCTAATAAAGGCCTTTTTTACTGGAAGTAACCACACTATGCGTAGTTGTGTGTGTTTTCTTTCCTTACATGATTCTATGATGGGTCTACCTGCCACAATGCCATTTTTACGCCGATTCAGAAAGCAAGATACGCTGAAAAACATGGCTTCAGCCGTAACTTGCCTACGCCGGCGTATCATGGGCGCATAGTTACGCTGGACGCATTCGGCGTTCCCATTAAAAATATGCAAATGAGCTAGATACGCCAATTCACAAGCATAGTTGTGCCTGGTGTATAGATATACGTCGTTTACGTAAGGCGTATGACCGGCATAAAGTTACCCCTGCTATATGAGGCGCAGGCAATGTTAAGTATGGACGTCGGATGAGGACCCTGAGCTTGAGGGGGGAGAACAACCCACGTTGGCTGCCATACTGAAGGCTGTGAATAAATGTACAGCCTCTGTGAACTGTCTGAGGGCTCGCTTTGGGGGCCTGGAGGAGGAGGTCTGCCTAATCAGACAGGACATGCAAAAGATGAGGGAGAGAACCACCGCAGCTGAAAGCAGAATAAGTGACATAGAGGATAAATTACCCCCGCTGATCAGGGAAGCTCAATCTGCTGCGAGGATGGCCAGGGCAGTGGATATGAGAGCAGAAGATTTTGAGAACAGGCTTAGACGCAACAATGTGCGCATAGTGGGGTTACCGGAGAAGGTGGAGGGCCGGGACCCCACGCGGTTTGTGGAGCAATGGATGGCGGATGTGTTCGGCAAGGATGCTTTTACCCCCCTATATGCGGTTGAGAGGGCTCATAGAGTACCGACCAGGCCTCTTCCACCTGGGAATCCCCCCCGCCCGATGCTGGCCCGGTTGCTGAACTACAGGGACAGAGAAATAATACTGAGGCTGGCTAGGGAAAAAAGAAATATTCAGTTTAATGACACCCGGGTCTCATTTTATCCTGACTTTTCCGCTGCAGTCCAGAAGAGCCGGGCGCGCTTCACTGAAGTTAAAAAACGCCTGCAGAAACTACAAGCTCCATATGCAATGCTGTACCCGGCGAAACTCAGGATTATATTACGGGGTCAGGCCCATTTCTTTGAACATCCTGCTGAAGCCTCGGATTGGCTAGATGCTAATGCGGGCGCGCTGCGCCAGGCCCAGAGATCTCCTGAACATGATGACTGAACCACCAGATGTAAGCTAGTTGAGCTGCATTGAGCTTTCCCTGTTTGAGAAACCTGCCGGAAACGTACAATGATTCTTCCTACTAAATGCGAGTTCGGAAATGTGATTAATGATGCCACTCCACCCAGTGAAGTTGGCCAGTGAATGTACAGCCACGTTTGATGGCCCAGTTGAAGGTGTGTGGGATCAGTTGTCCCAGTTGAGGAGGGACTGCCCGTTGGCTCCCCAGAGGTTGGTACGACGACAAGCCCCTATGCGACAGGGCTCTGCGTGTTCCACCGAAGCACCGTTGTGCGATTACAGTTCCTGTTATGCGATGGACTTCCCCGGAGCGGATACTTCCTACTACTTGCGGAGTGGCCTCCCAAATTCCTTTTTTGCCCGGCGAACTGCTCTGTCCCTACTTGCACCCCAATATGTTGTGATATTCACGGCCACTGAGAGGGAGGTGGGGTGGGTTGTGGGTGGCGGTTATCCCCCTGATGGATGTGTGTTTGACCCCCCCTGATGGCAGCGGTTAAGATACTCTCCTGGAACGTCAGGGGGCTGCAAGACCCTCTTAAACGCACTATGGTCTCGACCTTACTGAGAGCCAGGCTGCCGGCCATATGTGCCTTACAAGAGACCCATCTCACTGCTGACTCATTGTCATGCTTGAAATACCGATGGGTGGGTCAGAGTTACCACTCCACTCACACCTCATATTCTAGGGGTGTGAGTGTGCTGATACATTGCTCGATCAAATACGAGGAACTGTGCTCTGAGATTGACACTGACGGTAGATATGTGTTTTTACTATGTAAGCTGTTTGATTTCAAATGTATTCTTGCCTTTGTGTATATACCACCCCCGTATAACAACCAGGTACTGAGGACATTGGTGGAGTTCCAGGTGCGGTTTCCAGAGGTGCCATTGTACGCCTTTGGGGACTTCAACTGCTGCACGGACCCTCAGTTGGATAGACACCCACAGGGGGGAGGAGGGAGGAAAGTGACCCGCTCTGCTCTGGGTAGATTCATGGAGGAGGTGGGGTGGCGTGACCCGTGGAGAGCCAGGAACCCGGGTGTGAAACAGTTTTCCTGCTTTTCCAAGAGTTACTCCTCTTTGTCTAGGATTGATCTGTGTCTCTGCTCACACGCAGCTGAGCGATATATTGGTGAATTGGTGTACGCTCCTAGGAGTGTATCAGATCATTCCCCATTGGTGACTTCCTTGGATGTGCGTCCCCCTTCTGCGGGGGCCAAGGCCCCGTGGAAGATGAACGCCTTTTGGCTGAATCTCTTCCCTTCGCATGAGCGCATAGAATCCTGCATTTCGGAGTTCTGGCATGTTCATGCTGTATCGGAAGATATAGCAGTAACCTGGGAGGCCTTTAAGGCGGTTCTCAGGGGCCTGGTTATTACAGAGATCCAAGCCATTAAAAGACAGACCGGTGCTCAGAGGGAGGATATGGAGGTGATGGCCGGGAGGCTGGAGGATGCATTTATTGCTGACCCATCTGATACCAGTAGGGAGGCGTGGCTCTCGGCGCAGGACGCGCTGTACCGAGTCACGACCTCAGGGGCAGAGAAGAAGCGCTTCTTTCAGAAGGCGGCATTCTATGAGGAGGGTGAGCACACTGGTCGCATGCTGGCAACTATTGCCCGTTCTCAACAGATGTCCCCTTCTATTGGGGCATTGCGCACCCGGGCCGGTGGGTTGACTAGTTCCCCAGACCATGTACTATCCGAACTTGTGAGCTTTTATTCATCTCTGTATGAGTCCCGTCAAGCGTACTCGCTGGACTCCCTAGCTGAATACCTGGACCCGGTCCAACTCCCAGTTTTGTCAGCCTCAAACAGAAAGATGCTTGACGCCCCCCTCTCTCTGGGGGAACTGCAGGCGGCGACCAGTTTGTTCCCTAACTCGTAGGCCCCGGGGGATGATGGCCTCCCAGCGGAGGTGTACAAGCAATATGGGGAAACAATACTCCCGCACCTCTTAAAGGTGTTTAATGAGGCAAAAAGGACTAGTACACTACCACGATCTATGTCTAGAGCCAATATAGTGTTAATTCTGAAGCCAGATAAGGACCCTCTTGACCCAAGCTCATACAGGCCGATTTCATTACTACAAAATGACGTTAAGATCCTTGCCAAAGTGCTGGCGGTCAGACTAAACAGTGCCATCTCTACCATAATTCACTCCGACCAATCCGGTTTCATGCCCCAAAAATCGACGGCAATAAACCTGCGGCGACTTTTTTTGAATATCCAGTCCAGAGCGGATAACATGGGAGACAGAGTCTTACTGTCCCTAGATGCCCATAAGGCATTTGATAGTGTCGAATGGGAGTTCCTGTGGGCGGTGATGCGGAAATTCGGGTTTGGCGACAATTTCATTGCGTGGGTACAGCTCTTGTACTCATCCCCCATTGCTGCTATACGGGAGGGGGGAAGGGTATCACACACCTTTCCCTTACACAGGGGTACGCGACAGGGGTGCCCTCTGTCCCCCCTCCTGTTCGCCCTAGCCATAGAGCCCCTGGCTGCAATAATCAGAACGAGCCCCTCGATCCGGGGATTCCAGTACGGTGATTTACATGAAAAGATCATGCTATATGCGGACGACACCATGCTTCTCCTAGGTGATACCTCGGTTTCGCTGTCGGAGGCCATGAGGGTCGTTCGGATCTTTGGAGAATACTCGGGATTGGTTATTAACTGGACGAAATCCTCCCTCCTGTTACTAGATCGGGACCCCTCCCTATCCCCAGCGACTGTGCAGGACATTCCTGTCTCCAGGTCATTTCGATACCTTGGTGTTCAGGTTACTGCACGCTTACTGGATTACGTTAGTCTTAATCTCACCCCCCTGATTAACAGATGCCGCGACCGGGTTAAGGTGTGGAGTAGGCTTAGGCTGTCCCCTGTGGGTAGAGTAAACTTGATAAAGATGATCCTCATGCCACGGTTGTTATATGTCCTTCACAACTCCCCAATGGTCATTCCCCTTAAGAAATTCAGAATTATCAACTCTGTCTTCCGTTCACTTATATGGCTTGCTAAGCCCCCGAGGGTTGGGCTTGAACAGCTCCAACGGCCGAAGGATGCTGGCGGGTTGGCATTGCCCAATCCCTGGATCTACTATTTAGCCTCCCAAATGCAACATATTGCACGACTCGTGAGGCCCGAAAGGGACCGGGAACTGAATTTGAGGGACTCCTCTGTCCAGCTGCTCAGCTTCACCACTGGAGGGGGGGTGGCGGAAGGTCTAGAGGCCCTACGATACACTAAGTCTAACAAACTTTTCCCCACGTATGCACTAATGCAGAAGACATGGAATAAGGTTAGAATGCTACAGGGGGTGACGGGATTCACTAAGTATAGCCCTATTTGGGACAATCACTATTACAGAGAACTGGCTAAAATACCTTATGGCTCTAGATGGAAACAATATGGCATTACCCTTATGGCCCATGTGATTAGGGATGGTAAGCTTAGGCCATTCCAAGAGCTTAGCGCAGACTACCGTTTGCCGGCCTCTATGCAATTTTATTACCTTCAACTTAAGCATGCAGTGGCCGCTCAGGGAGAGGCAGATGTCTGGTCCCTGAACCCGGCACCTGTCTTCAACTATCTATCTGGGGTGGACACATACAAGGGCTTTATATCAAGTTGCTACGCTATGCTTCTGAGTCTCTTCCTACCGGACGCCCCTTTGAGGGCAATGGCCCGGTGGGAACAAGACGTGGGGGCATTTGAGGAGGGACAGTGGGAGGAGGCGATGCAGGCAGTTCCTGGGTGCTCCTTGAACGTAGCACACAGACTGTCGCAACTTTACATTCTCCTGAGAGTACACTACACACCAGCTAGACTGGCACGGATGGGGCTGGGGGTTGACCCCATCTGCGTTCGGTGCCGCAGGGATCATGGAGATCTTATTCACCTACTATGGAGATGCCCGAAACTGCATCTCTACTGGGCGAAGGTCATCGATACCCTTAACGGGGCTTTTCAGACACAGATACCGCTAGACCCCAAGATCTGCCTGCTGGGAATCTGTGACACCTTGGAGGTGGAGGGTGGCTCCGAGCAGGCGATCTGCAGAGCCCTGTTTCAGGCCCGCCTGATGATACTAAGGCACTGGAAGGACACCGAACCCCCCACTGTGCACGAATGGATCAAACAGATGTGGGTCACATTGAGGCTGGAAAAAGTAATATTTCAACATAGAGGCACTGACACTAAATTTGAGAAAGTATGGGCCCCTTGGCTTGACGTCCCGGGTCTGGCCCCGATTGATTTAGTATATGATCGGCTGTTCTAGAGCTGTGGGATGGGAGTGGGCCCCAGAGCCATAACACTATACAGAATGCTGATTATGTGGGGTATCACATTTGGGCGAAGGGGGGCGGAGGCTTGTGCTGGAGTTAATATATGTGAGATGTCGGGGGGACGAGTCGGGGACACACATTTGTATGTACAGTTTTACCTCGTCTTTTAATTATCCTTCTGTTTTTGGGTGTGCTGCGCCACACTCTCCTGACGGTATATGTCTGCTCTGGATCTCATCGCCTGTATTGTTATTTTTTTGTTTAATAAAAACCTTTGTCTGAGAAAAAAAAAAGTATGGACGTCGGAACAGCGTCAAATTTTCCGTCGTTTACGTCATTTGCGTAAGTCGTACACGAATAGTGCTGTGCGTAAGTTACATTCACGTCGAAAGCATTGAGTATTTGCGACGTGATTCAAAGCATGCGCACTGGGATACGTCCACGGACGACGCATGCGCCATTCGTTTGGCACCTCATTTACATGGGGTCACGGTTCATTAACATGTATCACGCCCACCTTCCACCTACTTTGAATTAGGCGGGCTTACGCCGGCCCATCTACGCTACGCCGCCGTAACTTAGGACGCAAGTGCTTTGTGAATACAGCCTTGCCTCTCTAAGTTGCGGCAGCGTAGCGTAACGAAGATACGCTACGCCGCTCTAAAGATACGCAAATGTATCTGAATCTGGCCCTAGATGTGCAAAGCTGGTAGAAACATCCCTAAAAAGACTTGCAGCTGTAATTGCAGCGAAAGGTGGTTCTACAAAGTATTGACTCGGGGGGCTGAATACAAATGTACCCCACACTTTTCAGATTTTTATTTGTAAAAACATTTAAAAAACATTTTTCATTTTCCTTCCACTTCACAATTATATGCCACTTTGTGCCACTTTATCACATAAAATCACAATAAAATACTTTAATTTGGTTGTCACATGACAAAATGTGGAAAATTTCAAGGGGTATGAATACTTCTTTAAGGCACTGTATAATATTTTCTTTGTATAGCCCTTTCGTACGATTTTTTTTTTTTTTTTAATGATTTATGTATTCAGTACACAAAATTGTATTCTTCTTTGTACATGATACCTTTCACCATGTTTATTTTGGATATTTCCCTTCTAGTAGAACACTATGCTTACAAATTTTTCTTCTATTTTCACCTTTTTTAGCCAAAATAAAGTCACAGGGCCAGATTCTCAGCTGAGATACGACGGTGTATCTCAGATACACCGTCTTATCTCAGTTTTTTTCAATGGGTATCTATGCGTGTGATTCCTAGAATCACTTACGCATAGATACACTAAAGATCCGACAGGTGTAAAACAATTATACCGTCGGATCGTAGATGTAATTACAACGCCGGCCGCTAGGTGGCCTTTATGTTGTTTTCTCATTTGCCTATGCAAATGAGCCTAATACGCCCATTCCGGAACGTTTTTACGCCGTCCCGTCGTTGTTTCCGTCGTTTCCGTAAGGTTTTTCCGGCGTAAAGATAAAGCAGCCCAAAGATGGCGCATCCTATATTAAGTATGGACGCCGTGACCGCGGGAAATTTGAAAGTTTTTACGTTGTTTGCGTAACTCGTCCGTGAATGGGGATTTACGTAGATTACGTTCACGTCGAAAACACCGTCATAATTTGGAGCATGCGCACTGCAATTTTACTATGGCCGGCGCATGCGCAGTACGTTCGGCGCGTGGACGCGCCTAATTTAAATAGGAGACGCCCTCTACCCTCCTATTTTGAATTAGGCCGCCCAATTTACACTACGCCGCCGCAACTGAACACGCAAGTGCTTTGTGAATACAGCACTGGCATGTTAAGTTGCGGCGGTGTAACGTAAATAAGAAAAGTTACGCCGCCGCAACTTAAAGCGCGGCTACGAGAATCTGGCCCTTATAATTTTTCACTGATCTGTTTTCAAGACCAATCCAAAATAGGCACTTACTGAGTATTGTAGCTGGCAGATGGTAGTGTAGTGTGGTAATACGCACTGTGGAAAGGGGAAGTCATGGGAGGCCCCACTGGTGAGGAGTGCCTAGGGTCCACAAGAGACGAAATTCAGCTTTGCTTATACTTTATGTTAGTATACCACTTTCCAAAAAAAAAAAAAAATACATGTAAACTGTATCTCTGGCTTGTGGTTTACTCTGGAAGAGTACAGGTAATTAGCTATGTTTGTTATTGTAGATAAGCTAAAGGCTATGTTATCCAAAGGGTTTGAATTCTGACTTCTGTCGTATGTCTTGTAGCCTAAAAAAATCATATCTTTTTAATGCAACATGAAATAAAAAGAAAGAAGATAAGAAAGAACTGGAATTCTTTTCAAGTCTCTCTGTGTTCTACAATATCTCCCTTTTGCTCTCCCGGTTATGAACTTATTATCAATTATCGACTTAATATTTAACTGGCCAGCAGACTTCAGTGCGAAAACAAGCAAATTCGGTGCCTATTGCCGAGCCATCCATTGATGTAATCTACTGTTTATAGAATACACTTTTTAACAACAGTTGTTACAAGGCCAGGGTCAAATAGTGTAATATTGTCTCATATTGTGTGCTGATCTGTACGTAATAGGCAAATCTATTGTGAGATGTGAATAAAGTGGCTTGTCCAAGGTCACATGGAGTTTATTGTAAGAAATATGATAAAGAGGGCATTACATCATTACCATAGTCAACCATCGCTGGTATATCCTATGAATTGTGTCAAGATTGGGGATGACCAATGGGATTTTAGTGAAATTGATTTTACTGCACAATCTATATATAATTTTTTTAATTAAACGTAGGGGTTGTATTTCGTTTATATCATTATGTTCATTGCAATTACGTGTTTTGTTATTTTCCCTGCGTACTTGGGGCCAGATCCACAGACATGAGCGGATCTTTGTGCGGGTGTAGCGTATCTTCTTTACGCTACGCCGCCGCAACTTAGAGAGGCAAGTGCTGTATTCACAAAGCACTTGCGTCCTAAGTTACGGCGGCGTAGCATAAATGGGCCGGCGTAAGCCCGCGTATTTCGAAGTAGGCAGGTTGTGGACGTGTAGTATTATAATGAAGCTTGACCCCATGTAGATGCATGTCCGTACGAACGGCGCATGCGCCGTCCGTGGACGTAACCCAGTGCGCATGCTCCGACTCATGTCCGATCAAATTCCTAAGATACGTCGAAAAATGGCTCCGATGTGAACATAACTTACGCACAGCCCTATTTGCGCGCGACTTACGCAAACAATGTAAAATACAACGCTGTTCCGACATCCATACGTTAACATGATTTACCCCTGCTTTATGAGGGGTAACGTTACGCCGGTCGTACGCCTTACGTAAACTGCGTATATTGATACGCTTGGCGCAACTACGTTCGTGGATCGGCGTATCTAGGTCATTTACATATTCAACGCGGAAAATCGACGGAAGCACCCCTAGCGGCCAGCGTATAATTGCACACAATTATACGCTGGCGAAGGCAAGTTATGTCGGCGGAGGAAGCCTATTTTTTAGACGTATCTGCCTTTGAGAATCAGTGTAAAGATACACCAGCGCAGATTTGAAATTACGGCGGTATCTGGAGATACGCCGCCGTAAAAGTTTTGTGGATCCCGGCCTTGATCATCATTTTTGGGGTTGTAAAGAATTTTTTTTTTTTTTTCCAAATAGCTTCCTTTATCTTAGTTTAGTCCTCCTTCACTTACCTCATCCTTCGTATTTGCTTTTAAATGTCCTTATTTCTTCTGAGAAATCCTCACTTCCTGTTCTTCTGTAACTCAACACCGTAATGCAAGGCTTTCTCCCTGGTGTGGAGTAAGCCTCTTATGGGAGAAGTGGGCGAGCAGGCAAGTCAGGACACTCTCTACTTTGCAGATAGAGAAAGGAGCTGTGTGTTAGTGGGCGTCCTGACACTACTGCTCGCCCCCGTTTTGTCGTTTGAAGTTTGTCGTTCGAAAAAGTACATGAGAATCCATGGGGCAAAGTAATTTGTAGAATTCACAGTAGTGCCTGATAATGCACTATTTTCTGATTTTCCTCCTCCTAGCAAATAGCTCTCCATTGGTTTAATTACAGATTACCAACCCTAAAAATTCCTGAAAACAGAAAAACAATCATCAAAAAGTCAATGTTCCAGTGTGAATAGGGGCACCTAATGTGCTGCACCTAACATAAAAAAAAATATATCTGGTTCATGTCGTCATGTCCATAAAAGCCATTTTTTTCACAGGTTTTTCTACAATTCTTTTAAGAGAGAAAATTCCTAAAGCTATGACAGCCTAAAGCCCTGCACACACGATCGGTTCGTCTGATGAAAACGGTGAAAAAATATAGAACCTGTTTTAAATTTTTCTTATGGTTAAAAAAACGCTAGAAAAAAACGGTTTGTGGGGAAATCCATTGGTCAAAATCCACGCATGCTCAGAATCAAGTCGACGCATGCTCGGAAGCATTGAACTTCATTTTTCTCAGCACGTCATAGTGTTTTACGTCACCGCGTTTGGACACGATCGGATTTTTAACTGATGTTGTGTAGGCAAGACTGATGAAAGTCAGCTTCATCGGATATCCGACAAAAAAATCCATCGGATTAGATTCCATCAGATATCCGATTGTGTGTACAAGGCATTACAGGCAGATAGAACTGTTGACATATTATGGCTAGAGGGTTGCCTTTGAATCCTTTCCCATAACCCCTTGTTATTGTAAGAATGGAACCATGGCTGTAGGGGCTAAATGGCACCTTGTTATATATCTTATGAAAGAGAACAATACTTGTGTTTTACGCAGAATCAACCTTTAACCAAGACTCTTATTAATAACTCAGTGTCGTATGTTGGACTTGGGGGACATGGTAATGTATCTCCAGCCCTTGGTTGAGGATTATTGCTCTCCATGGGCTCTCTCCCTGCCACCTACTCCATCTCTGCCACTCAACCCAATTTCAGCCGCCCGCCGCCTCTTATTTGGGATAATAGCTTCTTCTTCTTCTTTTTTTTTTTTTACTTCTCCGGCCTCTGTCTTGTCATGTTTGATTCAGCAACACAAGGACTCTAAATTAGTCAAAACGTTTGCCTGCTGTGCTGCCTCCTCTGCCTTTAGCTGTTGTGGATGCACTGAACCACTTGATGCCGAATTTAATGATTGCTTGGGAAAAAAAATACGAGATTGCTGGTGGCTACTAGAACGATGCATTCACGCCCTTTAAACGGCATAGTGGGAGGGAAAGAGATTTTCCTTCGCTCTCCCCCCTCTCGGCCGGTCGCTTGCATTGTGCATATGCCAGTTTCCTGCTGAGTGATTACAGTCCTGCTGGACTGGGTAGTTCCTGTGATTTTCAGAAATAAAAGAAAAAGCTGCAGTGGATAGCAGCGCACAGTTATATTCAATGACTTGCCGCTGTTACAACTTCCCCTACTTGTAAAGAAATCTGCTTGTTCCCCGGCATGCCTCTAGATTGAAGTTAACATGTTAGATGCAGAAGAAGCCCCGTGGAAGCTTGCCTTCTGACACCTGAAAGGGCTGTCAGCAGTTTAACCACAGAAAGCAGCTGGGTGGCTAAGTGTCCTTTGATTTTATTTTATTTCCACGGTGTAATAGCCTTGGTCTTTGTCATTATTGAACAATTTATCGTCTCCTAGAAGCTTACAGTGCAGCACGGAAGCAAACAGATGCTGTTCTTTGGCTCTCTTGACTTTATTTTCCTGTCTGCAGAAGGAATGCTCAACCTCTTTTTTTTTCTGTTAGGCCCTCAACCCTCAGGCCTCGTACACACGAGGGGATATGTCCGCTGAAAACGGTCCGATGGACCGTTTCAGCAGACATCTCCGCTCGTGTGTATGGGCTAGCGGACAGATTTCTCCACCCGACAGATTTCAAAGCATGCTTTGAAATCTATCCGGTGGGAATCTGTCCGCCCGACATGTCTGCTGGTTAGTACACTTACCAGCAGACATGTCGTCCCCCACCGCCGCCGCGCCGCCGCCGAATGGATTCGGCGCATGCGCGGAAGTGTTCAACTTCCTGGTGCGGTGACGTGGCGGTGACGTGGCGGCGTCAACGTCACCGCCACGTCACCGCGCCGTCCGGCGGCGGGGAATTTGATCCGATGGTGTGTACACGCCATCGGATCAAACTCCCGATCGGACATATCCGATGGAAATGGTCCGCGGACCGTTTTCATCGGATAAGTCCGATGGTGTGTACGAGGCCTCAGATTCCATAAAAAAAAATAAAAAGGAGATGCCAAGATTCTATAAACGGGCACTGTTACAAGTTAGTTTGATTTTTTTTTTTTAGCTTTTTAGTTATAAAATGTATCTAAACTCGCAAAGTGAAGATTTGTTGATTATATGGAAAGGGCCAGATTCAGAAAGAATCGGCGGCGGCGTAGCGTAAGCCATTTACACTATGCCGCCGCAATTTACTGGAGCAAGTGCCGTATTCACAAAGCACTTGCTCCGTAATTTGCGGCGGCGTAGTGTAAATAGCCCGGCGTAAGGCCGCGTAATTCAAAGGGGGCGGCTTGTATTTAAATTAAGCGTGCCCCTGCGCCGATCTAACTGCGAATGCGCCGGCCGTAAAAATAGCCCAGTGCGCATGCTCCAACTCACGTCGGAAAATGTTGTTGAATCCGACGTGAGCGTCATTTACGCAAATACCTATTTGCGAACGACTTAGTAAAACGACGTAAACGACGGAAAAAGACGACACTGTCCCGACGCCATACTTAACATGGCAAATACGACGGACCTTCGTAAACTCACCCCTCATATAGCAGGGGTAAGTTTACGCTTACGTAAACGACGTAAACGACGACGAGGCGGCGCAAAAACGTTCGTGAATCGGCGTATCTGTCTCATTTGCATAGTCAAATGAGAAATCGACGTAAACGCCACCTAGCGGCCGGCGGAACATTACATTTAAGATCCGACGGTGTAAGATTAGTACGCCAGTCGGATCTTAGCGTAAAACCGGCGTATCATGTTTTCTGAATAGAAAACAATGATACGCCAACGGGAAATTCGAATTACGCCCGTGTATCTGTAGACACACGGGCGTAATTCCTTTCTGAATCTGGCCCAACATTTTTAAATCTTGTGGTTGTAAAGGCTGAAGTTGTGTTTTTCACTTTCTATACAGCAAGGTAAAAAATCTTCTGTATGCAGCTCTCCCACCTTATACACGCCTACGGTCGATTTCGATCCAGTGCTGTTCATGAGAGCAGAAGCTCTTTGCGCCCTGCTCTCTCCCCTTCCTCATTGGCCCAGAGACAGTAGCTAGAGCCATTGGCTATTGCTGCTGTCAATAAGAGCCAGGCACGAAGGATTGGGGGCGGGACCAAATCATGCTTTGTGAGTCTATGGTTGCACAGCGCCGGCTTGGAAATGAGCCCACATAAGTGCCCCATTGTCAAAACTTTATTAACAAGCTGAGTGTCACGTCTACCCTAATACAGGAGGTCAGACACTATAGCTAGCTACGGTTTGCTTCACCTATAGCAGTCAACTTTCCCTTAAGGCAAACAGGTACTTAGTTGCCCCCAGGACTTATATGCAATGCTATAGTGCCTGGCCACCATGCCAGGGCAGATGCAAACAGAGCAAACAAATAGACTACTTCCAGTTAGCCTACAGTTAGCATGGTTCTATGACGGTCCAGGTAAAAGGCAGGCCGAGTTTAGGAAATAGTCCAATATCCAATCCAATTACAGTCCAGGTAAAAGGCTTTGAAGGTTGATGGTCATTTTCTTAATTTTTCTTTGTAGACTTGTTTTTAGGATTGTTAATAAACTTTGTGAATATGCAAATCCTTGTGGGTCCTGAAGAAGCAGTATATCCGTGAAACGCGTAGATATTTTTGAAGGCTACAGATTGCTTGTCTATGTGATGTATTTAAAGTCACTGATGATTGCTATAAGCTTTTAAATAGTTTTTTAATAAAATTATGTTTTTATACACAACATATATTTTTTGTTTGAGTATACAGTTAATAACAATAGGGGTATATTTAAAGTCCCAGACTCTCTTTACTTCCCTCTTTTACTGAATAGTAAACTGGATAAATAACAGCTAACAGTTTTTTCTGAATGCTCTGTTCCAATTGCCAAACGTAACTTCAGGTTCCATGGACTGATGCCTGTCTCAGCGAGCTTCTGAGAGACTCAGACGGCCGATCCTCGCCCCTCCACAGCTCAGCGCTCCAGTGACCATGGAGGAGCAGAGCGGAGAGATGCTGATTGACAGTCAGCAGCTCTCCTCTTGGGTATCTGTGAGAACCGAGCCATTGGCAATATTTGATGGCTCGGTTCTCAGTGTAGAGATGCCGGGGGCCAGATGCAGCTTCGGTCCCATGCTGCATCCAGCTAGGCAGGGCTTTTTTTCTGCCGAAACTCGGCTGAATGCCTTTCCGGCACCTCCTGCAGGCAGCCCTCTCTGTTCTGACCTGTTATGTATCTTACACTAGTGCTGCACACCCAGGGCTGCTGCCTTTGGGATCTTCGGGTCCCAGCATGGCAACATACAGCTGCCTGTGTTGATTCAAGAGGCAGCTTCCGTCCATTGAATTCCGTGTCCATTGAATTGTCCATTGAAAAGTCCATTGAATTGTCCGTGCATTGAATGTAAGTACTATCTTGTTTGCTGTTTTTCTTTCTACACCCTGTGTGATATGCACCACTCACAATTGCAAATACACACTCCTGAGCCCTGTGTTTTATAAAGCCCTGAGTCCTGTACTTTGTGTGTTACACATTCCTGAACCATGTGTGATACACAGTTATAAGGCCTCACTTATTACAATTATTTGACGCCACTGTACTTCTCTCCTCTAAGGAAGGTGTGTATGGGGGTGGAGTTTGGGCGTGGTTTGGGGAGGAGTTTGGGTGTGGTTGTGGGTGGGGATTTGGGCTGGGAGGGTGATTTTCTGAAAAAAAGCCCTGCGCCTAGGTAAGTATAAAAGGGGAAAAATAAAAACCCCAATAATAAAGAGATGACACTGTGCCCGGTGACATTTGTCTTCCCCCATGTTGTTCAGGTAGATCTTCACCTCTTTAAGGTTGCCTACCCCTGAGAATGTATTCTCAATCCTACCCATTGTAAATAACTTGTAGCCCAGCACACAAGGAGGATGGGATATGGGGAGCAGAGAGTCTTGTGACCAGGTTCCACAGTCCCAACCAATAGTACATATAAGGATTTTTCATAGTAAAAAATAAATAAAACACAGATAAAGGTGAACTTTCTGAAGTGTCAGATAGCTGTGAATTTGCTTGCGGCCGACAGTTGCTCTCCACACGTCTGTTACACCCCAAGTAATGATACATTAAGAAAAAAACATGTTGAGTTGTTCTGGTGGCAGCCTTCTGTAAATGAGGCCCAATGTAAAACGATCGTCAAAGAGATCATTCAATATCTTTGATATCCAGCTCCTTCCACTGATGCGTGCATGGCCGCGTGCATTCTATGTATACTTTGTATTTTTAGAGTCTAACGACTGAGGATTATCGTGTCATCGCCCAAATATCTGTGACGAGAAAGAAGAAACGGGAGATCGAGAATAACTCATTTGTTAATTTTACTTTGCCACTTTGCTGCTGATGTCTGAAGTAAATACTGATATAATGTAAGTGTATCTTGGGTGTGACATTCTCTGGTGTCTGTTTCAATGCAAAACCATCATCAAGAGCCACAAATTGTACCATTAACAAACAGCTGCCAGGTGCTGGGCCTGAGAAGCCAGGGGGGTCATTTAAAGCTGGGCACCATTATTTTAATAGCGGGATTAGTAGGTGTTTACTTCTGCTGGCTAGTATTTTAATGTTTACGTTCTTCATACAGCTTAACATATTTTTTTTTTTTTAATTTTGTGGGACACAGCTACTGTTGTACTTCTACTAACCACCCACCAGACACCAGCATGGGTCATGTCTCCACCCCCGTCTACGCTTTGCCATTCACAAAAGGCATCCTGTGATGACGTCTCGGCCATGAGTTTCATGAACAGCCAAGCATAGACAGTGGCGGAGACATGACACCAACTCTGGTGCCTTTCATACATGCAGCCCTGGGGTCAGGGGTGGGGGAGTAAAATGGGAGCTGTACTATCCACTGACACTAAAATCACTTTTTAAGCTGTGTGAATGCAAACGTTAATACGTCACTACTACATGGCAATGGCAAATATCTAATAAGCATTTAAAAGCTATTAAAATTATGTTCCCTGAAGTTGAGCCGTTTTTTTATTATTAAAAGAGTACTCACTGTTTTGCTTTTTTATTCATCCGCCGTCCGATTCAGTCTTTAATTTTAACTTATATTTTCATAGTAATGCTGTTTCCATGTTGCTTGTGGGCATGAGAAGCCCACTAGCACTCACTTCCTTGTTGCGGTGAATGCTGATCTCCCAGCATTCACCGCTCGTTCTCGCGCATGCTCAGTCTTTACGGCGTTGTCCCTCATTTGTTATGGAGGGTTTTTTAAACGCTCTTCACACTTTGTTATTGTAATCGCGTCACTTCCGCTTTTGGCCAAAGGAAATGACGCACTACCCGCAGGAGATAGAGACAGGAAGCACAGTGACAGATGCAGAGAACAAAGATACTGTCACAAAAAAAAAACCTTGAGTGAGTGAGTGAGTGAAAAACTTATATAGCGCGGCACATGCAAACTAAATCGCCTCTGGGTGCTCAGTTTCTTACTGCATTCAAGTCTGCTATTTGATTGCGCTAATGTTTTGAAATAGGGTGGAGCTCCGCTTTAAAGGGGACCTATCATATGAGAACACAGGAATTTCCATTTCCAATCTCCTTCAAAATTCTCTCTCACAGTCATGTCGATTCTCTTCACTATTTGGGTACTCAATGACAAGAAGAATGCAGGTTATGATGGGCTTTTGTTCACATCAATCTGCTTATGTCCTCATACAAGTCAATGACGGATTCTCATGCCAGGATATCTACACCCTGGACAACCAAGCTGCAACTGTGATTTTTAAGAAGTTTTGTCTTTTCCCATTTTATAATACTACCGTATTTGCTGGTGTATAAGGCGACCAGGCGTATAAGACGACCCCCCAGTTTTTACAGTTTTTTAAAGATTTTTTGCCTGTTCTCACCGTATAAGACGACCCCCCTCCCAAGGCTTCCAACGCTTCATATTTATTCCTTCTGGAGCCATATTCTTCTTCATTCTTGCTGGAGCCAATCACAGCGAGCGATGTATTCTATTAATGAATACAAAGCCTGCTTGGTTTGGCAGAGGCTGTAACATCATCCTACGCCTCTATGATTCTCAAAGCCAATCCGACCAGGCTATTGTATGTAGCATGCTCAGATTGGCAGAGGTAGTTACTCCAATCATTTGAATACATCGCTCACTGGGATTGGCTAAGTGGAATATACTGAATGTAGCCAAAGCTACATAAAGTATTACTGCACATCCAGCAGGCATTTGAGCAGCTGACCCGGCGTATAAGACGACCCCTTCTTTTTGGCCAGTTTTTTTAAGTGTAAAAGGTAGTCTTATACGCCAGCAAATACAGTATATGTATGTGTAGAATAAAGATTTGTTTACTTTTAAATCTCACTAGTTTTGGTGTTTATTAGACCCTACAAGGTGAATGTAAATCTCACTAATTTTGCCTCAATAAAGTACAAGCATGCATTAAGTCAATCCAAAACTGAGGTGTGCCAAGAATGTACCTCCCGTTCCCCTGATGATGCTGTTTGACAACGAAACAAGTTGGGATTAATCTGTGACTCTACTACACCCACCAGGTGGATGCTGACAAGTCACCACTATTTGCTGTTTCAAAACGGTATCTGCTTTTACCTCTGTAGGAATATGTCTTTTGTTATATACAATTATTTGGCGGTTTTACACGATGTGCGGCCTCTGTTCCCATCTATGAGTATGGATGCTGTCTGGTCCAATCTTAGAGCCTGAGGCTGGTGGAGTTCTTTTCACCATGGATGGATGCCTGGCTGGTCATTGATGAAAATGCGTGTTTGATCTCTGTTATGGGGATAGAGTTAATTTGGTAAGAGCCTGGCTATTGTTGTCTGTGGTGGGGGGCAAGAAGTGTTTGGTCAGCTTTTCAAGATTCTTGATGGCTGATTGTTTCACTGACTCTTTGAATTTTACTTTTTGAACTCTTTGTTGCAGTTTGTTTTATTGCAGAAGAGATATACCAAAAAAAAAAACCACATGGCCACTTTTTTTAATCTTAGTTCATCTTTATGTTGAGATAAAACACTACTACTACAGGTGGTAAACCTGCCTCCTGTCATTTTAGAGAGACTGAAGCTGTCAAAGAGCTACAAAAAAAAAACATGGAGGGGAGCCTGCTCACAACACTGGTCAAAGTCATGGCCGCCTCTTGTCACCTGTGGCGGAGTTCTCCATGCTGTGGCCCATATTTTGTGAATGAGAATGACATAGTATACAGCAGTATTGTGAACTATAATAGAGAAGTAGATGGCGATATCCATAAATAGCCTCCTATTGTCAGATCTTAAAGTGATTGTAAAGTCTTGTTCTTTTTTTTTTTCTATTAAAATAACAAACATGTTATACTTACCTACAGGGACGTTGTTAGAAATGTTGGGGCCCTGTACAGCCTACCTGACAGGGCCCCCTTTGACCCTCCCTAAAACGCACCCCTGACCTTTCCCCTGAACATGTAATAACATGAGCCATGGCAAGTCCTCTTTATAGAGATCTGGGGCCTATTAGACCTCATATCTCTCCTCTAGCCTGCAAAGAATCTGATCAAAGTGAGATTGTAGCTCCTACAGAGCTTTAGAAAGCCCTGTTTTTTTTATTTTGCAGAAATTAATTGTAAAGGGTCCCAGGCCTCCCGGTTGAGCTGATCAGCCTGGGCCCAGAACATCAGGACTGGCTGCACTGCCTTATCAGCAGCCCTGCTTACCTGCACTGTACAGTGGTTTTGCACAGAGCAGCCAGGATTCTCCTCTTCTTGGGTCCCTGGCTGGATCTCCTGACCCCTCCCTCTTGTTGAGTGCCCCCACATCATGCAGCTTGCTATGGGGGCACCCGAGCTGAGCTGCAGCTCCGTGTTTAATTTCAGACATGGAGCCATGGTTCGACCCTGCCCCCTCTCTCCTGATTGGCTAACTGAGTTTGATAGATAGCAGCGGGAGGTGCTGTGTCTCAGCCAATCAGGAGGAAGATGCAGCGGCCAAGGCACTCATGGACATCGTTGGATGGAGATGGGGCTCAGGTATGTATTAGGGTGGCTGCTGCACACAGAAGGCTTTTTATCTTCATGCATAGAATGCATGAAGATAAAAATAAACTTTAATCTTGACTTAGCAGAGGTTGAGCTTAGATGTCTAGGATCGCCACATGAGCACCAGATTCAACATCATCACATCTACTTGCACCTTGAGGTGTCAAAATATTTGCACTTTTCATAAAAGTTCTATGCTAGGTCGGATTTTTTCTTATTCACAATTCACACACACTTATTCACAATCTGGGGCCGTTGGTATCAGAATTGTGAAAACGCACCTTGATCCTTATCCTTCATGGGAAACAAGTTGTTAATTCTCTACACTTTGTGTAAATAAATCTAGATACGCCTATTTTCATGACACCAATGAGCTTATGGCCAGAAAAAATATAGGTGAGATATTTATAAGATCCGAATACAGAAAACTGCTCAGTGGGGAAGTGTTGGTGTCAGTGCATTGCCGCCAAAGCTCTTTTGTAACCTTATACCTGGCCCTGTCAAGCATATTACTTTGCAGCAAGATATACTGTGGCCTGACCCAGGCGCGTGATTTATTTGGATACTCTACACTCCCGGATTTATTCTTCCAGTGCACAATGACTATTCTGAGAATCGCTTATACTCTTTGCCTCGCTAAGAGGTGTTTAGAGTGAAAGATAGTAAAACTGATTTAAGTTGTAGCATCATCCATAACCAGGTCAGAACAATGTAATCTGCAAGTGTCCTTTAAAGGGAACCTGTCATGGGAGATATATCTGTGATTTCGTTTCCATTCTGCTTCTAAAACGTCAAGTTGCTTGGCTTCCATGTCATACGATTAAATGATCTTTAGGGCCCTTTCACACGTGCGGACGAACGGTCCGCTTTTTCTAAGTCCGTAAACGGGCTTAGAATGGGGCCCTATGGGAGCGGATCCGTTAGCGGATGATGCATCCGCTAACGTCCGCCTACGATCCGCGTCTGTCTGGATCCGTTTTGCGGACGGAAGAAAACCCTATTTTTCTTCCGTCCGGTGGATCGGATCGGATGTAAACGGACAGACGGTCCGTTTCCATCTGATTCCCCATAGGGGATAGCGGAGGAGAGACAGGGCGGTCCCTGCACAGTGTGCGGGGACCGCCCTGTCCGCCGACAGCTGAGCGGGACCCCCCGCTGAGCTGACGGACACACACGGAGCAGACCGAAAAACGGTCCGCACTGTGTGAAAGGGCCCTTAGGACCTGTTCACTTGAGTGGCTTCACAATTTTTGCTAATGGAAAAAGTATCCCAATGCACACAGGAGAGAATTTATTATAACTGGAGCAGACAGACTTTGGAGCATTTGAGCACATGGTACCCCTTAACAGGAGTCAACAGGGGTCTGGGCAGCTAACATGCAGCAGGAAGTGAATCTTGGGTGGTGCGGTGGGGGGGAGGATTTACTGGAACTAGTCCCCAGTAGTTCCCCTTTGCAGCAGCTGAAAGCCATCTTCTCTTTCTCTCCCCCACCCCCGACGGATTTTAGCTGCTGCAGGGGGGAATTACAGGGGATTGGTTCTAGTACTGATCACCCCCTTATGTCCAGGAACTCCTTCCCCCTGCTGCCAAGGACACCCCTGTGTGCCCTCCACCACCCCTATCCCATAGCTCTGCTGGCTGCTCCTCCTCTCCCTCTTGCTTGCTGTAGGGTACAGGGAATCAGAATAGAAAGAGGAGGGGGGCGGGGGCAATGTGCCTTACTGATCACTCTTGTGTTTATTCAGAACTAAAAACTGTATTTGCTATACTTCAATTTGTATATTAACAGGATGCCTCTGTACAGAGTGCCTCATTTTCATTCATCTGCAGTGCAGCTGAGGCTGCAGAGAAAGCATTGGGGATCTGTTTCTCAATTCCTTTCTCAGTCTCAAAAGTGAGATATCAGGAGTTTGTTTAGACTTCTGACATTTCACCAAAGCCCCCCCCCCCCCCCCCAACGACGTAATTTGGCACATGTGCACATGTGGGTGAATGGCCTTGTATATACACATTCTGTGTAAAAAAAATTATGCTTTACCAATAAGAAAAAGAGGAAAGCTAGATGGCATATTTAAGCACGTATAAAGGTAGGCAGCTAATTTTACTTATTATGCCGCATACACCCGATCACTTTTTGTGATGAAAAAAAACATTGTTTTAAAAAACGTCATTTAAAATGATCGCGTGTGGGCAAAACGTTGTTTTATGTCTTTTAAAAAACGACCAAAAAAAAATTCGAACATGCTTGTCGTTTTTCAAAATGTCATTTTTTGTGTCATAAAAAATGATCGTGTGTGGGCTAAAACGACATTTAAGACAAAGTTTTTAAACCCGCGCATGCTCAGAAGCAAGTTATGAGACGGGAGCTTCAATGGAACAGAGTGCCGTCGAACGTGGTGTACATCACCGCGCTTTGCTAGAGCTTTTTGGAAAAACGATGGTGTGTACGCAACGTCGTTTTTTAAAATGAAGTTTGAAAAACGTTGTTTTGTTTCGTGAGATAAAATTACGTTTTTTTTTCATCACAAAAAGTGATCGTGTGTACGCGGCATAACATTTAGCTGCAAAAGTGGAAATATACTTTAAAAGAACTAAAGGCACAATTTTTTTTTTTAAATAACAAACATGTTATACTTACCTTTACTGTGTAGCTCGTTTTGTACAGAGTGACCCTGAACCTGGTCTTCTGGGGTCCCTCGACAGCTGTCTCAGCTCCTCCCCGCAAGAATTCACCACCTTCATGTGAGCGAGCTCGCATGGTGGTGAGTTCTTGCGGGCGCACTCCCGTGATACAGCCGGCGGCCATAGCCCCTCACTGTATTTCATATGCTGTTTTTTTTTTTTTTTGCTGTACATACCGTCTTGTTGCTATTTTCCACTCCGCTTCCGGGTACTCACTCCCGCGGGAGTAGGCGTTCCTATGCAGAGGCTAAGTGTCATGTGGAACTTCGCCCAGATGATTGACGTCTTGAGAACATCTTCCCCCCAGCGGATAAGGCGCGTCATGAGTTTCCGAAAATAGCCGAACTGCGAAACGGCTCTATACGGCGCTATACGGTGCCTGCGGAAAATAGCAATAAGACAGTATGTACAGCAAAAAAAAAGCATGCTGTAAATGTTGGAACTATGCAGAATGTAATGCTATATACATGTTTTTAGGGTGAACCTCCGCTTTAAGGTGAAAAAACATTTACCTTTACAACCATTGCCTTTGGTACTGTGTTTATTTTACCGTGGGGCCATTTTTTGTATAAACAATTCTAAAAATGATATTATAGAATATGATTATATTGTATTATAAAAATGTAATTATTAAAATGTATCAGATTATAAACTTGTAAGCTTAAAAACATAAATTAGATAAAAAATAAAATATACACATATTTCTGTATTCCTGTAAGATAAAAAAAACTCTATCTTTTGCATCTACTTTGCAGGGTATTGAACACATTTATACCAGTAAAGCTTATTCTATACTGTATTTTTAATGTAAGTTAAAACATGGTAGCCAAACAACACAAAATGTGGCATTCCTGTAACATCAATATAAATGGAAGACCTCTCCCCAACTCCGGTGTACAAGGGGAGTGTGTCACAGGAGGGCATTGTGTGTTTCTATGGAGAAATTGTGGCTATTAGCAGGAAATGAGAGAGGACACTGTTCCATTATTCAGCCATAAATATTCTAAATTAAAAGTGGATGGATACCATACAACTTTACGTGAGTTGACATTCTTGATTTGTGCAACAGAGGGCAGGAAGTAAGTATCTCGACTGTGGAGAATAACATGATTCATTCCCCTGTGTGGAAATTAGCAGACAGTTCCATTAAAGAACCGATACAAAAAAAAAAAAAAAAAAGCGAACCGTAAGTCTATTTTGCCGCCAAGTTCAGAAAACAATCTTGATCCATGAAATGTGCTCTATACACAAGCAACGTGTGATGAAGAACTTGACAGACCCTGGGCACAGACAGCTTGCATCCAGGACTGGCGTTTCTGGCCACATAAAAACTGGAAAGGAATTACTGCAGCTGTGGACATGGTATTGAATATACCTTTGTATATACCTTTGTCTTTTAAAACTCCATGGGTGACTTATTGAGATAAGAGACACACTAAGGTGCAGTTAGTGGATAGTACTAATAGGCAATAGGTCCTCCACCACCAAAACTGGGAACTTTGATCTGATGCTTGCTTACTGCCTGTTAAAGCTTTCTAAACAGATGCTGAAACCTGTTACATTATATGAAAGCTGCTAAATGCTTGCTGAAACCTACTGATAGTTGTTCCACCCAAAAATTGAACGTCTGCTTTTCAGATTCCCCCCCCTCCGGTGTCACATTTGGCACCTTTCAGGGGGGGGGGGAGATACCTGTCTAATACTTCCAGGCATAGATACCCAAGCCATCCGCGGGTATCTACGCCACTTCCAGCACTTTTTCCGTCCCCTCGATGTCTTCTGGGAGACACACAGGTCCCAAAAGACAGCAGGGACCAGTGGGATCGTGCAGCACGAGTCACGCATGTGCAGTAGGGAACCAGGAAGTGAAGCCACAAGGCTTCACTTCCTAATTTCCTTACCGAAGATGGATAGATCGGCTTTTGGTGCCGACATCACAGGCGTCCATCACAGGCGCCCTGGACAGATAAGTGTCCTTATTTTAAAAGTCAGCAGCTGCAGTATTTGTAGCTGCTGACTTTTAAAATAAGTACTAAAACTAGTACTGTACCTAAAAAAGGCAAAGTGAAGTGCAAATCTCCAGTACTGCATGTAGTCTCCCGGAAACTTCTTCCTCTTTAGGGCCCTTTCACACGGGGCGGATCAGTATTGATCCGCCTCCATGTGTCTGTTTGCTCAGCGGGGATCGCTCCGTAAATCCCCGCTGAGCCGTCGGGATGACAAGGCGGTCTCCGCACCATGTGCAGAGACCGCCCTGTTTTTTCTTCACTCTCCTCTATGGAGGAGCGGAGGAACATGGACCATCTATTCGCATTCATCCGATCCGCTCTGCAGACGGAAGAAAAAATAGGGTTTTCTTCCATCTGCAAAAGCGGATGTTTGCGGAGGCGGACAATTGCGGGTGTCAGCGGATGTTCACCTGCTGACACCCGCTATCCCATAGGGATATATGTATGTCCATATTTCATCCGCAAACGGATGGATGAAATACGGACATACGTCTGAAAGGGCCCTTACTGACTTACAGTACCATGTCTTGTTTAGCACTGTGTCTCTGTGTAAAGCTGACCATCTTGGTGTAGGCATGGCTTTACTTCTTGATGCCAGAGCCTTCTAAATGGAGAACAGTGAGCAGAGCAACACAATTGTGCCATCATCAAAACTCACATCAAATCTCCTGAAATTCATGATCAGAAGCAGCAGTGCCTTCAATATCATAATTCCGATGTACAGTTACAAGACTTTATGAACAGACGTGCCTAAGCACCCTAACATACGAGGAAGGACAGTATTTTAGGAAGAATTCAAGATAAAGTAATTAGTCTGCTGTACTTGTAGGAGTAAGCCCAAGCAGGATTAAATAATTGTTATGACCCACATCCATTCCTCTCACTTTTTGTGTAATTTCAAGGCAAGGGTTTATTCTTCAGGTCGCAGCCTAAAAAATTATTCCGGGTATAAATATTTTGTACATGGTTACATTGGTCCAGCTTGGAAACTGTGTACTGAATATACCATACCTGACAATGCTTCTAGAACAGGGGTGCCCAACTGCTGGCCCACGTGCCACATGTAGCTTGTGGCACCCCCTGATGTGGCCCGCCACCTCCTGCTCTGGGATGGCGGGTCGCCAAGACCAGATCGTGGGTTCCCAACCCACCACCCCCGACCAACAGAACAAAGTAAAGAACAGAGCAGGCAGATCTGATGCTTCCTGTATAGTGCCTGCTCCTGTCATAGGCAGAGTAATACCAAATGTACTCCACCTAGGACAGAAGAGATACAGAAAGCATCGGCTCTGCTCTCTGCTGCAGTCTCATGCTACCTCAAGCATCGGCTCCATTCACACTAATGCTTAGGGATGGCCAGCAACAGTACCCCCCAGCGGTACCAGCCAGCAGTACCCACAAGCAGTACCCACCAGCAGTACCAGCCAGCAGTACCCACCAATCCAATCCAATCCACTTAAAAAAAAAAAGGGGGATCTGTCTCCTTTTATCCTGGCAGATAGGAGGGACCATAGACTAGAGCAGGCTGTGTCTGCGTCTGCGTCTGCTCTGCATATGCAAAGTGGACACAGACCTGTCATCTCCCCGCTCTACTCATTGTGGCCTGTGACTGGTCACCAAGTCGTTAAAGTGGCCCTCGCTCCTCAAAAGGTTGGGCACTCTTGCTGTAAAAATTAGATATTTCTGAAGCAAACACCACTACTCCATTGATCTCCACTTCATTCTATGTCCCACGCTGAGCTGCTGCCCTGTTGCATTCTAAACACTGTAAGTTGGATGCTTATCACAAGTGCCATTCAGAGAATGCTTTGCATTTTCTGAATAAATGCAAAGCATTCTCAGATTGGATGAGGTAGACAGGGTGAACTCACTGCTCTTCCTCTCCACCTTGTCCAATCAGAGAATGCTTTGCATTTATTCAGAAAATGCAAAGCATTCTCTGAATGGCACTTGTGATAAGCATCCAACTTACCATGTTTAGAATGCAGCAGGGAAGCCATTCAGCACGGAAGTAAGTGGCGATCACTGGACACGTGGTGTCTATTAGGCCTCGTACACACGACCGGTTTCCTCGGCAGAATCCAGCAAGAAACTTGTTGGGAGACGTGTTTTGCCGAGGAAACCGGTCGTGTGTACATTTTTCGACGAGGAAACTGTCGAGAAACTCGACGAGCCAAAAAGAGAGCATGTTCTCTTTCACCTCGACGGGAATGAAGAAAATTGACTCGTTGAGTTCCTCGACAGCCGAACAAGGAACTCGACGAGGAAAACGACAGTTTCGCCCGACGAGTTCCTCGATCGTGTGTACGAGGCCTGACAGTGACTTCCAGCTTATAGGGGCATTGGCCAGATATAGTATACGCATGGTTACACTGGTCCAAGATAGATCAATGTATAAAATATCCAAACCTGGAATTTCTCCTTAAGCACGTTTAACATTTCTACAATAAGTGTTCCACATAACATAGTAAATGTAAATATTTTGAGTCCGGGTCCAATTGATAGCTTAATTTGCAGCTTGCTATGTTCTTGCTAAAGCTATAACCAACATAGACAAAAACTTGAGCTAAAGTATGTTTAGAGGCCTTCAAAAAGCTTCTTGACTTTTTGAATACTTTATAACTCACTTGAACCCTGTATATGCATTCTATATTCAACAGATGTGACAGAAATTGCATAGGTTCTAACTCTTCCCCCACTCTACCCAAAACCAGAACACAAGGTTTGGAGGGCATTCCACTTTAAGTGCAAGGTTTCTGAAGACACATATGAATGGAGCCAAATGTGGTCTTTTACTCTCCTGTGTACTAGGAAAGCTAGAGCAATTGCCTTAAAGAGCGTGAACCTATGAAGCTTGTATAAACACGGCTCCCTAGGAACCTCCAGCTCATAACTCCTCATAAGCGAGTGGCTGACAAGCTAGTCAGTGCTAGAGGGCCATGTTTTCCCTAATAATTTCCTCCGCTAGACCCACTTGTTAGTCAAGCGCTGTGCACGCTAACTACTGCAAAGGCTCAACGTTGTGGGCATAAATTACTCCTGCGAGCCGCTGTCTCTGAGCAGCCCTACAAGTTATGGATTACTTTGTTCTCCACTTGACAGCAACATAATTAGAAGTGTTGATGAAATCTACCGAATTGTCCCTCCGTGGCCGGAATGGTCAGGAAATTTGGCCGAGTCGTATTTGTCACCGTTGTAAAGGTCCTAAACACTTCATATTAACTACGTTATTAATAGGTCCTGTAATCCATCCGTGACTGAAGAATGCTCAAAGCCAACCGTGTGTTTGTGGCACCCCGCGATGAATCATATCTCCAGGCAGTCTTAAAACTTCTTTAAAACAGGAAAATGTTAATAGACAAATGTTTTCTTTAAAAGAATGACAAATTTTATGTGCATTTTTGGATATTTTTTTCATCTATGTTTAAATATTTATGCAGCTCATGCAAATGGTTCTTCATTTTCTTGCGTTCTTCTAACACCACCCACTTTCTTAAACATCATCAGTTATTGTAGATGTATGCAAAAGAACCCATATTTGTACAGAATATATTAGATATGGGATTCAGCCTAATCCTATTGGGACTGCTATTAAAGCACATTGAGATGCACAGAATCTCAGGTTAAAAAAGCACATTCGTACACACGGGGTCAATGTAGACAAAAATATTAACATCTGATGTATTGTAAATATATATATTAGTCACACTTAAAATAAAATATTAAAATGTGAACAGGGAGCAGTAATCTTAGCTGAATTGCAGGCAGATATATAAGAAAAATAATGCAACTCTGTATTCATTAATACATAGTTAGATGTATTTCTAAAAATGCAAGTAGTGTAAATACCTAAATTTGACATGGTGTCAGCCTTTTGTAGTACCTATACAATAAAAGTCAAAGTGGATGAGGAATAGGTAGCATAAAAAGCCAATCATATCAGTGTTTATATAATATGCTAACAGGAGGAGAGAGCAGGGTGACAAAGAGATGAGCTCTACAGTCTGTTACTTCTCCTTTCACTGTCCATTCACAATCTGGAGGAGGGACAAGACCTGTAAGTGTTTTTTTTACCTGCAGCAGAGAAATAACAGATCTTCTTCTCTGCCAGATAAGGTTGTTTTGAGTGGCAGGGATGCATACATTTCAGATATGGATGAACAGAATGTTTCATCTGTGTATTCAGATGTTTGCTTTCATCTATAAGGGTTTCATTCTTCTTCATTCTGTTGCCCCACTTGGCCCCCAGTTTTTTATTTTTTATTTAGGGGAGGTATTCACACATAGTAATGAGCCAACTGGCCTAGGTTTGGTTCGCTGGAGGAATCGGCCTGAAATTTGCAAACCTTGAACAAAGTGCCTAAACCCTACTGAAGTGAGACTTGGAATGGCAACAAATATTTTTTTTTTTTTGTGGTTTACCTTGATTTTGGTTAAAAAAAAACGGTATGGGTTGCATGTACCAATGCAAAAACATTAAAAAAATACTGTTCAGCAGGGAGTTTGTCTTTTAATAAGACTTAAAAAACAACAATATAGCTTAAAGGACACAATTCCTTTAAATAACACGATTGAGGGATGCATTAATCCTGTACATAAAGTTGCGCACATGTAGAATGTACTACAGCAAAAGTGTCATTTGGAAGGAAAACCCTACTGTATTTCCGCTAAATTATAGTTCCTTTCCTTTCCTGCTTCTGTTTGTAAAACAAGCAGGCACCCTGGCAAGGTACCTTTCAAATAGTAAAGGCATGTGGCCTGGTTCGGTGTCACTCGCTTTCCTGGCCAGGCTGCATGGCTAGATAAAAACAAAAAATACATGGGGTCCCCTCCAAGATCAATACCAGACCCTTATCCTAGAAAGGGGTCTAGTATGAACTCTTAGAAAATACTCTGTGAAAAGAAACTAGGTTCTTGTCCTAGATAGGGGCCAGGTATAGATTTTTTTTTTATGGGGGCCCTTGAGAAACAAATACACAAAAAAATAAATGTGCCCCCCCTCAAATATATACCAGTACCTGATAACAGTCTGGTATAGATTTGATAACTATCTTTGATAATGGTCTGGCATTGATTTGGAGGGGCACCCCAGGCATAAAAAACAAAACTTATATGAACTCCCCCAACCCAACCTACCCCACAAACCAGAGCTATACCAGGACCTTGGGGGGGGGGGGTTGCATGCTTGCTGCCCCACACTTTCCTTTCCATGATCCATACCCGACCATATTCTCTCAACGTTAGGAGGGTACCTTCACGTTGTCACGTTGATAGAGACAAGGACCTCATCCCCACTTCCCTAGCCTAGCGGATTTGGAGGTCTGCACAGTGGAATTTGGAATCTGGAAGCTCCCTTTAGTATAAAGGGGGGCCCGAGATATCTGTGAATGTGAATAACACACAAATATTCATAGCAAATGAATACACAGACACCAATGATAAAGTATTTTTTTTTTTTTAAGAAATTCCAATATGTAAATCCATCATCAAACACAACACCTCATACACTGATGTAGATCCATCATCAATCACAATGAACACCGAACCAGTGACTCATCAATAGGAACACATTTAGCCACGTGTTGCGATCCTCCACTGCCATACTCTTGTCTCATCTACCATTATTGTATACTTATATATAAATTTGTATTTTAAAGGCTTATTTATTTAATTTTTTTCATAAACTGTTTCACTAGGGCTTCTTCACCATTGTTTTGTTTAATCGACTCTGCCTTACAAATATTTTAATATTGTAGCGCCATTATAGGATGCTATTTAAATTTAGAGGGGGTTGAGAGAGCTCTCATCCATGTTTATTTGTACAAATTGTTTGGACTGGGCTCCCTGTGGTCCCATTCTGTGTTCCAGTGATACACTTCTATTCTTTGGTCGACAGGTGGCGCCAGAGGGTCCAGGCGGAAAGCGCCTTTTCCCAGCAGCCAATGGGAGGGTGTTCTCCCATCGCGAGACATGCTGGGAGAGGGTATTTGTGGCGTCAACTCCATGTGTTCTGGGTCTTCTACCCGGGTATTCTACCCGCAATGGGTCGCAGGTGCGGCACCCACCTTTAGGGTGTGCTCACATCACGGGCCCCGCTACTATGGCCCATCTGGCCGGGGCACACGGGCCACGCAAAGTTCCAGACTCTGAACCCTCCTGGCTCAGGGCAACTAAAGTCGCAGAGGGGCACCAGTGTCTTACTGGGACCTCACGCTTAGAGAGAGATCCCAAGCTGGATGCTGTTGGGTGGGGAGTCGGTCTGAGGTGAACCCGGAGGCAGGTGATCCAATAGGATTTAGACGGAACCATCGGGGATCTGGGTGACCGGACACTGACAGGTTGTATGCTGCAAACTGTTAGTCGGTGACCCCAACTATTTACTGAGAGGATCCGCTTTAATTCATGTCCTAGAGTATTGGACCTGTGGCAGAGGCCTTTACTAATTCACTAAAGCCAAGTCGGTGGCAGAGACTTGTTCCTTCTCAGAGCTCACAGTGACACTCCACCTGTCAGGTTTGTGAGGGAGGCCTGTCCGGGTGCACTGCATCCATCCCGACTGGGGTGGAGACGAAAGCGAGTATAATCATCGAAAGCAGGACTGCTTCTCTTCTTTTATTCATAGCCTGAATCTGCAGTTCTCCTTTTCACCAACCTATTCTGTCTACCTCAAGTTGACTGTTGGTCGTGTTGGACCAGGAAAATAAAACCATTGAAAATGTCAACTAATTGCCTGTATATTCCGTCACTGCTCTCATCACTACTATCACCCCTAGACATATTACAGAGGTAACTTCAATTACGGCGATCCCACATCAAACCAGCGACTCCTGCGGGAGTGAGCGCTACAATATGTTTAAGCAGGCCCGTAATGAATACACGCTATTAAAATGTTGCCACTGTCCGCTTACATATGCTAATGGTGTTTAGGAAGCTGACAATCCCATCGTGCTATATTGCCTTGCCTAGCAAGTAATGTCTCTTTGCCATAATAATTACTAGTTTAATAAGCCTGGAAGCATTTTAGGGCACAACTTGGAAGTATGACATATATTTACCCAACTTCATTATGTCTCAGACACAAGACGCTTACCAGTAAAATACAGACAAAGGTCACAAGAAATTCTGGATGCTGAATTGGCTTTTACTGTATATTGTTGTAATATGGCTTCTATTACTTCTAAGTACTGCCATTGTTCCCTTGTAGTAGGATATGTCTTTGAGAAACATTTATCATGGTAAAAAATGCATTTTACTACGATGTGTATTTAAAGCCAAAACTTTAGGGTAGGGATTAGAACACATGTCAGGTTTTCATTGCTTCATACTGCAAAGAAACATAGCGAGTACAGAAAAACGTTTTTACTGAAGATTTAAAAATATGCAGCAATGCCACAATATAGTTAAAAGTATGGCGCCGTACCTCTCCCTTTCCACTTCTTTCATTATTTGTATCTACAATTTTTGGTACTGGCAGCACGTTTTTTTTTTATTTCTGCAGTTTTTTTTCATATAGAAATTTATTTTCTAGAATTTTTTTTATAGTTAAAAGTATGCCTGGTCCTAGCTGTATGTAGCCCCGCATGAAGATAATAAAATGACGGGGGTTGCTCTTTCCTGCTTTATCTAAAACTGAAAAAAGAGTTTGGGCTCTTTAATGCCAGGACTCTTCTTTCTGTAAGTGCAAGTCTTAGGCGGCGTACACACGTACGAGAACCCGACGGGCGGAACACATCGTTCCGCCCGTCGAGGTTCTCGCCCGGCCGTCGAAATCAGCGACCCGCCCATCGGGAATAGGAAACCAGCCATTCATCCAGACGGGCCGTCGAGCAAATAGAGAGCCTGCTCTCTATTCGCTCGACGGGATTCCCGACGGGCGGGGCGAGCCAGGAGCGTACACACGGCCGAGGTTCTCGCTGGAATGCAGCTCCCAGCGAGGTTCTCGCTGGTTTCTAGCGAGAACCTCGGTCGTGTGTACACCGCCTTACAGCCAAGCCATCTATGAGGTACATATGAGTACTGGCTGCCCTTCCCATAGAACCCCATTTTTTTTATTTACAATGCTACATTGTGGGGTAATTTACTAAAACTAGAGAGTACAAAATATGGTGCAGCTGTGCAAAGAAACAAGCTTCCAAATTTTAACCCCCTTTTTACACTGAATGCGTGTTAGAAATCATGCAAATTCAGCAGAACTCGCACAATTTCAAACCGGCAATGCAGTCTGACTTCAGGGGTGATTTGGCAGACATCTGTGTGGGTTCATGCACAGATGTGTATTCAAATCACCCCCGTAGTCGCCAAAAGTAGTACAGGAACTACTTTTGGGAATTGTTGCGGCCGCACCGATTTGGACGTGCCATTGCCGTCAATAGCCGACATGTCAAATCGCATGCCAAATTGGCCCAATGTGAACGTGGGATGGTTTTTATGCATAGCTGCCCGGTTTTAGTAAATCAACCTCTATGAGTGTTGTGATATTGAAAAGCAAAATATGTGTTAAAGATTGAGCCTAGGATTGATTGTATGGCCCACCAGTCAGCAGCTAGTAGAGAAAGAGGATAAAGCTTCAAGTCATTCTATAGAGAATCTCATGACTCCTCTTAACAAGTCTTGGACCTTGAGTTCCCTGTGAAGAGAAGAGGTATATGTGCATTTCTCTGGCGAGTCTTGTCTACTACCACACCTCCGCTCCAGTAGTTGAATCTCTTACAGACTCTTCAGCATTCAACACTTTCGGAAATGTTGGATGCCTTTTTCCACTGCTGCAGGCTATAGATTTCTTACGCCACCTGCTGTGTCTTGTAACCCTAGCACAAATCCTACACACAAATCCTACACACAGGCGGGATTTCAGGTGGGAAAAGTTCCTGTCGGAAATCCTGAGGGTAAAGCTGAGAACCTGCTCGGTCAGTCTTTCCCCTACACACAAGAGGTTTTCCCATAGGAAAACTGCCAAAAAACACCGGGCAAAAGTCCACTGGTTTTCTCGGCGGGAAAAAAGAGAGCTGGTTCTCTTTTTTGTCTGGCGGTTTTTGGGCAGTTTTCCTGTCGGAAAAACTGCGAGTAGCATACACACGGCCGGGATTCTCGGCCAAAAGCTCTCCTCGCAGTTTTCCCATCTGGAAAACCGGTCTTGTGTACATGGCTAAACCCTTTGTTTACAAAGTAATTGTCACGTACCTTTAGGGTTGCTAACCGCCAGTATATTTACTGACAGTTTGTAAAATCCAGTGTTTTTTTTACAACTGCCAGTAAATATCAGGGGCTGATCATTTCATATTGTGTTGACTTTTTAAGTGTAAATCAAGCAAGTTACTTTGTTATAGGCATTGTCAGTGGTTCTATATCATGTCTATACTGCTCAAATATTCACTGTGTTAGTTTTCAACAGGAGTTCTGTAATTTCTCAGGTTTCCAGTAAAAAATGTGCTCCGCCAGTAAATTTTTCATGTTTTGTCAGTAAAAAATGCTGCAGGAGGTTTGGCAACCCTGGGTACCTTGGTTGGAGACTGGGTTGACGTGAGGGTTCCCTTGCGGCTCTGGCCCAAGCACCCCTGAATGTGATGACAGAGGTACAGAGTTTAAAGAAGCCTGTGCCGGCGGTTAGGTAGCAGGTGATTGCCATAAACAGAGTCACGGTGAGCCAGGGTCATACGCGGTGAGGCAGCAGCCTGGGCAGGGAGCAGGTAGAGCAAGGGCCGGTAGCAAGCCAAGGTCAGTACCAGGGAATCAGCCAGAGAAAAGTCCAGGAGGCAAGCCCAGGTCCCCCACACCATATACGCAGTATCTAATGTCTAGGGGAATGTATTAGAGAGCTTTACTTATCTTATTTCTCAGCCCAGCTCCATGGCCTTCCTCATCTCCAGTTCCAGTATTCATGACAGGTCTCCTGAAGCTGTTCCTCGTCCCCAGTTGTGTGGCCACCGCCCCTGCTGACATAATAATGTACATTGCAGGACTGGGTCATGAGTGAAGAAGAGTGTCAGCTGCCACGGGACCAAGGAATAAGGTAAGTATTACCCTCTATTACATCCCCCTAGACTGAATGAGCATTAGATACCAAATATATGGGGCCGGTACACACATGCCATTTTCTTCAAAATGATCAGTGTTCAGCTTACAAAGCAGTACTTTTAATAAATAAGTACCATTTTTTTTTCATAAATTAATGCATGAGACTTCTAAAGGAGGAAAAAGATGGACAGCTGAGAGCTCAGACAAAGCTGGTAGGTTCCTCAGCGATTAATGAGTTAAATTCCGACAGCAGTCAGAGCTCATATGCATCGTCAAAAAAAAAAAAAAAAAAGGCCTAAAGAATTGCATATGGATTAGAGGGATGAATATTCTATTATTTCAGTCTGTTCAGCTCATCTTCTTATTGTGACTTTGTGCTTTAGAAATCTGCCCAGAATCTGGCTTTGTCTCTCTCGCAAGTCATTCTAAATGTGTATCAAACACTTGATAGTGTATGATTTGCGTGCTGTTGCATTCCCATCCTTTAAATTTTCCACCAATTTATTACTTTTTTTCCAGGCTGTTTTAATATTTCAGGATGATGAATATATACAGCATCATTAAAGGTAAATAAAAAATGCATGAAATTAAAAAAAAAAAAAGAAAAAAAAAAAGAGGATATGAAATGTTTCTTCAGACTAATCCTTGGGTCCATCAAAAATGAGATGTCTGTGCTCTGGCAGGTAATCCCTAAACATGATTAGAGACCTTATAGTTTCAGCATTGCCCACGTAATATTTGTACCGTATAAGCTATTTAGGCAGGGTTTGTTCTGAAGTTGCTATTAGAGGCACAATGAGTCGACTTTGCAATTCGAAATAATAGGTCTTTGCTGCTAATCTCTCTGATTTTATTATTGTGGCTGGCCATGTGTTCTTCATTTCCTCTGTCCTGAGCCGTCATGGCGGGAGGATTTGTGGTGTGTGCTATACATATGACAAACTAATAATACTTCGCTCAACAAGTTTGCTGAACCTTTCACCTTTGACCCTGCTTTCTAAACTTTGTCTATAGCAGCAGGTGGCTGTGCCACTGTACATTGACACTATGCAATGGAGGTTGGGAGTAGGCTGTACAGATGAAAAATCAAACAGTTCCCATGTCTGTAAATGGGAAAGGATAGAACTTTTTGTTTTTAATTAAAAAAGAAGCTTATTTTTACCCCCGCCCCATCTTTTTAAACATAAATTCATTGGGCCAGATTCACAAAGACTTACGATGGGCGTATCAGTAGATACACCGTCGTAAGTCCCAATCTGAGCCCGTGCAAATTTAAGCGTATGCTCATAATAAGATACGCTTAAATATTGCTAAGATACGAGCGGCGTAAGGCACTTACGCCGTCGTATCTTAGTTGCATATTTACGCTGGCCGCTAGGCATCGTAAAATATGCAAATGAGCAAATACGCCGATTCCCGAACGTGCGCCCGGCGTATCTGTTTACGCCATTTACGTAAGACTTATGCCTGGCGTAAAGTTACCCCTGCTATAGTGAGGCGCAGCCAATGTTAAGTATGGACGTCGGGACCTCGTCGTATTGGACGTCGTTTTACGTTGTTTGCGTAAGTCCATTCACAATGGAGTTACGTTCACGTCGCTTTCATTGACAATTTGCGATGTGATTTGGAGCATGCCCACTGGGATTCAGGCACGGCCGGCGCATGCGCAGTTCGTTCGGCGCGGGGACACGCTTGATTTAAATACTATACGCCCCCTACCTGCCGAATTTGAATTTCGCCGGGTCATTTATGCTACGCCGCCTCAACTTTACAGGCAAGTGCTTTGTGAATAAAGCACTTGCCTGAAAAAGTTGTGGCAGCGTAATGTAAATGACATACGTTACGCCCACACAAAGATAAGACGGGCTACCTGAATCTAGCCCATTCTATACAAAACAAATTAGAATAGATTAAAGTGGATGTAAACCCACTCTCATCCTTTCTAAACTACTGCCATAGTGCTGATCTATAAGGATATACATCCCTCCTGCATGTATCCTTACCTGTCAAATGTCTCCCCTCTGTCTGTTATAAGAACTAGAAAACTGCATATTCTGTTGGTGGATCGGTTGTCTGGAGCTCTGTGGGTGGAGTTGTGATGTCAGTAGACTCCCCGCCCTCCTCTACACTCCCCTTGTCAACATGCATTTTCTTCTGTGTATTCCTAACACTAAATTCTGCTATGATCACTAACATCCAGTTAAAATTCAGAAAAGTTACCACATGACTTCAGAAAAGGAGTGGGGGTGGGAATTAAAAAAACATGACTGTTTCCATGCTAGTGCATGAGATATGTAAACAACCTGTCACTGACAGCAAGGAGGAAGAACAGACTAAGGTTTTTCTCTGTAAGTCTGTTTTATTTCACTGAACAATAAAATAGGATTGCTCAGAGCTGGATTAACTCTGTGTGGCAAGACTGGGCACAGATAATAGGAAATCTTATACTGTACATTGTGACATCAAAAAAATAAATAAAAAAAATCAGGTTTACATCCACTAATCTACCCACGTAGACTGTCTCTAATCACTCTTTAAAAAAAAAAAAAAATGAGATTACACATTACTGTTGGAGAAATATATCATTACAATTAAATATAATTAAAAAAGTGACCATTTTTTTTTTTTTTTTTTTTTTTATTAATTTTTTCGTCTTTGAGGAGCATAGAGAAAAAAATACATTTTGACAATGCGAGAAAATACAACTACACGTTTGACAAATTGAAAATAGACCAACAACAGTCCAAAATATAATAAAATATAATAAAATAGAATGTGTTCATTTCAGCTCCTTTTTATGGGTACATAGAAAGATAGGTGACAAGGTGAAAAACCATTCCTGAGTAGTAGCCAGACATTATTAGGAGCATCGTAAAGTGAAAATTAAAATTATGTTTTAAATGTAGTAATATAAAAAAAAATTTGCGCTATATACAAAATAATTCAAATATTGAAAAAAATAACAATGGGCCAGATTCAGATACACTTAATTTTGCGCTGCGTAATCGAAATACTCTACGCTGCCGTATTTTACCAGGCTCTACATCGAATTCTGGTAGATTTTTGCCCGTACGCTACGGCGGCGTAGTCTATTTCTCGCCGCGTAATCGAAATACGCGATTAGGGGGCATGAAGCATTTAAATTAGGCGCGTCCCCGCGGCGATCAAACTGCGCATGCTCCTTTCAGAAATTTCCCCCCGTGCATTGCGCAAAATCACGTTGCTACGTCATTCGTTGTTTGAGTAGCGTCGTTTACGGACATTCCTATTCCCGGACGACTTACGTAAAAAATAATAAAAGACGTCGGAAAACGTAGAAATTCGACGCGGGAACGACGGCCATACTTAACATGGGCTGTCTAATATTAGAGCAGCAAAAAGCTGGTATAGTGTTACGCAAATAAAAGATGACTAAAGATGCCGTAAGAGATTGCGATTGAAGATCGTAATTTCTGGGATCGCCGGCAAAAGCTCATTAGCATACCCAGATGCGGAAAACGGCGGGAAGTCCACCCAGTGGCCGCAATTTTATTGCAGCGTAGATCCGAAGGCGTACGAACACATAATCCAGTCGAATTGAAGCCCGCAGCCGTTTTATCATGGTTTGAGGTTTCCGACTAGCTAAAAAACGTGCGTAATTTGAAATGACTCCAGTCTAACACCAGTAGACAGGCGTTACGGCTCTCTGAATCTGGCCCAATATCTTTAACTTTCTGCTATAAAATAATCCAATAAAAAAATGTAAAAAATCGAATTTCTTCATTAATTTAGGCCAATATGTATTCTGCTACCTATTTTTGGTAAAAAAAATAAAAATAAATCCTAATAAGCGTATATACATTGGTTTGCCCAAAAGTTAAGTGTTTACAAACAATGGGATATTTTTATGGATTTTTTTTACTAGTAATGGTGGCAATCAGTGATTTTTAGCAGAACTGTGACATTGTGGTGGACAAATCAGACACCTAACTGACACTTTTGATACTTTTTTGGGGACCAGTGACATTATTACAGTGATCAGTGCTAAAAATATGCATTGTTACTGTACTAATGACAGTGGCAGGGAAGGGGTTGACATCAGGGGCGATCAAGGAGTTAAGTATGTCCTTAAGTGGTGTTTTCTAACTGTGTGGGGGTTGGTCTGACTGGGTGAAGACAGAGATCAGTGTTCCTGCTTAGCAGAAATACAAGATCTATATCTTCTTCCCTGTCAAGATGACGATCTGTCCTGTTTACATCAATGTTTTTCTTCGCCATTCTTCTTCTTCGGCTGGTGGACATCGGATTCGCTCTTTGGCTACAATTTAGTGGCGGGTGTCAATGGACATGTATTCTTTGACACCTGCAGACATTTGATCCAATCCTATTTGCTAAAAACAGACAGATGGGCATCCGTTCCCCATCCCAATAGTGGATCTGATTGAATGGATCGAATCAGATGTAAATGGACAGGCAATCCATTTACATCTGACTGTCCATAGGGGAAAGAGAGCTGTGGCCGCATAAGCGGAGCGGACACGGACAAACCATCTGTCTGTTCAATGTGGATTTTCCGCTGAGCAGGCAGACTCCTGGCGGAGTCCGCACCGTGTAAAGGAGGCCTAAGGATTGGTAAGTTGCAACATAGTACATTTCTGTTTTTTTATTTGTGGGTTTAATACCACTTTAGGTTCACACAGGCTCAAGTCGATTTAAATCACAATGTAAATCACTAGTAAAAAGGCTTGATTTAAATCATAATTTTTGAAGAGCAACTGTCATCTCTGTGCCACAGCAGCTCCTCCTCTGACCCGCTGTTGACTCACCAAAAGTCCCATCACGGCTGGTGATGTTGGCAGTGAAACAAGGTGAGGGACGTGGCGGCAGCCGGTGAATGGATGCCCGCTAACAGGCGCTGCCATGATGGATCTGAAATGACAGGTGCTCTTTAAATGTAAGGGCTCATTCTTGCTGTTAGTCAGAATCTTTAATATTTGCAAAAAAAAATTAAGGTTTCCTATTTAGAATAAGCTGTCAGGTAAGTAAAACAGTGATATCAGAACTGATTCAATCATACAGTTTGTAGTGTACATAGATTTGCAAAACAATGGGATAAAGGAATATTCCTGAAATTTGTTTTATCTCATGGTTACTGTGAAATTGTGTGAATGCATCAATGCATGCATGTTATCTCAACTTGCAGAGCTTAGATTCATTGAATAAATTTACCAAAACATTTTATATTTTGAGTTACAGCCTCATGCTACATAACTAAGCTCAATTTCATGCTGAATAAACAAACTTATTAATGTACTGTATTTATCTGCGTATACTGCGCACTTTTTTCCCCTTAAAGTCAGGGTCAAATCGTGGGTGCGCGATATACGCTGATACTGCTGTTCCCGGGCGTCACCGAAATAGGCCGAGCTGAGTGTACTGCGCACTCGGCTAGGCTTGGCCACGCTCGAGAGAAGCCAAGCACCACAGCCTAGAGCTGAGCCGAGTTTATTGCGCACTCGGCTAGGCTCGGCTCCACCCACAGCCACGCGTGAGGAGCCGAGAGAAGCTAAGACAAGCCAAACACACAGGAAATCTGGCTCCTCTCGGCCAAGGCACCAAAAACAAACACCGCTGCAACCCCGGGCAAGGTGCGGATGGACTCGCCGCAGACGGACACACACAAGGATGGACACAGCCGCAGACGGACACCCACAAGACGGACACCCACAGGGCTGGACCCTGCGCAAGGAAGCTGCAGACGGACACCCACAAGGCTGGACGGACCCAGCGCAAGGCCAAAAATGTACGTTTTTTTTCTACCTTTCTAAGTTTTGGGTGTGCGTTATACGCCGGAGCGTGGTATACCCCGATAAATACGGTATCCTAAATAGAAAACTATCTTTAGTTTTTACTCTAAAAGCCTTTTATTAAAAAAAAAATGATAAAAATCAAAAAATCTAGCTAAAATACTGTACATAGGGACACCGATCGGTCAACTCCCCCAGTCATTCCCCTTCCCCCACAGTAAGAATCACTCCCAGGGAACATATTTAACCCCTTGATTGCCCCCTAGTGTTAACCCCTTTTCTTGCCAGTCACACTTATACAGCAACCAGTGCATATTTATAGCACTGTTCGCTGTATGAATGTGAATGTTCCCAAAATAGTGTCAAAAGTGTCCGAACTGTCTGCTGCAATATCTCAGTCCTGACAAAATTGCAGATAACTGCCAAAGAAGGCATTGTTCCGATCTCCCTTTAACAAGGGATAATCAACCCCCCCAAAAAAAAAACAACCTCGACCCCAAAGACCCAAACCACCGTAGACCAAAAACAAGCCTGAACACCTTCTCCAAAATCATGGAGAAAGCAGTAGTACAGCAGCTACAACTCCATTTGGACACCCACAAACTCCTCGACCCACTACAATCAGGCTTTCGCCCAGGCCATGGCACAGAAATGGCACTGCTCAAAATATGGGATGATGCCCTTGAAGCAGCAGATGACGGAGAATCATGCCGAGACGGAGAATCGTCTCAAAAAGTAGCTGGAGTTACAGACACAGATCTACCCTGGTTCGCTTCCTTCCTAGGAAATCGGTCCCAAACAGTGAAACTAGGAGTTTTCACCTCGGAAACGCGCAACATTTCTTGTGGAGTCCCTCAAGGATCGCCCCTGTCACTCGGATCATCGAAAAAAAACGACCGATATCAAGGATTAGAAAAATGCCTGGCATTGATCGACAAATGGATGACTGAGAGCTCCCTCAAACTCAACGGATCCAAAACAGAACTACTTCTCCTCCACACAAACCGAAAGACTACAGCTAGGACCTCATGGACACCACCCACCATCCTTGGACAGATCATCACCCCAAGTACCAAGGTCAAAAGCCTGGGAGTAACCTTTGACTCAGAGATGTCGATGGATGCGCAAATAGGATCAGTAGTCAGCGGATCCCATTACCTTCTCCGCCTACTGCGCAGACTCATCCCCTTCACCCCGGAAGAGGTAGTAGTCGGAACAATCATCAATTCTTGACTCGACTACACAAACTCCCTCTACTTAGGACTACCAAAATACCAGATCTCGTGCCTACAAGTCGTTCAGAACACAGCAGCCAGGTTGGTAACAGGAAAGAAACCCTGGGAATCCATCACCCCATCCCTGAGGGCCCTTCATTGGCTAACAGTAAAGGATCGGGTCACATTCAAGACCCTCTGCCTCACCCACAAATGCACACAAGGAAAGGCTCCTCAATACTTATGCGAGAAAAAAAAAAAAACACTACAACGCCCATCGCACTCTCCGATCATCTAACCAAAACCTCCTCTACATCCCCAAGTACAACTACAAATCAAAGGGAGAACGAAGATTTGCAGTCCAAGGACCACGGCTATGGAATCCTCTACCAACAAACATCCGCATTGAAGAAAACCATTGGGCATTCAGGAAAAAACTTAAAGTGGGGTTCCAACCATAATTAGCATTTTTTAAATGTATGTCCTTTCATCATGCGTTTTTATAATATAAATCCGGTCACTTACTATTTTACAATCCGCCGCCGCTCCGCATAGTTATTCAAAAAAGATAATTTATAAAACTATGTCCACACTGTGGCAAACCTAGCCACTTCTGGAACGCTGGACGTTACATGTCAAAAGGTTGTCTGTATTATATGCTATGTATTCTGCTGGGTCTTATGTGGGCATAGTAATTTATATGCTGGCAGCTGTAAGCCACTAGCATTCAAGTACTTAGTTTTATGTTGCCCAATCAGTGTTCGGCAGTTTTAAACCGAACTCCCACAACACATAACCCCAGACCCCAGCTATCAACCGACTTTTCCCTTGTGCAGCAATGCCTGATGGGAGAATTATCCAAACTGTTAAGTTCCCCATCTGGTCCTCCCTGTATTACCCCTGTTAAATCTATTTGGCTGTTTGGAAACCCCTTGCATGGGGAATTATATAAATATGGAAGCCTGTGAATAAAAAGTCTGTTGACTCTCAGAGCTGTGCGTCGTCTGGTTACTTGGGGAGATTTGGGACATTGCCTTACTTGTCAATGCTGACTGTGGATTTACCCTGGTTACCAGCGGAGATCGTGGAGTTTAATATTGTACTCCGCTACACACACCATTGTCATTTTGCTTGTAGGCATTGTGAAGCCCATAAGCACTTCCTGGAATTCTTGGATGGGGAGTGATAATGGGGTAGCGCGCTGCATCCTGGGAAATGATGACACACATTTGCCAGGAGCATTAGCATGCTGGGGATCCGAGGGAGATGACGTCAGAATCCTAGGTGATTCCGAAGGCAGATTTCGTGGGACCGCATAGCAACAGGCATTTCCTTTTTTAGGTCTAATGAGCACAATAATGAAAAAAACTATTTGGGATGGAAACTCCACTTTAAGACCCACCTCTTCTGAAGGATAAGGACAACACTGGATGGAAAAAGCACCTTGAGGCGATTTAGTTCGCATTTGTAGCGCTATACAAGTTATTCACTCACTTACTCTCACTCATTACTAGTAAGAATAAAATAAATAAAACATTTCATAAATCTATCCCTTATTTTGTAGGCGCTTTAACTTTTGTGCAAACCAATCACTATACGTTTATTGCGATTCTACAAAAATATGTAGAAGAATACGTATCGGCCTTGGGTTATGTTTTATAGCAAAAAGTAAAAAATATTGAGTTTTTTTTTTTAAATTGTCAGTCTTTTTTGTTTATAGCGCAAAAAATAAAAACAGCAGAGATGATCAAATACAGCCAAAAGAATGCTCTATTTGTGGGGAAAAAAAAGGACATCAATTTTGTTTGAAAGCTACGTCGCGCGACTGCGCAATTGTCATTCAAAGCGTTGGGTTGCTGAAAGCAGAAAATTGGCCTGGGCAGGAAGGGGGTGAAAATGCCCGGTATTGAAGTGGTTAAAAAAATAACAAATTCTTGATTTTTATTCACTGTGCATAGACAAAATAAATCCATGACTGTCTGAAGGAATATAAGTGAAAATAAATATAAAGAACATAAGTGAAATAAATGTTTTAAAATATTAGTCTGCGTATAATCTTTCAACTTGCTTATTATTTGGCATAGGTCTAAAAACGGGTGGCGAGTTTGTAAGCCCAGCATAGTGATAAATATACAGGAATGTGGTTTTATTCTCAAGTACGTGTTCATTTATTCTGCAGGAAAGACAGGCTATGGCTCTAGTACGGCAACCCCCTATGGAAATTCAATTGTTTGTTCATCCAAACACTTACATCTATATTATTACACTGAATTGATTCATGTTCACTGGGGGGAATATCTTAGTTGTAAAAACACATCCAAATGGATCTGCCATTCTTGTATAAACCAAGATGGTTGAAACCCTGAGGCGGTGTACACACGACCGAGGTTCTCGATAGAAACCAGCGAGAACCTCGCTGGGAGCTGCATTCCAGCGAGAACCTCGGCCGTGTGTACGCTCCTGGCTCGCCCCGCCCGTCGGGAATCCCGTCGAGCGAATAGAGAGCAGGCTCTCTATTTGCTCGACGGCCCTGGTTGCCATTCCCGACGGGCGGGTCGCCGATTTCGACGGCCAGGCGAGAACCTCGACGGGCGGAACGATGTGTTCCGCCCGTCGAGGTTCTCGTACGTGTGTACGCCGCCTCACAGAAGGATCTTTGTAGCTTATATAGCCTCAGCAGTAGAAACCACAAAGCTGTCAGTTCTCTAATGCTTACATCAATGTGCATGCCACTTTATATATGATTCATTATATGAAAGAAGATATATTTACAAGAAATATTTCAGATAATCGCTAATCACTAGACCTAAAAGGCAAGCAGCACATAAAGAAAGGCACGGAGCAAACAGAGTTGGGGGAGGGCCGGCATGACAGGGTTAACTGGCCGTAGGTGATTGGCTAGTTAGCTTGGGAGGAGTGGCCGGTTGTGAGGGGCGGGGGGCGGCAGGAGTGGCTGGTGCCAAGGAAGTGACGTTTTTTGTCACGAAATCATCAGATACAAAACATACATAGAACATAAACAATGTGAATATATTAAATAATGTGCAATGTCCATATACCACCACCCGGTATCTCCAAAACAAGTGATAGTGATGTCTTCTTTCCAAGTTAATCAAAAATATGTGAGAATGAGAGTGAAACATCCTACTCACCAAACATACTGTATATGACACCCATTACAGGTAGTCATAACCAGCATGTCAAGCGAAAAAAAGATCTGCAGGTCATCGGCACATGAAGTGGAACACCCATCAGTAGATCAAACAGACTCATGGAAACAAGCAGGGGCACTGATCACGTTCCACCTGTGTTCCAACATATGGCGGAAGTGACATGGAACACAGTAAAACAAAATCCTCCTGCACTCTGGTGTATCGCCAAAACCGGGTACTGCAGTGTAGTCTCACAGCAAAGTCTAGAGCAGGGGTGGGCAAACTTTTTGACTCGAGGGCTGCAATGGGTTCATATAGTGGACCCGGGGGCCGGACCAAGAGTAGATGGCCGGTGTGTATGTGTGAATTAATATAAATTACATTTAAATTTGTAACATTAAATGTTTAGATTAATTTAAGGTAGAAAAGCATAAAAATAGTTATTTTACAAAACTACAATTGATGGCACAGTGGTGACAAGTGATGGCACAGTGGCTGCGTTTGATGGCATTGCACAGTGGTGACAAGTGATGGCACAGTGGCTGCGTTTGATGGCATGGCACAGTAGTGACAATTGATGGCACAGTGGCTGCGTTTGATGGCTCAGTGGTGACAATTGATGGCACAGTGGTGACAAGTGATGGCACAGTGGTGACAAGTGATGGCACAGTGGCTGCGTTTGATGGCATGGCACAGTGGTGACAATTGATGGCACAGTGGCTGTGTGTGATGGCATGGCACAGTAGTGACAATTGATGGCACAGTGGCTGCGTTTGATGGCTCAGTGGTGACAATTGATAGCACAGTGGTGACAAGTGATGGCACAGTGGCTGCGTTTGATGGCATGGCACAGTGGTGACAATTGATGGCACAGTGGCTGCGTTTGATGGCATGGCACAGTGGTGACAATTGATGGCACAGTGGCTGCGTTTGATGGCTCAGTGGTGACAAGTGATGGCACAGTGACTGCGTTTGATGGCATGGCACAGTGGTGACAATTGGTGGCACAGTGGCTGCGTTTGATGGCATGGCACAGTGGTGACAATTGATGGCACAGTGGCTGCGTTTGATGGCATGGCACAGTGGTGACAATTGATGGCATGGCACAGTGGTGACAATTGATGGCATGGCACAGTGGTGACAATTGATGGCACAGTGGCTGTGTTTGATGGCATGGCACAGTGGCTGCATTTGGCATGGTACAGTGGAGACAATTGATGGCACAGTGATTGCTTTTGATGGCATGGCACAGTGGTGACAATTGATGGGCCTTCTAAGCGTAGTAATCTTGTTTTTTAATAGGTAAAAACGACAATTCATATAAAGGTGTCACTCACAAGGAAATGTAAAACATGGGCTTATCTGTACATTGTATCATACGCTGAGGCATCCAGGGTGCAGGTGCTCCGCTGGTCCTGGAGATCTAAAGCAGGCGTCCCTGTGTTGTTCACACTACCATCATCCACAGTGGCGGGATGGTATACCTCCGATGCTGGGGAGCGAGGGACAGCGTTCCGTGGAGCACAGCAGTGCAACGTCACTTCCGGGTACCGGTCACAGGGGGGTGCGCGCGTTCAAAGCATGCGTGCTTCTTTGTTAGGCCTCGTACACACGAGGCAATCTATTTGTTCAAATCGGTCGGACCGACCGATTTGAACAAATCTGTCTGATAGGATTTTGGTTTGCTCGCGTGTACACACGAGCAAACCAAAATCCCCGCCAGCAGACGGCGCGCTGACGTGTCGGTGACGTGGCGGTGACGTTGACGCCGCCACGTCACCGCACCAGGAAGTAAAACATTTCCGCGCATGCGCCGAATCCATTCGGCGGCGGTGCGAGACGACATGTCTGCTGGTAAGTGTACTAACCAGCAGACATGTCGGGCGGACGGATTCCCACCCGATAGATTTCAAAGCATGCTTTGAAATCTGTCGGGTGGCCAAATCCGTCGGCTCGGCCGTACACACGATCGAATCTGTCTGCTGGGACGGTCTAGCAGACCGTTTCCAGCAGACAGATTTGATCGTGTATACGAGGCCTTAGGCTCTATGGGTGCCATCTTAGGTCAGGGAAGATATGACTAGCCCAAAATGAGCTGATTGGCTGTGGTGTTTAGTAAGCAAATCCCGAGAATTAGAAGACAGAGACTAAACCATAAACAATGGACAGTCACTTTGAGGACATTAGGAACGATAAGCTCGCCTCGCTCCAGCCCCCTCGAAGCATAGGCCGCAAAGCCGCGGACTCAATTAGCAGCAATTGCGGCACAACGAGATTGCAGGTCGGGGCCGGATTAAAAGGTCCACCGGGCCGTATACGGCCCGCGGGCCGTAGTTTGCCCATCCCTGGTCTAGAGTCTTGCGGCCCTCCACAGAACAAAGGGTGTTCATATAGCTAAAGAAAAAAAAAAAAAGGAGGAGTGCATTAAAATCAGAATAAAAGCAATAGTCCTACTCACGGAAAACTTGAGTAAGCGCTTTTCAGACAGCTGGACTGGACCTTGCAGCACCTGCCAGTGGAACCTCAGACATCTGGACAGCTGACGGCTGACACATTCCTGGGGCGTACCCCCTTCCCCAAAGCCTAAGTGGTCCGTGGTGACTCTCTCCTGTATGTCCTCAGTAATAAATATGTGATGTGCACACACACATATTTATTACTGAGGGCATACAGGAGAGAGTCACCACGGACCACTTAGGCTTTGAGGAAGGTGGTACACCCCAGAAACGCGTTAGCCGTCCATATGTCTGAGGTTCCACTGGCAGGTGCCGCAAGGTCCAGTCCAGCTGTCTGAAAAGCGCTTACTCAAGTTTTTCTTGTGAGTAGGACTATTGGTTTATTATGTTTTAAGTGGTAATGCACTAGGTTGGTGCGCCCTCCTTTCTTTTCTTTTTGTCTGGAAGTGACATGGCACATATTACCTGACCTGACACATTTCGTTATTTTATTTGAAAATTATTTTTATTGAAATATTTGCAACAAGACATACAGACGTAGAAAAGGGAGAGTACCATGGCACAACACCAGGTCTCCCACGACCAACATGTAAAACATCCCATCCAACCCCAAAACCAACCCCCTCCCTCCCTTAACCCCCAAACTCAGTCCACCACCACTCCGGGCAATAGCACCAACAAAAAGAGAGTCAGGTACCCAGAGTACGTTAATCCAAATAAGCAATGGCAAGTATATAACATCCAACTCAAACTAGCCACATTCCCCAGCGGGCATCTCACCCCCATCAAGGGGACAGTCAGTGAAGGATCAAGTACAGCCCCCCCCCTACCACTACAGCATAGCTAATCTCCTCCTTTTCATACGCTTAGAAAACACATTATAGATCCAGCCTATCAGGTTGCCTCCCGCTCTAACCCACAGTATTGTCAGCATCAAACCAGGCCCGCTATACCTTATTAAATTTTTTCTCACATCCCCTGGAGAGATAAGTCGCTTTGTAGTAGGGCATCATTGATTTCACCAGGCCCTTCCAGAATGCTATACCCGGCGGGGTAGGTGACTTCCACTTAAGCAATATGGCCTTCCTCCTGTAAAACAGTAGTATATTCAATAATGTTCTATGGGCCCTGGAAGGGACCACCTCCTCCACCAAGCCCAAAAGACACACCTGCACCGACAATGGAACCGGCACATGCAGAATATCCTTCAGACAAGAAACCACCCCCTCCCAGAATATCTTTATTTGCGGGCATTCCCAGAAGATGTGTTTTGCGTCAGCCGGCAAAGAGGAGCACCGCCAGCACATCCAGGTAACCGATGGATACAAAACAGGGATTCTCGCAGGGGTGAAGTAGATCCTGTGTAAAAATTTAAATTGTAGTTGCCTGTCCCTCACCGATACAAAGTGCTTAAATGGGCAGTCCCACATGTCATCCCAATCTTCACTGTCTATACCAGGGACCTCCCTCTACCACCTCTCCCTGCATTTGATCAAGGCCGCCGGGCTTTTCTTAAACATCTCTTTGTACATGACAGACAAGGTCTTAGGAAGGTCCTCTTCCATGAGCATGTCCTTGAGAGTCGACTTGATGGACTCAATTGCCCCCTACCGAAACTGAAGGCATGGCGAAGCTGAATGAACCTGAAATAATAGGAGTTTGGAAGATCAAATCTAGCCTTAAGCTGGTCAAAGGTGAGCAGATCCCCGTAGCTAGTTATGTCCTTAAGCAGCTTAATACCCTTTGCCACCCACACCATCGGATCTGGGAAGGAATAGAAGTGAGGCAGCTTGGGATTCCCCCACAGCGGAGTCTGTGGCGAGAATCCCAAATAGCTGGGGCAGGCCAGGGCCACCGCCTCGTCCCACGCCCCGACTGTCGCCCGCATGGCCGACGTCAGCGGCAGGTCGGACCCAGCACGCATTTCGTTTTTTTTTTTTTTTAAATATGTTTTTATTAAGGAAGTTACACATCACAGGACATGTAGACATTTTTTAGGATATTCATGGTAGAAGAACAGTATATGTAGAAGTCCTCATAGAAAAATTAAGGGGAGGGCATAGGCTTAGGGGTATATGGAGTAAATGGAATAGTCCTTCCAAAACAAGAGGGGGGGGGGAGGGAGGGATGGTTAGAGATTTTCAGTCCCGTGAGGGATCCTGGTAAAGAAAGGACATTTTCTCAAAGTTCAGTCTCTCCGCGGGAGTAAAAGTGTGCAACAGAAAGTGATTCCATAAGTGATAGAAGCGGTTTTTGCTCCGTTCGTGTGAGGGCTTACCTTGAGCGGAGTCCATTTGCAGACTTGTGAGCTTACCTTTGCGACCTGATGCGATCCGCCCCCTGAGATTGGGACAAAGGGAGGGACGCACCGGGAGGCACCGGTACCAGCAGGAAGATGATGGTCAGGTGCGTGGAGCAGGTACAGGCAGATCACCGACTGGAAGGCTGCAGCAGATGAACAGAAGACCGTCCAGGCACAAAAGTACTTCACTGGTCAGGGCAGGGCTGAAAACAGGTCCAGGAGACAAGCCGTGGTCAGGGGCTGGAGAAGACAAGGAAAGTCCAAAAATACAAGCCGGGGTCAAAGGGCAGGTGATGATCGGGTATCCAAAGTCCAAGCCGGGGTCAGGGGTTCAGGCAAGCAGAAGTCCAAAAACGAGCCAAGGGTCAAAAGCCGGGGGTCAGTCTTGCAGCAGAAGATCAACATATAGGAGCTGTTGGCACAGACAGAATGATCTGATCAGAATGAACTGACAAGGCTCTCAGAGTGAGGCAGGGCTTTATACCCTGGTTAATTGGATAACCTGCCCCAGCTGGACCAGGAGTCTGGTGCAGATTGCAATGAGAAGGCAATCAGCACATATTTCAGGACCAGGCTTTGATGGACAGCAGACAGAAATAGCAACTGAGAAGTGGCTCAGAGGCAATGACCCGGAGCAGCAACGGAGGGGTCCCGGGTTCAATTCCACCCAGAGCCACTTGAGGCGCGACCATGCCTCGCTGTCTGCCCGGCACGGTAACGACCCTGACAGTTCGTGGGTCAGGTCCGTGTTGAGCCTGTCCTTGTATAAGAGCTGCAACAGTTCCTTTTTGACTTGAGCAGTGGTCGGGCAGTCAGCAGATATCCACTGCAAGAGGCATATCAGGATCCAATTCCTGCTCGGGGGTGTGGTAGGGGAAGACCAGGGAAGCAGTAGGGGGTCCCAATAGCTGAAAATAAGTAGTAGCGGGTCCTTGGGTATGCGCAACAGGGTGACGTCAAAAATGTATTGGATGTCTTGGTCCCAGAATCTGGCTATGAGGGAGCAGGACCAGAACCTGAGAGCCAAGTTGGGTTTGGGTTGTTTACAGAGGGGGCATTCTGGGGAGGCATGGGCTCGGCTGAAGGGGATGTGGGCCCGGTGAACAATTTTGATCTGCGTCTCTCTCCATATCTCGTTAGGTATAAGTTTGTGGACGGTGGTGAGGCCATGGAGGAGCTTCCCCACCAGCTCAGGGTCGGGGAAGTTCTTCGACCAGTTGGCCGCTGACGTTGATGCCAGGGGGGGGGGGTGTTGTGCAGAAGGAGGGGACGGTAAATGTCCGATACCTTGTACGAGGCCCGGGAAATAAGGGTGTCGGTGAGGGAGCTCTGGAACCTTTTTCTATCATCCCGGCAGGTATTTTTCATAAAACTGAGGCATTGGATATACTGGAATACGTGTGATGGAGGGAGAGAGAATTTGTCCGCCAGGGCTCTAAAGCCCATGGGGCGGCCTGAAAGGGGGTCACACAATGAATAAAAATGTTTGATACCCTTATCATGCCAGTCAAGGTAAGGCTGGTTATCTAGGCCAGGTTGGAAGCTAGGGTTACCCAGGATTGGAAGATATCGTGAGATAGAGGATGGGATACTGAGGGCTTTCCTGACCTCTCTCCAGGCAATGACCGTGTCCCGGAGAAGGAGATTGTGTTGGAGGGGAGGGGGGGCAGATTTCCAGTGACAATGGAGAAGGGCCGTAAGGGAGAAGGGGCGGACCATCGCCGATTCCAAGGGGTAGTTCGAGCACCTGGAGGACTGGGAAATCCAATCCAGGCCTGTTCTCAATAGACATGCCAGGTTATATAGCCTGATGTTGGGAAGGGCAATGCCCCCCTCTCGTCTGGGAAGATGCAGTTTGGCAAATGCTATGCGCGCCCGCCTGCCACGCCAAAGGAACTTGGAAATGGCCGAATTTAGGGATTTGACGTCTTTATGGCGCAGAAGTAGTGGGATGGTTTGTAGTGGGTACAACAGGCGTGCGAAACTGACCATCTTGACCAGGTGGCATCTTCCCAGCAGTGAGAGAGGCAGGTCCATCCAGTTTCCCAGTTCTTGGGATATTTTGGTGAACAGGGGGGGTAGTTGAGATGATATAGGGAGGAGGGCAATTTACCTATTTTTATTCCCAGGTAAGTGATATGAAGCCGTGTACACACGGCAGAGAACCTCGACGGGCAGAACACATCGTTCCGCCTGTCGAGGTTCTCTGCCGGCCGTTAGATTCGGCAACCTGCCCGTCGGGAATGGCAACCAGCCATTCATCCAGGCGGGCCGTCGAGCAAATAGAGAACATGCTCTCTATTTCTGCTCGACGGCATTCCTGACGGGATGCTCGCCGAGAGCGTACACACGCCCGAGGTTCTCGCTGGAATGCAGCTTCCAGCGAGGTTCTCGCTGGTTTCTAGCGAGAACCTCGGTCGTGTGTACGCCGCCTGAGACTTCGCAACAGTGAATAGCGAGCTCTGGGACCAAGAGGGGGCAGATAGAGAACCTATGGGGAGTATTTCGCTCTTATTATAGTTAATACGAAGCCCAGAGCATTGCCTGAATTCGTCAAAAGTGGTCTTGATCGTGGACATGTCATGTGAGGGGCTGGATGTGAAAATAAGGACGTCGTCTGCAAATAGTGACGTGCGAAGGTCGTGGTCTCCGACACGTATGCCATGAAGGGGGGCGATCTGGGTTAGGTGGCGGGACAGGGGTTCAAGCGCTATGTTGAAAAGGAGCGGGGAGAGCGGGCAGCCTTGCCTCGTGCCTTTGTGCAGCCGGAATTCCTCAGAGAGGAGGCCCGCCGCAACCAACCTCGCGGCAGGGGCAGTGTACATGGCCTCTACGAGGTGCGTGAAGGGGCCCGAGAAGCCCATTTTGGACATGACCATGGAGAGCCATTCGAAACTGACGCTATCGAAAGCCTTGTCAGCGTCTAAAGTGATGATGGCATGGTCTCCTGCCGGGTCATTTTTTGCGTGTTCGAGAGCCAGCATTACCTTCCTGATATTCATGGTGGCCGTCCTACCCTTTACAAAGCCCGATTGTGCGGGGTGGATCAGGGAGGGTATAATGGATGCCAGCCTAGTGGCCGCTATCTTGGAGAGGATCTTAACGTCCAGGTTTAAAAGTGAAATGGGCCTATAAGAGCCAGGTTCTAGGGGGTCTTTGCCCTTTTTCTCCAAGAGTTTTACGATGGCCTGATTGCCCGTAGGTAGGTAGGTCCCACCCGACCATATACGCTGGTAGACGTCGTGGAGGGGGGGAGACACAGTTGAACTAAAGGACTTATAAAATTCTCCAGTGAAGCCATCTGGGCCTGGAGCTTTGGAGGGGGCAAGCTGTTTGATGGCGGATTGGACCTCCAGGATGGAGATAGGGGCATTGAGGGCTTTGAGTTGGGTGGGGGTCACCCGATCCAGGGAGATACGTTGTAGGAAATTGAGGGCCGTTGGCTTATCAATAGGGTCTGAGGCATACAGGGAGGAGTAGAATTGGCGCATAGTACAATTGATATCTTTCGGGGTGTTGTGCACGGAGCCCGACGGATCTCTCAGAGACATGATATGTGTCGGGCGGTGGGGTCCTGTGCTTAATCTGGAAAGGAGTCTACCTGCCTTTTGGGTACGCTCGAGGGTGGCCGCCCAATTATCAAAGGCCTGCTTAGCAGCAAACCACGCGCTACGGTTGCTGGGGGAGTCATCGGTATAGAGGACCCGCTGGGCCTGATGCAGTGTTGCGCTGGCCAGTTTGTAGCGTCTAAGTGTGTGTTTTTTGAAGGTAGCGGCGTAGGCTATTATGCAGCCCCTGAGGAAAGCCTTGCCCGCTTCCCAGAAAAGGTTAGGGTTGTCGGCGTGTAGGGCATTATCCGACGCGTATCCCGACCAGGCTTTTTCCAGGTGTTGTTGGAAATCGGAGTTGTTGTGAAGATAGGAGGGAAACCGCCAGATTTTGGGGTTGGAGGCTAGGCCAGGATCTTCAAGAGTGGTCGAGACCGTGGCATGATCCGAGATTGCGATGTCGTGTATGTCAGCTTCCGAGATCAGTGGGAGGAGAGAGTCAGAGAAGAAAAGGTAGTCCAGTCTCGTGAAGACATTGTGAGGGTGGGAGTAGAACGAGAATTCCCTATCAGCTGGGTGTCGTAGTCGCCATAAATCGTGAAGGTGCAGTGTGTCAATTGTCGATGACAACAAGGTCTGGGTGGGAGGAGTCAATGGAGGACGGGAGTGTCTGGTAGAGGACCTGTCATCTGTCGGGTGCATAATGGAGTTGAAATCCCCTCCTATCAGGTGTGGGCAATCTGGCTCTCGAAGCGCCCAAGAGGTGAGGTCGCTAAAAAAAGTACTTGTGGGGTTGTTGGGGGCATACACATTGATGATGTTTACAACCCTGGGTCCCAGTTGGATACGGGCAGAGGCGAATCGTCCCTCAGAGTCTGAATCTGAGGACAGTACCTTGCAGGGGAGGGTTTTGTTGACTAGGATTATTACCCCGGCTTTCCGACCGTATGAGTCAGAGCCGAGGACTGTGCCCACCCAGAGTTTCCGCAGCCGCGGGAAGTCGGGAGTGGACAGATGGGTTTCCTGAAGGAGGGCGATATCGGTCTTAAGCCTTTTAAGGTGACGCAGAACCTTCATTCTCTTATTGGGGGAACGGAGCCCTTTAACATTCCAGGAGACTATTCTCATGTGGAGAAAACTATCAGAGGGGTGTAGGCAGGATGCGGAGGCAAAGTAAGTGGGAGCATGGAGTATGGCAGACGTGGGATACAAGGACAGCAAACGGAGTAGTGGTTGACTGGGAGAGAGAACGGAGGTGTTAACGGAAACCCTTAGTACGGGGAGAGAGCAGAGAAGCAGGGAAGGGGAGATGGGGAGGGATGATGGGGACAAACATAGTGAACAACAACATTTGGGAACTTCACTTTTTTCCGCATGGAGCCACTGAATAAGCCAACTCCCAACCCAGGGCTCACTATGCAGCACTTCACCCGCAGCGACAGAAGGGGGGGTGTAGGCAGCAGGAGCAATGCGTGGGGGGGCAAGAGCTAAACAGGTATCCCTGCGGAAGAACAGAAGGGCCCACACATGACATATAAACGTATGTGAAAACCCAATATTAAACACAAGTAAAGCTAGAACAACTATTACCAATCGTGCAAGAAGAACATAAAACAATGTGAAATAAAATAGCATTACAGAGCAAAAACAAAATGGCATAACAGCATAATAGCATTGGGCCTACCGTGGCCCCCCGGGTGAGGGGGAGGCACGATGGAGGAGAAGGACCCAGGAGTGGTCTTAGACGATCAAAGCGCAGCAGAGTTGCACCAGGATGGTGCGGCCATCCAAAAAAAAGGAAAAAGAAAAAGAAAAAGAAAAAAAAGGGGTTCAAGAGGAGGAGGTGTGTTGTCGGTCGGATCCAGAAGCCTTGAATCTTTTAGGAGAGCCCTTGCGCGGGCTCCCGTGTTCCAGGGCCCGGTTGGAGGGTGCAGCTCTAGGAGACAGGTTGTGGTGGGGGCCTGAGCGGTGGGACCTCAGGAAGGCCTCAGCTTCGGATGGGTCATGGAAGGAGAGCTGATCTCCGTTAGGTGCTCTGAGTTGAAGCACGGCCGGGAAGGCCAGAGTAAACTTGACTTGCATTCGGTGGAGCTCCGAGCAGATCTGCTGTAAAGCCTTCCTCCTCTTGGAGACGTCCACGGAGTAGTCCGCAAAGACCAAGATATTCATGCCGTCTATCTGGAGGGTCCTGGACTGCCTAAACTTCTGCAGGATGAGGGACTTATCCGAATAGTTGAGATACTTGGCGATCACAGGACGTGGTGATTTGCGTTCAGAGTTGAAGAGGCCCATGCGGTGGGCACGCTCAACAGTGCTGGGGCAGGGCAGGCCCAGGGCCTCGGGGATGCGTCTTGAGCAGAGATCCGAAAGTGCCTGGGGTTGCAGCGATTCGGGGACGCCAATAAAGCGCAGATTGCTCCTCCTGGATCTATTCTCAAGGTCATCCAGCTTGTCGAGTATGTACTTGTTCGTCTTGTCTTGCGCATGTTCAAAGGATTGGGCCTGGTAAAGTTCCTCTTCTATATGACCGATGCGACTCTCAGCCTCATTCAGCCGGGATGCATGCTCCCCTAGTTGAGCCTGGATTTTCTGTATCCCTGCATTGATGGCTTTTTCCACTGAAGTTGCTATCATGGGGATAATAGAGCAGCCACGGCCTGGGCCATCAGCTCTATGTTGTGCAGATCCCCCGCTTGTGGGGGAGGTGAGGAGATGTGGACAGTCTGAGGGGTGGTTGGAGGGGCTGGTGATGCACTCACCTCCATAGCAGGCGCCGATTCTACGATCGGATCCACGGCCGGATCCGTGTAGGCCGAAGCCGGGGCCTCGATTTGCGGCTGCCCCGTCCGCGCCGCGGCGGCGGCGTAAGATCGCGCGCCGTTTTTTTCTAGAAACCTGTCCATCCTCGTGTGGGGGGATGGCGGATGGTTAGCCCAGGGGTCGGTTGCGGGTCTGCAGGCTTTTATAAGCGGTTTTTGGAGCCTGTGTGCGGGAGCTGATTGAGCACACAGCTACTCCATGCGGCGCCGGAACCGGAAGTTCCGCATTTCGTTATTAACGCCTGACGTCATCAGGGGTCATGTTTCTTCTGGACTTGATTATGATTACCATACCATTTATCATACCATTACCTGGTGGGTGTGCCACTTCATGGAAAGGTGACCTGATTTTTTTTTTTTCGCTTGACATGCTGGCTATGACTTCCTGTAATGGGTGTCATATATGTTTGGTATGAAGACTTTTTTGTCTTCTGGATTGCAGAGTGGGGAAGGTACTTGTTCAAGTGCCCACATCACTGTCTGGATGATGTGGACAGTTCCCATTGGCTGTCCAGATGGGCAGTGCTCTCTGTCTGCAGCAATGTGATGACATTACAGTGAGGTGGGCAATAAGACCAGTCAGTGGTGTACTTCAATTGCAGCACTTGATCAGCCGATCTCACTTACAGAAGAGGCACCAGAATCAGATGGCAGATTCAGGTAAGAAAAAAAACATCTTTGGAAGGCATTTATTTTAACATGAAAAAGTTATGAATTGATGGGAATGGGGAAGGATTGGGGGCAGATACAATTTGCTTGGAGATCGGCTTTAATGGTTTTTCTATGAGACCCCATGACATATAGTTCTACCCCTAATGCCGCGTACACATGACCGTTTTTTGGGTTGTAAAATTTTTTTTTTTTTTATTTCATTAAAAACGATTGTGTGTGGGCTCCAGAGCATTTTTCAAGATGTAAAAAACGGGCATTAAAAATATAGAACATGCTCTAATTTTTCACAATGTTTTTAACGTCCTAAAAAATGGTCGTGTGTGAGCTTTAACGACGTGAAAAAACTGCTCATGCTCAGAAGCAAGTTATGAGACGGGAGTGCTCATTCTGGTAAAACTAGCATTTGTAATGGAGCAAGCACATTCATCGCGCTGTAACAGACTGAAAAGCGCGAATCGTCTTTTACTAACACAAAATCAGCTAAAGCAGCCCAAAGGGTGGCGCTATCTGCATGGAACTTCCCCTTTATAGTGCCGTTGTACATGTTTTAGGTCACCGCGCTTTGCTAGAGCATTTTTTTTTCACGATCGTGTGAAAGCAAGCCCGTTTTAACGATCGGGTTGAAAAAAACTTTGTTTTTTCTAGACCATTAAAAAAAATGTACAACCCGAAAAACGGTCATACGTACGCGGTATAATCCGAAGCTGTGCTATATAGCTATAGCTTGGGATGCGGCTAAATATTATGCAGCCCTTACATTGTTTGTATATTGTCCCGCCACACCTAAAAACACAAGAACCTGCACAGGTGCCCTTTGCCTTTAAAGCATTTTATACTGCTCATTTTTCTGAGCCGCGGCTGTGAGTGGTGTTGATTAGAAGCTGTATTTACTGTGTCGGACAAAAAGGTGTGGAAATTAGCTTTTGATTTAAACTGTTGATGAGATAGGGTCAATTTAGCAACGTTATATGGACAGCTGCACAAAGAATAATAACCAGGGTGATTTGAAATTAAGAAGGAGAATGTGCGATAAGGATGAGTGGGCTGATAGCTTAATGTTTAGCCAGGCCTTAGATTTGTTTTCATGTGGATCCGGTGTCTTTCTCTTACTCTATTTCCCAGCGTCATTCAGGGTCTTTCTTAATGTATAATGCATTTAATATTGTGAAGATGCCATCCGCGCTCTCATGAGCTTCCTCGTTTCAATCATTATCACTCATCTACATACCCACATTTAGAAAGTGGATTGTATCACTCTGTGAAATTGAGCCGCTCCCCCTTCCCCTCCATCTCTGGGTGCTGCTATTAGATAAGTCTCAATGCTCTGTGACTGCTATCTGCTCGCTTGTATCTTCCTGGCCTCATTGGCTGATAATTTAGATGCATTTTTATTAGCACCCTTACATTCATATTTTTATATAGGGACCTGTGGCTATTTACCCCATACTGGCTTTCCCAGTAAAGTATGCATAGAGTCATTAAAGGGTCAGTCCACCCAAAAATGATATTACAATGTAGTTAGCTATAGCACATGGAGTGGGTCTGATATATTCTGGATACCTTAATAGCAAGATTTTCATGCATGAATTCCTCAGCCCCTGGCTTAATGAGAGTTCTGGGATTTTCAGATTCTCTTGCATTCTCCATAAAGTAAGATAAATAAACGATTTAGCAGGGCGAGTGGTTACCCTCATAATGGCCATAGCAGGTGTCCATTCCTAAGACGAGAACACAGAGATCCTACCAATAAAGTCATCTGAGAAATAGAAAAAACACTTTAGATAGTTTAAAAAGTGTAATGCCTCCACCCCCCCCCCCCCTTAAGCCCTACAACCCAACCAACTCCTTTTTTTTCTTATTCTGATGATGAGTGCTGGATAGAGGAGAGCTGATACTGGAAAGGACAAAATGGGGGGGGGGGGTAGTATTGAAGCTTCAAAGGGGCTGTAAACCTTTGTGTTTCTTCACCTTAATGCATCCTATGCATTAAGGTGAAAAAACACCTTGCAGTGTCCGGCCCCCCAGCCCCCCCCCCATTTTACTTACCTGAGCCCCGAATTTCTGTGGGCGCGATCCCACCGTCGCTCTCTCCACGGGTTCTCGGCTCTTCATTGGATAGATTGATAGCAGTACAGCCATTGGCTCACGCTGCTGTCAATCAAATCCAATGATTGACAGCAGCGTCTGGGCGGGGGGTCAGTGCCGAGTCCTGCATTCGGCGGCTATGGATGCCGTATGTTGGACACGGGAGCGTGCCCGCAAGGTAACCCACTTGGTAGAGCGCTTCCCAGAGTGGGTTATCTGATGGAGGGAGGAGCTGAGAGAGCCACCATGGGACACCAGAAGAGGATGTTTGGGGCCACTCTGTGAAAAACGAACTGCACAGTGGAGGTAAGTATGACATATTTGCTTTTCACCTTGTAATACAACCCATTCTGTTTAAAAAAAAAAGAAATGAAAGGCAAAACATTTGTGTATAGATGTAAAAAAAATATATAAATACCCTTTTTTCCCTTTGTTAAAAGTTATCAATTCCCTCTGTCCTCGGCTGCATAAGAGCTAGGGGAGGAGAAATAGCAGTACACTGAAATTCCCAGTGAAAGGTTGTGCTTGGTGGGGGGGCAAAAGAAGTCTAATCATTGGAGGAGAGCAGGCAGAGTTCCCAGCAAAGCTAGAGAACTGACCAGGCTGTGCTCTACTGCTTAGTGTGTTCCATTTTTATTAGGAAAGCAGAGGGACTGAACCCCAGGGATTTTACACAAAGGAGGCAATACAAAAGAGAACAGGATACTCGTTCATACAAGTACAGTACATGGTACAGAAGCCACATATCAGGAATATGAAATGTTGGGTTTACTTATTCTACCAAACGCTGAAATATCAGTTTTGGTCAGACAGACCCAATAAGAGCCTGATCCAATCAAAAAGACAATGTATCAGTTTTAGTGGTCATTAGGGATTTCAGTGAAATTTGCCATCTGTGAAACCTCTTCTGTTTATTCACTGAGCTTCTATATTTTTTTCTTTATTTATAGGGTTATGAGTTTTGAGGTTTATTTTGAGTAGTTTTTTTCAGTTAGTATTCTGTTAGTGTTTAGTGTATTAGGCCTCGTGCACACGACCGTTTTCCTCTGCAAAATCCATCAAGAAACTTGTAGGCAGAGCTTTTTTGCCGAGGAAAACGGTCGTGTGTATGTTTTTCATCGAGGAAACTGTCATGGATCTCGACGAGAAAAAAGAGAACATGTCGTGTTTCTCGTCGGGCTGGTTTACGACGAGAAACACATTCGTGTGTATGCTTAGAAACCCGCACATGCTCAGAATAAAGTATGAGACAGGAGCGCACCTTCGTCGCGCTTTAACAGACTGAAAAGCGCGAATCGTCTCTCACCAAACTTTTACTTAACACGCAGTAACATGAGATTAGCAAAAGCAGCCCCAAGGGTTGTGTCAGTGGAATCGAACTTCCCCTTTATAGTACCGTCGTACGTGTTGTACGTCACCGCGTTTGAGAACGACAAGATTTTGTCTTGACAGTGTGTACGCAAAAAAAGCTTGACAAGATTCTCGACAAGCCTGAGAAGAACCTCATCGAGGAAAACAATGTTTCTTTTACGACGAGATTCTCGGTCGTGTGTACGAGGCCTCAGTGTCAATGTTTTGTGTATTAGTGTCTGTGTTTTCTACCTTTTTGTGAGTATTTGAATGCCATTTGTTTCGCTGTTGTTTTATATATTTTTTTTATTTTACTTTACTTACAAACTTAATGAGAGACCTTTTTGTTGCAAGAACAGATCATGGGTGGTTGAAAGTAGCTTCTGTAACCCTCATGGACCATTTAAAGTTTATTGCGCCCTTAAAAACAAAAAAATAAATAAACTTACCTTTATTACACATAACTCCAAAATAGGGAAATTTTACTAAAATCTCCAACTAATTATATTATGGTAAAAATGTATCAAAGTCTCTCAATTTTCATCAACATTTTGAGAAAATGAAAACTTGATTTTGTTTATAGCTAGTGGTCCTTTGCGGCTGAAGTTTAGATTTGCCTCTACCATGGGTTCAGGGAAATCCTTGAGATTTGTGGTCTCAGTTTATTTACCGAGTTGCTCAGGAGAATTTTTAGAAACCATTTTGCACTTCATGGCCTTTGAACTATGGCCAACTTGTTTAGACAGGCCAAAGGGGGCTTCTGATTATGCTTCCCACCTCACTATGAAGGGGGACACAGAGCAGGCATAGTGTCAGGGTCATAGTGTGTTAGGAGCTGTTGAAGGAAAACTAACAAATTGCATAAGGAGAAATTAGAGTCAATTATAAAGCTATGCTTTATGTATGACTCCATGGGGAATCAATCCCTTTGCTGCCTTTATTATATTTAATTTTTTTGGGTTCATTGAATTTCATGTTATTTTGTGGTTGATTAAAAGATCAGCAGCCACCTGACCATAGTCTTATTTTTCTGCAGGGCTTCTTTAAAAATAGGCTTTTGTTTTAGGGGTTGTGTTTTGGGGTTTTAATTTATGGTATATTGAAATATGTTGATTTTAATTGTATGTTGGTTTTATTTTTATGTATGGTTTATTTTTTGTTGGCTTTATTTATTTATTTTTTATAATTATATTTTTTTGTTTTTGTTTTATTTTAAATGCAGGTAAATATATTGTATTACTTTATTTAAAGCAGTATTAAATCCAAAAGCAAATTTGTATTATATTGCAGCTTACCCATTCTTAGTTATGATGGCCGTATTTTGGGAATTTCATTTTTATATTCCACCCATCCATCTAACCACCTATCCACCTACCCATTCATCCACCCACCTATCCACCTATCCACCCACCTGTCCATCCACATCCATCAACCCAGCTATATATCCATCCATCCACCTACCTATCCATCCACTCATCCATCCATCCATCTATCCACCCACCCACCCACCAATCCATCCACCTACCTACCTATCCATCCACCCACTTATCCATCCAACCACCTATCCATCCACCCACCCATCCATCCACCTACCCATCCATCCATCCTCCCACCCATACATACATCCACAAACCTATCCATACATCCACAAACATATCCATCCATTCATCCACCTACCCATCCATCCATAAATCCATCAACCCACCTACCTACCTACCTATCCATCCATCCATCCTCCTACGCACCAACCTGTCCATCCATACATCCTCCTACTCACCTACCTGTCCATCCATCCACGCACCCACCTAGCCATCCACCAACCCACCTATCTATACATCCATCCCTGCACATCCCTTCCTGCTGGTTGGGTATATCCTGGCTGTCCCTCCTCTTTCCTATATGAAAGCAGTTTATTTATTGGTATTGTCCAAAAGCTTACAAAACTCTGTCCAATCTCCCTTTTCCCTTTTTCAGCAGACAATATACATTACATTCTGTGCAATGTCCTATAGATCTGCGCACTACTATGTAGTGCAAGAGCTTGCCTTGGGGGGGGGGGGTGTTTTGCGACCATCTAAAATTTTGACCACAAGTCGCCACTGGATTTAAGGAATGTTATTCCCCAAGTATGTTATTTAAAAAGTACATTTCCTTGCTGTATGGTATTTTTGATCATTTTTTTTTTTTGCATATGTGTTTTCCACGTTTATAGTAATGTATCTTTTATTCATAAAATGGGAAGAATTTAACAAGACTCATTCCCTCATTATAGACTTCAATGGTATTGACTTCTAAGATTGGGTTCACTGAATATTAAAATAATTTGCCAAACCCTTGACAAATTTGACCAGGGCAGGTTCGCCCATCACTAGTGGTTATCAGTGGATTGAATCAGTCACCTTTTTCCCTAAAAGCAATATATTCTCACAAGAGCCAATGGCCCAGTCTTTAAAGCATTATATAGCTGAAAGGGGTATGCATAGTGTAATTCTATAGCATTATATAGCTTAAAGGGGAATGCATAGTGTAATTCTCCAAAGAGAAAGTGACATCCCAATAAGGTGCTTCCAGATTTAGAAGACTATGGAACGTTGGTAGGATTATCTTGCCACTGGAATCTCCAACAAACAGAGGAGTATGTATATCACCATTGGATAAGGAAATATCCATTGTAAGTGGACTTACCCTTGAAGGTACTTATAAGAATTAGATATTGTTCAGTATTTCATTATATAAGGTGATTCTCTCCTGATCCATTCAATTTCAAACAGATAATGTGATTGTGACAGTGGCAACCACTTCCATCTAATGCTTCTTGGGAAAGAGGACAGTCAAGTTGGAATCTCCCAGCCAATTGCTTTTGTTCTTTCTACTGTAAATTAAGTTGGCACAATGGTGTCTGCAGAGTACATAAATATGCATTCTTGACCAATGCAAGCATACAAGCTTATGCACCTTTCTTTAGAAGGAAAGGTTGTTTGGTGCAGGTATGATATACTCACATCTAGTAATGATCAGTGAATATAAGGAATATAATCTTGCAGTGATTCTACAAATGTTCCCAATAATCACACACTTTTACTGATATAGCTTTTTGTGTGTGGAAGGGTGTGTATTTAAAGTAGTTTAGTTTACTTGCATTGTAATTTGTTGTTCTTTATTTTTGTGGTTATGTCTTTTTTTGCATGTTAGGCCGCGTACAGGCGAGGAGACATATCCGCTCAAACATGTCCGACAGACCATTTCCAGCGGACATGTCTCCTCGGATTTTGGTCCGATGGCGTGTACACACCATCGGACGAAAATCCCCTCTGACTGAGGACGCGGTAATGTGGCAGTGACGTTGACGCCACCATGTCACCACTCCAGGAAGTAAAATACTTCCACGCCTGCGTCAAATCCATTCGACGCATGCGGGAGATTAATGTCCGCTGGTTAGGCGTACTAACCAGCGGACATGTCCGACTGACAGGTTTCGAGCGGACAAATTTCAAAGCATGCTTTGAAATTTGTCTGCTGGAAAAACCTGTCTGCGGACCAGTTTTAGCAGATATATTCGATCGTGTGTATGCGGCCTTAGATGTTATTTGTAAAACATATGTGCCTTTACATTTTTATTCCACTCTATTTTTATTCTTTATGTGATAAAAACTGTAAATTATAAGGCTAAGAGGAAGTCATTTTTGTAGGACAAGAGCGGGTCCGGGATAGTTAAAAGCAGTTTCTATAACCCTCAAAAGCCAATCAAAGCTCATTGCAGTCTTAAAAACCACCTTCATTTTTCTTCCATATAACTCCAATGCATTTTATCAAAATGGCGGAATTGTCTCAAGTTTTGCCTACATTTTGGAAAAAATAAAAACTCTATTTTTTTAAATGTATCCAACTTCTTAATATCTGGGCTTTCATGATGATCCAATGGCTTCAGTACATTTTGTGTCTCTGATCTGGTAACAAGTACACTATATTACCAAAAGTATTGGGACACCTGCCTTTACACACATGTGAACTTTAATGGCATCCCAGTCTTAGTCTGTAGGGTTCAATATTGAGTTGGCCCGCCCTTTGCAGCTATAACAGCTTCAACTCTTCTGGGAAGACTGTCCACAAGGTTTAGGAGTGTGTCTATGGGAATGTTTAACCATTCTTCCAGAAGCACATTTGTGAAGTCAGGCACTAATGTGGACGAGAAAGCCTGGTTCGCAGTCTCCCCTCTAATTCATCCCATCGGGTTGAGGTCAGGACCCTGGGCAGACCAGTCAAGTTCATCCACCCCAAACTCACCCATCCATGTCTTTATGGCTCTTGCTTTGTGCATTGGTGTGCAGTCATGTTAGAACAGGAAGGGGTCATCCCCAAACTGTTCCCACAAAGTTGGGAGTATGAAATTGTCCAAAATGTCTTGGCATGCTGACGTCTTAAAGCCTCGTACACACGAACGAGAATCTCGTCAGGAAAAACCTGTCGTTTTACCTGACGAGATTCTTGGCAAGAAACCCTTGCCGCCCGAGTGTACAGACATTTGTTTCAAAAGAACCGCGGTTCTCTTGAAAGGAAAGAACTCGGTAACGTCATTGCATACGACGAGCATGCGCTCGTCCTATTCGATGACGTCGCCGCCATCTTGCGGCAAAGTCATTTCAAGCATGCGCGGGTTTCCACGGCCACAGGTAAGTATACACACTCTCGAGTTTCTCGTCGGGAGACAGGCCGACAAGAATCTCGACGAGAAAAAAGAGAGCAGGTTTTCTTTTTTTCTCGTCTAGATTCTGGCCAGATTTCCTGACGAGAAACCTGAATGGCGCGTACACTCGAACGGTAATCTCAGCAAGAAGCAGTTTTCTTGCTGTTTTTTGCCGAGAAAACCGGTCGTGTGTACGAGGCTTGAGAGTTCCCTTCACTGGAACTAAGGAGCCAAGCCCAACCCCTCAAAAACATTCCCATACCATTTTTCCCCCTCCACCAAATGATTTGGACCAGTGCGCAAAGCAATGTCAATAAAGACATGGATGAGCGAGTTTGGGGTGGAGGAACGTGACTGGTCTGCATGGAGTCCTGACCTCAACCCAATAGAACATCTTCTGGAAGAATGGTCAAACATTCCTGAACCCTGTGGACATTCTTCCCAGAAGAGTTGAAGCTGTTATAGCTGCAAAGGGTGGGCCAACTCAATATTGAACCCTATGGACTGGGATGCCATTAAAGTTCATGTGCTTGTAAAGGCAGCCGTCCCAATACTCTTGGTAATATAGTCTATCTATCTATCTATCTATCTATCTATCTATCTATCTATCTATCTATCTATCTATCTATCTATCTATCTATCTATCTATCTATCTATCTATCTATCTATCTACCTACCTATCTATCTATCTATCTATCTATCTATCTATCTATCTATCTATCTATCTATCTATCTATCTATCTATCTATCTATCTATCTATCTGTCTACCTGTCTATCTATCTATCTACCTGTCTATCTACCTATTATCTATCTATATATATATCTAGCTATCTATTATATTTATCTATTCTGCCTTCCCACTTACAACAAAATCCATCCTTGAGAATGGATGGAATTTATTACTCATTATCTATCTGTCCAGCTATCTATCCTCACTTATCTGCATTCCTTTCTACCTGTAAACAATTAGCATTTTTCTATAGAAGTCCTTTGCTGAGCCACTTCATATGCCTAGTTCATCCCACCTACTACATCGACTTTGTTGTCATTATTAGGATTCTATGAAGTCATGTTATGGCTGAGGAACTCTAATGAAAATAATTATTTCTCATATGCTATCATAAATATAAAAGCCAGACACATCAATAGTGCTGGGGTGTGTAGTTGCAGGTCTTTCCAGAAGTATTTCTCACTGGTATTTATGGTCAGCGACACATTACCTCTCCCTTTCTGTCTTCTCAACCCTTCCTGGAACATACAGATCAATAGCTGTTATTAAGTCTGCATTTATGAGGTGAGTTAAATGACCACAATTCTCAATATTAGCACACGAATATGGCATGTTCTGAGGCCGCGGGACATAATGCAAAGGGAAGTGTATGATCTCTTCCATATCATTAACAACCATTGTCGGCAGGAAGGCATTGTAAGGCCAGGTCACGAGCGCTCAGACCGCACCTGCTGCAAACCACAGACAAAAGGCTTTAAATGAGCATTAAGTCTGAAACAAAAGATTACATTACCTGATAAAATAATAATAACTTTTACAATTATGTATTTAAACATCTACAAGCCTTTGCAGGGAATTAGATGTTTGACATTAAATGGACAACATGTTTTAAAAAAAATCAAACACTCTGAAATCGCAAGTTAAAAAACAGTGCATGCTTGAATGCTATGTACTAAAGGCAAATAGGCAGTCGGACTCTACAATTGCAGTTGCTCCACAGCTTATTAAATGATCTAAAGCTTAATTTGCAAAGAATACGCAATCAGTACAAGAAAAAGAAACAGTAAGGCCGCGTACACACGATAGGTTAAACCATTGAGAACGGTCTGATGGACCGTTTTCATTCAGCCAAACTGATCGTGTGTGTGCGCCATTGGTTAGTTATCCATCGGTTAAAAAAAAGCCAACATGTTTTAAATTTAACCAATGGATTCCTAAATGATAGGTCAAAACCGATCGTTAGTAGGCACAACCATTGGTTAAAAATCCAGGCATGCTCAGAATCAAGTCGACGCCTGCTTGGAAGCATTGAACTTTTTTCAGCACGTCGTTGTGTTTTACGTCACCGCGTTCTGACCCGATCGTTTTTTTAACCGATGGTGTGTAGGCGTGATGGACCATCAGTCAGCTTCATCAGTTAACCGATGGAAACGGTCCATCAGTCCGTTCTCATCGGATGGACTGATCGTGTGTACGCGGCTAAAGGGCTCTTTCACACTTGCGGACCGTATGTCCGCTTTTTTATCCATCTGTGTGCGAATGAAAAAGGGACATACATTGGTCCCTATGAGATCGTGGGTGTCAGCGCATAAACATCCGCTGACACCCGATCTCGCCTGGTGCCCAATCCTCCAATTCTGCAGACAGAGGAAAACCCTATTTTTCCATTTATCTGTGGATTGGATAGGGTGAACACGGACAGACGGACCGTGTTCATCCGATCCCCCCATAGAGGAGAGCGGAGAAAAGACAGGGCGGTCCCTAAACAGTGTGCTGGGACCGCCCTGTCATCCACCGGCTCAGCGGGGATTAACGGAAAAAAAACCCAATATATCTCACCTACAAAGAAAAAGAGCCGCTGCTCCAGGTGTTTGATGATAACCAGAGGTGTATTTAGGTTTTATGCTGCCCTAGGCTTGACTAACTTGCACACCCCCTAATTTAAATATGACCCACCCCTTCCTGTCAAAGCCACATCCCTGTCATATTCATGGGAAGAGGACAGAGGGATGCTGTGGGTGAAGGACAGAGGGACGCCCTGGGAGGAGGACAGAGGGTTGCCGTGGGTGACGGACAGAGGGACGCCGTGGGAAGAGGAGAGAGGGATGTCGTGGGAAGAGGACAGAGGGCCGCCCCCCACAAAGTGCCGCCCTAGGCCTGGGCCTTGTTGGCCTAGGCCAGAATACATCCCTGATGATAACCTGAGGTGGAATATCTCGTAGAGTGCCAGCTTTGTGTGAAAGGCGTCTACGTGACCTCATGTTGGTGTCTTTGGTGTTATCACTTTGAACAATAAAAGGAATCGGAATTCCTGCATGTGAAGCCATTTTTTTTCCTTACAATATATCTCACCCGCGTGAACTTTAAAGGCACAAAATCAGACACAAACACACGTTTATATAAAAAATATATATTTAGGGGGGCGTGGCTACTGAGCTCCTGCATGGACGTCTGAGCAGTGAGCTCCGTGCCAACAGTGGGTAAATCAACGTGCCGAGGCACCATCCGCCACTCGAACGTATCTGGATCGATCCTCCGGACCGCCTAGACCCCTTGGATGGCCCGTAAAAGGAAGACTGCGCCCCAAATCCAGAAGCTTCCCCACTTCTTCCCGCCGACTCCTCGCGGGCTAATCCAAGATGGCGCCGGCGGCGCCTCGCCGTCCTCTTCCAGCGGCTCCAGCTCGTCCCCTAACAGCCCAGATCCACAACAGGGAGCGGCGCACGAATCCCCGGAAGCTTCCACGCCACTGACACGCAGCCCAGCTAAGTCAAAGCCGCGGCTGTCCCCCGAGTGCTCGGGCAACAAACAGGTCAGTGCACAGGATTCCCTGAACGACACTAGGGAGCTTGCGGAAGCGATCAATTCATTCCCCACCGCTGACAAGCCCCTGTCTGACACCGTGTTGAGGGATATGCTGGTGTCCCTCCGCAGCTCCCTCCACGCTGACATGATGGACTGCATGAGAGGGTTCAAAGCAGATGTTCAGGAGCTGGGGGGGAGAGTGGATCATGTTAAACAGAAGATGGGGGAGTTTGCCTCTTCCCACAACTCCTTAGTGGATGCCCATAATGAACAGGCTGATGAAATATCATGGCTCAAAGCTAAGGTCTCGGACCTCGAGGACAGATCCAGGAGGAACAACGTTAAGGTCCGTGTGGTCCCTGAATCTGTCCTCCCACACCAACTGCAGCAATACGCACAGGATCTCATGAGGTCACTTATCCCTGACTTATCAGACGCGGACCTGGCAATAGACAGAATTCATCGTCTGCCCAAGCCGTCACACCTCCCGGATAGCATCCCCAGAGATGTCCTGATGCGAGTACATTTCTTTCAAATAAAAGAACGCTTCATGATGTCCTTCAGGAAGAATAAGAACCCACCTGCCCAGTACGCCTCTATCCAGCTATTTGCAGACTTATCCCAATTCACTATGCAGAGGCGAAGGGCCCTTCTACCAGTCACTAAGGCCTTGCGCAATCATGACATTGCGTACAGGTGGGGCTATCCAGCCAAGCTCACTGTCTTCATGATGTCCTTCAGGAAGAATAAGAACCCACCTGCCCAGTACGCCTCTATCCAGCTATTTGCAGACTTATCCCAATTCACTATGCAGAGGCGAAGGGCCCTTCTACCAGTCACTAAGGCCTTGCACAATCATGACATTGCGTACAGGTGGGGCTATCCAGCCAAGCTCACTGTCACGAGGGATAATCATTCTTCTGTGGTCAACAACCTAACAGAGGGCCTGGCCCTCCTTCGTGAATGGAACATTGTCCCAGAACAAGTAGATGGTGATCAACCTGCAACCTCCAAAATCACTACTCAGGATTCATGGCACCTGGTGTCCCGCAAGAAAAAGGACAAGAAAAAGTCCTCCTAAGTGCCTCGGTTACGATCAAAATTTTGTACTACCTGTTACCTACTAACGTTGTTATTTCCCCCTCTGTGTTACATGAGCAGTTTCTCTGCTCCCAGATTCTACATTGAATCTCCCTTTTTACTTACCTTGTTCGCTATGCTTGAACTGTTTCGCTGTTTGAATACCACTGAAACAGGTGGTTTTGTGCTCTTTTTTATTTTATCTTTTATTTTTTCTTCTCCTTCCGTTTTTTCTTACCCCACGTCAAGAGATGGACTTCCCCCACTACCCAGGGAGTGGCGAAACCTCGGCCCCCAGAAGCAACGCCTTGGATTTCATCTGAGTTTTGTCGGTTTCTCCGGCTTGAGGTACTATTTCTTCATAACCCCCCTCCACCATGGTACTTAACATAGTCTCGTTCAACGTCCATGGACTAAATCACCCTGCAAAAAGAGCGGCACTGTGGAAGGAGGCCCAGAAGGTGCAGGCGGACATCCTGTGTGTTCAGGAATCCCATTTCCTCTCCTCTAAACTCCCTTACTTTAAGCACAAGAACTATCCCCATTTGTTTTTTGCTTCTGCCCCTAACAAGAAGCATAGAGGGGTTGTTACGATTATTAGAGACTCTGTGTCATTCAAACTGGAGGAGGTGTTATCTGATCCTGCTGGTAGATTTGTGATTCTTGTTGGGGAATTTAACAATCGTACTTATACTATTGTAAACCTATACGCCCCGAATACCAATCAGGTCAGGTTTGTGAACAAAGTGTTTAAAAAACTAACTGCTGTTAAGAAAGGCAATGTCATTATATGTGGTGATTTCAATATGACAGTTGATTACAGTATTGACACAACCTCAAAATCCAAACGTCCTCTTCCCTCGCTGCACCCTACTCTTATCAGAGAGGACTATTACGATGTTTGGAGGTGTCAGCACTCTAGTGAACGGGATTATTCTTTTCACTCTAATAGACACAACTCTTACTCCCGTATTGACATGGTACTGGTGGATAGGGCTCTGCTTAAGGCGACCTCCTCTTCCGCCATTCATGACATCTCATTTTCAGACCATGCACCTGTCTCTATCTCCCTGCCGGAGGAGGCGGTCCCCAGCCCCACGTACATCTGGAGGGCCAATACTGGAGTGTTCCAGACGCAGGCGCAGGTTAATGACATTACCAGACATCTGAAATAATTTTTTGCATTAAATGAAGGCTCTGTGTCGGACCCGTCGGTCCTGTGGTGCGCCCACAAGGCCTTCATTAGAGGAATTCTACTACAAATCAGCTCGAGATTGAAGCGCCAAAGAACTTTGAAGGTAGACACGCTCCTGGAGGAGATTAGATCTCTCGAAACGCAAAATAAGGCCTCACCTACTCCAGGTCTGTCAAACAAACTGGTTAGTCTTAGATGTGACCTTAGATGCTTGCTTCTGGAATCCCATAATAGATATGTGAAGGCCCTGAAACTGACGCACTACTCCTCTGGGAATAAAGCTGGCAAATTTTTAGCATGGCGTCTGAAAGACCAGAGGACTCGTGCGAAAATTCCCTTCATTCGTAGCCCGGCCGATGATAGCAAGTTGTACGACCCCAGGGATATTGCCAATTCCTTTGCTGATTATTATTCTTCCCTATACAACATAAAAGACGATGGTAACACCCCACAACCCTCAGACCATGATATCCAGGCTTTCCTGGCGGACCTGTCCCTCCCAACCCTGTCCCCTTCTCAACTGCAAACCCTAAACGCCCCCATCACGGTTGCAGAAATTCAGAAAGTAATTTCCAAGATGCCCTTGGGTAAGTCCCCCGGCCCTGATGGCCTTCCAAACGACTACTACAGGACGTTCAGTGGGACCCTGGCCCCCGCATTGTGCTCAGTTTTCTCACATGCTGTGTCCTCTACGGGTTTCCCACCTGAGATGCTATCAGCTTATATTGTAACTATCCCTAAGCCTGGCAAATCTCCTGATACCCCTGCCAACTTTCGCCCCATTTCACTCTTGAACACTGACGTCAAGCTATATGCCAAGATTCTGGCTCAAAGGCTTCTCACTGTTCTCCCTTCCCTGATAAATCCTGACCAATCCGGCTTCACCGCGGGTCGACAGGCGTCAGACGCCACTCGCCGGATTATTGGTGTGGTGCAGCATGCCTGGGCCTCTCGGACGCCTTCTCTGCTCCTCTCTTTGGATGCGGAGAAGGCGTTCGACAGGGTCCACTGGACCTACATGTCGCACACCCTATCCAAATTTGTTTTTCAGGGCCCTATTGTCTCTGCGATCCTAGCCCTCTATTCCCATCCTTCCGCCCAGGTCTCTACCTCTAATTACCTCTCTAGACCCTTTCTTATCTCGAATGGTATACGTCAGGGGTGCCCCTTGTCCCTGTCAATCTTTAACCTTCTTATTGAACCACTGGCCGAAAAAATTAGAGCCCACCCTCATATCACGGGTTTCCCCATACACGGTACTTCGCATAAGATTAACCTGTTCGCCGATGATATTATCCTATGCATAACATCCCCGTCTAAATCGCTTCCCCACGTCCAGAATGTTCTACAGTCCTTTAGCAATATCTCCTATTATAGAGTCAACTCCTCCAAGTCCACTATTTTGCCTCTACATCTCCCGCCCGCTGCCCAGGCCCATCTAGAAAGCTCATTTCCCTATGCGTGGGCCAAGGAGAGCATATCTTACCTTGGTCTTCAAATCACTGCAGACCCCCACAGATTGGCTGAGGCCAACTACCCACTACTAATAGAGAAACTTACTAAGGAGACACTGCGCTTGTCCAAAATTGAACTCTCCTGGTCTGGCCGCCTTGCTTCTTTTAAGATGCTTTTGCTGCCCCAGATATTGTATATCTTCCGTACGCTCCCTATACCTGTTAGGCCCCCCCACCTCCGGTCCCTCAATGCCATTCTTAGGACCTATGTATGGAGTGCACGTAAACCCCGATGCTCAAAGACGTTGTTAACTAGACACAGGTCGGTGGGTGGTATGGGTTTTACGGATATCCACGACTACCACCAGGCTTCCCTATTAACTCAACTTAAGTCATGGTTTACCAACCCCCAGGTGACCCCCTGGTGCAGTATTGAAAAGTCATTTAGCCCTAACAGGAATTTGATCTCCTTGCTGTTCCTAGACAGGATGAAACCTCTTCCTCTGCACCAGCTTCCCCTGTCCATTCGGGCCTCTTTGGAGGCCTGGAGGGTTCTGGGTAGCTTAACTAATCCCCGGGATGCTCTGATAGAAGTGCCAGTTCCCATTGAGACCCTGGAGAGCGCCATTCCCAACATTGGGCTTCGGAGCTGGAAGAACAGGGGTATTACCCATATCTCTTGTTTATACAGCGACAACCGTATGTCCTCCTTCCAGTCCCTTCAATCTGCGTATAACCTCCCCTCAGCAGATGAACATAAATTCTGCCAAGTATCTCACTTCCTAGACTCTATCAGGAACCACAAAATCTTTCTTCCAGACCCCGTCTGGAAATTCTTCACGTCCTCTAACCCCACCTCCAAGGGGATCCACCTGTTCTACAACCTCCTCCAGCACAGACTTACCTTTGTCAAGTCCCCCCCATTCCTTAAATGGGAGGAGGATTTAGGCCACACTTTCACGGAATTGCAGTGGCGGATTGCTCTCAATTCTGTTTACAAGGCCTCTAAATGTACCAACCACTGGGAACTGGCCCAAAAGATATCCCTGAGATGGTACCTTACCCCATACAGGATGTCTAAGTTCTCTCAAGACAACTCTCCTCTGTGCTGGAGGGGTTGCGGAGAAGTGGGTAACATCATGCATGTCTTCTGGAAGTGTAAGAACCTAACGAGCTTCTGGAACAGCGTATTTAAATCTATCTCACTGATTACAGGTGTATTCACTCGGCCAGAGCCCGCGTTGGCCCTGTTGAGTTTGAATATCGACTCTTTCCCCTCACAGCTCCGAACGGTGGTGATACACCTCCTACTGGTAGCGAGAACTCTCATCACTCGGAACTGGAGGTCCAATGTAGTCCCCAACCTCTCAGAGGTGCTCACGCTCACTCGTGACTCTCATGTGTATGAATCACTTATAGCCTCGAGAGCTGGCCAGAGGATTAGCTTTGATAGAAGATGGCAGTCGTGGAGTGAGTGGGATAGGAAGTGAACTTGCCTTGGTTGACTGACTCTTTAATGATAACGAAGTGCCAGCAGAGGTTCTTGCAACGCCCTGGTGTGACTATTGATTATTAATGTATGTTGTTCAACAATTGAAGTCCATCTCGCCCACGACCCTTTTTTTTTTTTTTTCCTCCCTATGTGTGCTACCTAATGCCCACCCTCCTCTATGTCAGGAGTCATCATTTGTTAAAAGTGTTCTACTACGTTTGATTAAGTTGGAAAGTATGGGACCAATTGTTAGAAGGGCTTACAATGTGACAGCCTGTGTATTATGGTTTATTATGCATGTATTTGGCCACTACGATGTGTGGTAATTGTAGACCTTTGCCTTTATCGTTTAATCTTGCTCTGTTCGGGATTCCTATGTGGTTTATGACTTCTATTTGCTTATTGTTGAAAAATTCTCAATAAAAATTTAATTACAAAAAAAATATATATTTAATTAAACAAGTTCCTTTAAATAATTGATAAAAACAAGGCTTCCAAATGAGCCAAAGCAAGGGGAACAACCCCAAGAAAGATACCCTCAAAATACAATGTAGGAGAAGAGTAATTGTAAGGATCCAAAGTGAATCACATGTACATATCGTCCAGATACTCTTGTCTGGTTGGTAGTAAAAATTAAAGGGGTTGTAAAGGTACACGTTTTTTTACCTTCATGCATCCTATGCATGAAGGTAAAAAAACATCTAGCAGCACCGGCCCCCCCGAGCCCCCGTTGTACTTACCTGACCGTTCGAATCTCCCGGGCGCGTCCACGTCGTCCTCTTCGGTTCCCAGCCTGGCCGTTGATTGGCTAGGCTGGGCGGATTAATAGCAGCGCAGCCATTGGCTAGCGCTGCTGTCAATCAGGGCGGATGACGTGGCGCGCTGGGGGGCGGAGCCGAGTGATACAGTCGGCGGCTATGGCCGCCGCTGTATCACGGGAGCGCGCTCGCAAAAGCTTTCCTCCATGCGAGCGCCCTCGCATGAAGAAGGAAAGCTTTTGCGAGGAGGAGCCCAGACAGCCGCCGAGGGACCCCAGAAGACAGGTTTCCGGGCCACTCTGTGCAAAACGAACTGCACAGTGGAGGTAAGTATCACATGTTTGTTATTTTTTTTTTTTTAAAACCTGACTTTAGTGTACCTTTAACCTCCCTGGCGGTCTTCCCGTGTGTGGCACGGGGTGAGATTTTTAAGCTAAGATCGGTAACCCCGTGCCACACACGGACTTGCCTCGCTGGATGCAGAAAAAAGTTTACTTACCTTTTCTCTGCGATCCAGCGATGAATCTCCGCAGTACACGGCGGCCGGATGTCCGCCTGATGCTGTGTGTACCGCCGATTCCCTTCCCTGCGAGCGTCGCGACGTAGGGGGGGGGAACGGCGCCAAATTCAAAAAAGTAAACAAACACTATACATACAGTACACTGTAATCTTATAGATTACAGTACTGTATGTAAAAAATACACACCCCCCCTGTCCCTAGTGGTCTGCCCAGTGCCCTGCATGTCCTTTTATATAATAAAAACTGTTCTTTCTGCCTGCAAACTGTAGATTGCCCATAGCAACCAAAAGTGTCCCTTTATGGCAAAAATTGTTTTAGATCAGCTAAAAAACAGCGATAATAAATCAGAATCACTTGCAGAATTTAGCGATAGCGATTTATGGGGAAATTCGTCATAAAAAAAAAAAAATAATGACAGCAAAAATTCTGCAACTGAGCAAATTTCAGTGATTTTGATTTGATTACATTATTGAATAATTTTTACTATAATTATATTATTATTTGTTATAATTTTTTATAATTATTTATTATATTATAATTTTTAATAAAAAAAAAAAAAAAATCATACCCGGGATGCCTATTAGACTCTTGTTTGGATAGATTTCAGTGAGTTATTCCTAAGAATTACAGGCCTACAGTATAAAACGCCAAATTCCCTTGCAAATAATGGTACCGCTTTAAGCACCTAAAATCTGAAAGAATCATACCGCCAGTGAGGTTAAGCCTTGTTTTTATCAATTATTTTAAGTAATTTGTTAAATATTTATTTATTTATTTTATATATAAACATATGTGTATATGTCTCATGTTGTGCCTTTAAAGTCCACCCTGTCTCACATGGTTTCCCAGGTGAGATAATATCTGTTTTGTAGGATGTGGCACACTCTAGAAAGCTGATTTGCTAAAAAAAAAAAAAAAAAAATACTGTATTTTTGCTTGCACATGATTGGATGATGGAAGTCAGCAGAGATTCTGCTCATTTACTAAGCTCTGGAGCAACTGTTCTTGCAACATGCAACTGTACTTTGGAAAGTGTACAGTCTATTTGCCTTAAGTAAATCAACCCCTATGTGCCAAATGACATATTCAGGTCTTCCAGCTTCTGTGCAAGTTCTAGGATTCTTTATGACCTCTTGGTTTCATCTCTACTGGCTGCACAGTGCAGAGATCATAGGCTTTCCGCATCTCCCTCTCAGTATGCCATTAGGCACCTACATTTTCATAAGGGGCAGAAACAATCTTTGCGCAGAGCAATGGGGGTTATTTACGAAAGACAATTCTACTTTGCACTACCAATGCAAAGTGCACTTGAAATTGCACTGAAAGCACACTTGGAAGTGCAGTCGCTGTAAATCTGAGGGGTAGATCTGAAATGAGGGGAAGCTCTGCTGATTTTATAATCCAATCATGTGCAAGCTAAAATGCTGTTTTTTATTTTTCTTGCATGTCGCCCTCGGATCTACAGCGACTGAACCTCCAAGTGCACTTTGCACATGTAGTTCAGTAAATAACCCCCAATGTGGCTCCTGCTAGTTCTACCCTGTGTCCTCTCTTCTCATTTACTAGAAGCTGCTTTTCATAAAATGGGGAGGGATTAGGGAGGTATAGAACAGTCCTATTACACACCAGTTCCTGGAAAAGATTGAGAATAATTCTTACAGATAAGTTCCTGCAAGGGAATGATTACATCACTGTCCTCAGATGGTAGTGCTGCCTTCATCACCTCCCTCTATGCTGATGAACAGACCCAACAAGATGGCACATGGATAATAAATAGATATATCTATCTATATATATGTATATAGATAGATCCATATATAGATAAAAGCGCTGCACAAACTGTTGGCGCTATATAAATCCTGAATAATAATAATAATATATATATATATGGATCTATGTGTGTATATATATATATATATATATATATATATATTTATATATATATATATATATATATATATACTGTATATATATATATATATATATATATATATATATATATATATAGCTGGACGATGAACATCATCAAATATGGTGTAATTTTGTGGCAGCATTTTACCTGGCCAAGGTTGCCATACACTTCAGACTACCACAATGTCCATGCTGCCCCCCCCCCCCCACCGATAGTGACATATGTACTGAGCCATCCAGCCCAGTGCCTGCATTTAGACCTGCTGTTTGTAGAGAGATGTATCAAGTGATGCTGTATTTGATATTTTAATTTAACATGTCCAGGCAAGAATCCTCTTGAATGTTTCCACTAGATGTTTGCTAGGACTGGACTGTGTAACAACAATAAAGCGTATTAAAACCGAAAAACAAAAATGTAATACTGTATATATCAGCAAACTAATAGATGTTGTGTCTGCCTTAGCTTTCTTTTTAGGCTTTTTTCCCTCTATTTTCAAATGTTGATCCTGCTAGTAAATCTGTTATTTTTCAACTTCCTTAACCACTTGTCGACCACGCACTGTAGTTGTACTGCTACTGTGCAAGCCGGCTGCGCAGAATCACGTATATATACGTGATTGTTTATTTCTGGGTAATGGGCACAGCATGCACACCTGCCCACCCGACTGTGCTCTCACTGGCTCCCTTAGATGCAAATGATTCATGGCTGGGACAGACAATCAGAGAGGAAGACAGAAGAGAGGTCTGTGTTAGTACACAACACAGACCTCTCTACCGACAGCAGGGATGTAGCGTTTTTTGTCTCCCTTTTTTTTTTAAGTGTGGTGGGGTCTCAGGGAAGGGGGTCACTTTAAACTAGAGATAGGCTTTAAAGTGGTTGTAAACCCATAAAAAAACCCTGGCAATCATCCTTAACCCCCCTCCGGCCCCGGAGCTTACTTCTGGGTACTGGGTACTGGCGCTGTGATTGACTGGAGCCACTATGATGTCACTCCCTCGCATGTGTGCGGGAGCCGCCAGTAACGGCAGATCCAACTAAAGCAATGGCACGATGTGCCATTGCTTCAGTGCGCATGTGCCGATCACTTCGGCACATGCAGACACAGGGGCATAGGCGTGCGCACAGGGTGTGCTAGGTGTGCCTATGCACACCCTAATTACCCCGTATGCATTAGTTATCGCTCTGTGTAGCAATTTGAACATGGGAAAGATCTCCCTCTTATCATCTCTGCCATAAGAGAAGCTTTATGCTCGTCTCTTTCACTGTGCCAGCAGAGAGATCAATGTGCTAGGGTCATATATATGTAGATACATACACATGCATGTGTGTTTAAGCTTAAAGCAGAGGTTCACCCAAAAGTGAACCTCCGCTTTTCGGAACCCCCCCCCCCTTTCGGTGTCACATTTGACACCTTTCAGGGGGGAGGGGTGCAGAGCAGATACCTGTATAAAACAGGTATTTGCACCACTTCCGGGTATAGACACCTCCGTGGGAGTCCAGCCCCTCCGTGTCACCCCCCCCCCATTGTGTTCTGGGAAACACTCAGCTCCCAGAACACAACGGGGACCACTGGGAACTGCACAGCGTGACTCACGCATGCGCAGTAGGGAACCAGGCATCCTTTCCGAGGAGGCGGGGGAAGCTGACGTCGCGGGCGACTTAGACAGGTAAGTGTTCATTTTTTTAAAGCCAGCAGCCGCTGTATTTGTAGCTGCTGGCTTTTAAAAAAATTTTTTTTTTTGGTGAACCTTACCTGTAGCATAAAGTTCCAAACATGGGTTTACAACCACCCTAAAGGGGAGTTCCACCCACAATTTTACTTTTTAAATATAAATACCCCTGTAATACACAAGCTTAATGTATTCTAGTAAAGTTAGTCTGTAAACTAAGGTCCGTTTTGTTAGGTTGTTACTGCATTTAGATAGTTTATAATCTAGAAATAGACTGTGGCCATCTTAAGTGTGGGCATCATGAAGCCAGACTGTATGACTTCCTGGATTTTAGCTTTGCATATCTCGCACATGCTCAGTGCTGCACAAGCAATGTAATAGGTTTCAGTCAGGTTTGCAAGGACTACTGGGAAACATGATGCCTATCCCAGAAACCCTTGAAAATGGCCTTGTGACTTAATAGCCTAGGCTAATAAGGAGGAGGAAGTAATGAAGGACTACAAAATAAAGGTATTTACAAGCAACAAAATGAATAAAAATTGTCCATTCTGAACACTATGAAATAAGGGCCTGCAGCACAGACAGACATAAAAAAATGGGTGGAACTCCACTTTAAGTGCACCATAAAAACTCAGCCTTAGGTTATCAAAATCCAAGTACGGTATATCACATTACTCATTTGTAATACAAATGGTATCCTGCATGCTGGATACTTTTTATGTATATAATGTGATTAAAATAATATTAACATGGAGCACTAGAGATATACAGCATACTGACAATCGCATTGAACATTTTTTAAAGCCAAGCAAATTTCCAGGGACAGAAGTTTCTTTCCAGGGACAAATCTTTAAAGCACGTTAATGTCCTTAGAATATGGGGACATTTGACGACGATAACTGGACTGATGTGACCTGCTTTATGGAATCGCTACAATCCTGCACCCCACTTTAACCGTTGTGTAATTTATTAGCACACAATTCAGCCACGGCGGTTGAATTTAAAATTCACATTCTGCATTGCGGACTGAGCCGAATATTACTGTAACCTAGTTAGTCTCCTGGCAGTCGCCATCTATCATTAATAATAGTTGAGAAAGTGAAATGTCAGGTTGGTGGGACAATGAACATTTTGCAGCCTAAACCTGGATTAACACATCCTGAAAGAATTCTTGATTGATCACCGTCATAACAGCGCATAGATTATAGCGAGCACATTAAAATTGTGCTCTTTCTTTGTCCAGAATCAGGCCTTCATAGATAGGATTACTGAACGGCACACACAGACCTCCCTCCCACATCCAATCCTTTTTACAGGAAAAAAAGGTCACCGTGTTATCTATTAACTTTTCTTATATAAGTAAAAGACATTTCCATTTTTCAGCCGTAGATTACCCACAGACGTAAGATGGCAGTCTTAAAAATCCTGCAATTTTGACCATTTGTTTGCCAAAGAAAACGCCTGTCAAACAAAGTGAACCTCTTTGCTCAATATGTTAGCTTTCAGCATCAGCTGTATGGCGTGATCTAGCGCAGAGTTCCTGGTTATGATGGCAAGGTCCTTTTTGTAATCCTAACACTAACCCTTCCTATATATCTAACAGTAAACTTCCCTTTTTATCCCAACAATAACCCTCACACTAACCCTCCACTTTACCCTCACACCAACACTCCTAGTGGCTTTAACCCCAACTTTTTATGTAACCCTATGTAAACAAGCAGTGCCGATCCTGACCTCCCTGGCGCCCTAAGCAAAATGACATGTCACATTAATTAGTTGAGAAGTGGGGGGGGGGGGGGGGGGCTGCAGTGTGTTCTGCTGTCGGAAATGACATCTTACATTAAGGTGAGAAACGGGGGGGGGGCTGACTTCTTACCTCTTCTCCCATGCAGCCAGCGAGTTGAGAAGCAGGGTGAGGGGCTGCAAAATTACTTCTCACCAGGCGGGGCCTCTAGTAATTTAGGGGGCCCTCCGCAACATTGCGGGGCCCTAAGCGTCTTGCATAGTGAGCCTATAGGGTGGATCAGCCCTGTAAACAAGGCATTTCCCTGTTCTGCCTGAGGAGTGATCACTGTCATGTCACTTGTAGCCCAGCCCCCCCCACAGTTAGTATCACTCTCTAGGACACACTTAACCCCTTCATCGCCCCCTAGTGTTTAACCCTTTCCCTGCCAGTGTCATTTACACAGTAATCAGTGCATTTTTATAGCACTGATCGCTGTATATATGACAATGGTCCCAAAATAGTGTCAAAAGTGTCCGATGTGTCCGGAATAATGTCGCAGTCATGATAAAAATTGCTGATCGCTGCCATTACTAATAAAAAACAAATAATAATAAAAATGCCATAAAACGATCCCCTTTTTTGTAGAAGCTATAACTTTTGCACAAACCAATCAATATACGTTTATTGCAATTTTTTTTACCAAAAATATGTAGAAGAGTACATTCTGTATCAGCCATAACCGATAAAGAATATTTTATATATATATATATATATATATATATATATATATATATATATATATATATTTTTTTTTTTTTTTTTTGGGGGGGATATTTATTATAGCAAAATGTAAATAATATTGTTTTTTTTTTTTTTTCAAAATTGTTGCTATTTTTTTGTTTATTGCGCAAAAAAATAAAAATCTCACAGGTGATCAAATACCACCAAAAGAAAGCTCTATTTGTGGGAACAAAAGGACGTCAATTTTGTTTGGGTGCCACGTCGCACGACCGCACAATTGTCTGGTCAGGAAGGGGGTAAATTCTTCCAGGCCTGAAGTGTTTAACCACTTCCATACCAGGCACTTACGCACCTTCCCGCCCAAGCCAATTTTCAGCTTTCAGCACTGTCGCACTTTGAATGACAATTGCGCGGTCATGCTGCACTGTACCCAAACAAAATTGGCGTCCTTTTTTCCCCACAAATAGAGCTTTATTTGGTGGTATTTGATCGCCTCTGCGTTTTTTATTTTTTGCGCAACAACTAATAAAAGACTGAAAATTTAGAAAAATAAATACATTTTTATTTTTTTCTGTTAACTTTTTTGTAAATAAGTATGTTTTCTCTTTCAATTACGGGCACTTATATGGCGGCACTGATGGGCACTGATGAGGTAGTACTGATGGGCACCGATGAGGTGGCACTGATGGGCACTGATAGGCGGCGCTGGTATGCGGCACTGATGGGCACTCATAGGTGGCACTGATGGGCACTCATAGGTGGCACTGATAGGCACTCATAGGCGGCACTGATGGGCACTTATAGGCGGCACTGATGGGCACTCATGGGCAGCACTGGAAACTCATAGGCGGCACAGAATGGCACTCATGGGTGGCACTTATGGGTGGCACTGATGGGTACTTATGGGTGGCACAGATGGGCACTGATAGGTGGGCACTGGGCATGGATTGGCACGGAGGGGTGGCACTGAAGGACACTGTGGGGTGGCACTGATGTATATGTTGCCAGTCAGTGCCCATGTGTGGGCACTGACTGGCATCTTTCTTTTTTTTTAACCTGTATTTTCTTTTTTCTTTTTTTATTCTGTGTTTTTTTTTTTTTTTTCTTTGGCCTGCCAGTGTGGGTATCCCTGGTGGTCTAGTGTGGGCATACAAGGGGGGGGCTGCGCTGATAAATAATCAGCGTGAACCCCCCCTGTCAGGAGAGCCGCCGATCGGCTCTCCTCTACTCGCGTCTGTCAGACGCGAGTGAGGAAGAGCCGTCGGCGGCTCTTCCTGTTTACATCGTGATCAGCCGTGATTGGACACGGCTGATCACGTGGTAGCGAGCCTCCGCCGGAGACTCGTTACCGAGATCGGTGATGCAGGGTGTCAGACTGACACCCCGCATCAGTGATCTCCGCGATGCGCGCCCCCACGGGCGCGCGCGGCATGAAATCGTGCTAGACGTTTGAGAACGTCTAGTCACGATTTCATAACCACTTCCCGGCCGTAAATCTGCTATTGGCCGGGCGGGAAGTGGTTAATGGCACAGAGAAAATGGTTTATGGATATAGTAGCAATTCTCAATAAATTCTTAAGGTGCTCAACAGATATTTTGGTTCTAATTTTGCCTTTCATATGCTTAATCCTTGCAAAAAATTGCTCACAAATATAGGAGCTGCTGAAAACTGGTGACATGAATAAGGCGTAATTGTGGGAAGATAAAATGTATAAAAGTCCAGTAAGAGACACTGTCATATTTGAATGTGTTCACTAAGTGTAAACACATTAACAAAAAAATTCCCCTAAAAATCAAATTTTATAAGAAAGTTTATGATTTTGTGTCGGGCCGCATTCAAAGCTGTCTTGGGTCACATTTGCCCCATGAGCTGCAGGTTGGACACCCCTGCCCTAACTTTATTGTTTTCTGTAATTCTAATACTAACCCCCTCTAAATTTAGCACTAAATCTACCTTTAACCCTAAGGCCACGTACACACGATCAGACCGGTCTGATGAAACTGGTCCGACGGACCGTTTTCATCGGACCAGGCTGAAGTGGTCTGATGTGTGTACACACCATCGGACCAAAAATCCGATCAGACCAGAATGCTGTGATGTAGAACACACCGAGGTGCTGAAAAAAGGAAGTTCAATGCTTCCAAGCATGCGTCGACTTGATTCTGAACCTGCGCGGGTTTTTGGTCTGATGTTTTGGCGTACTAACCATCGAATCTGTCCGACGGACAACGATCCGATGGGCCGTACACACCATCGAATTGGTCTAATGAAACTGGTCTAACATTCCACTTAAGGCTTATACTAACCCCAACACTAGTTTTTACATTGACTCTCTCTAACCATCATACTAACTCTACCTGTAACCCTTACACTAACCTTTCCTGTAACCCACTTTAACATTTTTAAAATCAGAGCCGCAGATGCAGCGTTGCACCGATTAGGACGGTGCCATTGCCGGAAAATGCAGCCGATTTAAACCAGGGCTCAATGTCAAAGCTTAAAGGGTTACTATAGGAAAAAAAAATTTTGCTTTAAAATAACAAACATGTTATACTTACCTCCACTATTCAGTTCATTTTGCACAGAGTGGCCCCGATCCACGTCTTCTGGGGTCCCTCGGCGGCTGTCTCTGGTCCTCCCTGCAAGAACTCACACAGTCATGCGAGAGCGCTTGCATGGTGGTGAGTCCTTGCGGGCACGCTCCCTTGATACAGCGAGCGGCCATAGCCACTCACTGTACTACTCGGCCCCGCCCCTCGGCGTGCCGCATCACTGGATGAGATTGACAGCAGCGCTAGCCAATGACTGCGCTGCTCTCAATCCATCCGCTCTAGCCATTCAGTGGTCACGCTGAGCGGCGAAGAGGATCTCGGGACCGCTCGGGACTTTTGAGGGGTCAGGTAAGTAAAACGGGGGCTCAGGGGGGGGGGGGCGTCATCAGATGTTTTTTCACCTTAATGCATAGATTGCATTAAGGTGAAAACATGTTTTTCTTTAGAACTCCTTTAATTGAACAAGCTGAAGTTAGATGTTGGCTGGTTACTATGCACAGCTGGACCAGATTTTGTGTGCACAAGTTTTAGTACTCCTCCCATATGTCCTAAATAGTCATTTTGGCTTTTCGTCTTAGGACTTTGTAACAGACAAAACTGTACATAAGATTGTTCTGTGTGGATCATGATGTGCATTCTAATCATTCACAATTATACAATGTACCAAGTATCATCATTCTAGAGTTAAATAATACACTTGAGAAGGGCAGAGTGTTACATTATATCACATGCGTTTAAAGGAGGAATTGCTGACAGTAGACAAAAAGTAATAAATATGTTAAGTGTCAGTCACTCAAATTAATTTACAAAAATCTCCTACCGAGGCCCTAATTAAATAAATCATTTCCAAATATCCCTAAAGCTTCTCAAAAATTGATCTCTTTTATTTTTCCAGTGGCGAGGAAAGTTTCTACAATTAA